>JAEMWC010000288.1:807500-912399 GCA_016490735.1 Pachyseris speciosa
TCGGGCCCGTTAAGTTACAGGGACTGTCGAGAAATGGGCCCCTGGACCCAAAACTGAGAAGCCGTTTTGATGCTCATTGTATATTAGAGGCCGGAAGGGAGGACTGATCATTTTCATTTTTTAATTTTTCTAATATCGGCACTTTTGCACCTTGGCCTATCACATGCTAGCTTTTCGAGAAGACACAAAAAGATGCAATTATCTTTTGAATTATATAGAGAAGAGAAATAATGAATTTTTATTACTCTGCAGCAAAAGCAAGTAAATTTAAATGAATCAACATAATTATGATATATTTAAATGTATGCTCAATTGAAAATGCTTATATTATGCAGGCTCAGAACAGGACCGTAGTTGTACATTTATAGACAAGAGTAACCCCCAGTTCAAACGTCGAACTCTTCATATGCGGAACCTAACAGGTACTGGATCAAGTCAAATGATTAGTTCGGCAGCTGATCCGGACTTATAAGTAAAAGTAATCATCGAGTGAACAATAACTAGATTATATGCAGAACATAAGAAACAGACATTCAATTCGCAGTGTAAAAGGTCCTGAAACCCTTACCCTATTTCAGACCAAAATCTTCCATTTTCCCTACCCTATTTCAGATCTGATCAAAAATTCAATACCCTATTTCAGACCTATTGTACGGACACGGTTGGCATAAACATAAATTTGAGAAGGGCGTTTGTTAATGGTCTTATCGCCTAATGATAAAAAAAGTGCCTTCTTCTTAAAAAATACCCAATTCAAGTCTAGAGTGCTCAAACCATGCCCCATTTCAGACCAAATTTGTCAAAACCGATACCCTATTTCAGACCAATACGGCTAAAAAACCATACCCTTTGGGGCCGCACATACCTATATAGCCTATATAAGGGAGTACCCCTCGCCCCCCTTCCCCCACCCCGGGGGGATCAAACTCAATGTTTTCAGAAAACTACGACTTTGCATGCTACATTTTTCTTGTTTTGTTTTGTTTTGTTTTGTTTTGTTTTGTTTTTTTTCTTTCTTGTTTCTTGTCTTTCTGTAAGTGATAGACCAATTTACAACTGGGAAGACGAATGGATGCTTTTCATACTTTTTATTCTAAATTACCGGCTAAGATGAACTCACAGACTGAAATACCAATTGCATTGATTCTTGTGTGCTGTCCCACCCCAATGGACTCTGTGCAACAAAGGTTGTCATAATACGCCACCTTAATTCATGCATTGGCTTTAACACATGACTACAGTTCGAACATCAGACTTTTGCTGTTCTCAGTTTTATGCGACTGGCGAACTTCAGCTCGACAGTAAAACAACCTGTTAAACTTGATTAATTGATTTTAACTTTCCATGTGCCGAAGTGAGCGAATTCAGTACCTGAAAAAGCACGACTTCTGAACCGGGCCGAAGACTATGAACGAACCTTGCAATCTTTTATTTCTTTTACCAAGTTTGTTCAAAGCACTCTTCATCTAGTGATGTAATCATCCAGGCACAACTCAAAATGAACTGTAGGATGAAGATAAAGATAGCGTGTCTGTTTCATTCGCTTGACATTATTGTTTCCGTTATAATGGACAAAGCATAAAAGGTGACCATGGCCTTCTTATTTCAGATTTTCTACAAACAGAGAATAATCAGCTTTCTCCGATAATTGTAGATATGGTTCAGGGATGTACACTGTAGATGGTGTTATTAGGGGTCAAAAAGGCTAAATTAGTCGGCACGGAAGGAAAGAACTGAGTTCGCGCGGGAAGCGCGTGGACAAAGCGCGGAGCGCGAGAGACTGCCACGCAGGCTAAAAGCGAATTAGAAAGAAAGGTAGCGAATGCCTTGCGCTATAAACTTCTTAGTATACATTAACAAAGCCAGCACGCTTATCAAACACGTTTGTATCAACCGCCTTTGACCCACAATCAAGAAATTATTTTTATTCTCTACCAACAGAGGTTCCACAAATTTCTTAACTGATTTGAATTCTCGCTGACACGGACTTTTTATCGCGGTTTAAAAGTTGTACAACAGAGATTTGACTTTATAACGAGCAGTCACACTACCCATATGTACTTGTAGTAAAGCCGAATCTCCGTTCTTTTGCTTTGTCGCCCGTGTCAAAGTGGTTCGACTCGTAGTCAAGTGAAAACTAAATTCTCTATCCTATCGTTGCGGACTGGACTTCCTCAGAGGCGTGTGTGCCATCACAAAACGGAGGAGTTCCCGTCTGCTTACAGCCGCACAGGAAGATTTCTGAATTAGATTCCTCAGCTTCGAATCTGACGGGTTTAATTGTGGTTTTCTTGTGACTTCCATCACAGAAAGGCTGAAGAAAGTAACACAAAAAAAGTAAATAGACTGTCTTATGAATGGAAATTACTCACGGTTGTCTTTTGACGTTGCCGAGGTAGAGGATGGCGATGAGGGAAAAGAGATGCGACTTGAAGAAAAAAAAGGACCATTTGATTAAAACTGATATCTCCTCTTGTGTCAGAGTTTCATAAAAAAAAAATCGATAAACAGCGGTTTAGCTTCACTATGAGAAAATTTTAAATAGGTGGCTTGCAGTTCAGTGTGTGCGAAAGCACACGAGTGGGGATGGTAGTCTTTTGACACTAAGGACTTTAAGATAAGGTGACTACGGACAACGAACTACGGTTGGAAGCGTGCTTCCAGCGTCTAGTGCACTGGGCCGGGTACAGAGGTGACAGCGCGAAAATACGAAGTTATGTTGACAGACTACAGACTGCGGACTACGGTAGAAACGACAGAGTTTAACTTTTTTAGTTTCCTTTAGAAATGTCTTTCCAAAAGGTCCGAGATTCACTTGTCTATAGTTTGGCAGATGAATTAATAGTCGAGAAAGAGTGATTCAGTACAAGTTGTCAGTCAGGACTGCGAGTTCATAAAAACAATCATAACCTAAACTTACTTGCTTCTCTGAGGGCATAAACTCAATAGAATTGACAAAAAAAAACGTAGTTACTTTCTCTCTCAAGCAACGGTTGTTTTAAAATAGAATGAAATAATAAGATACCTACCTTTTTTCACTCGTTTTCAAACCTCTCTACTTCCTCTATTTCGTCTTTCGTAGTCAACACTACGCAAAACCCTTCGACTACTCACCGTCGTGAGGGCGCGACGGTGGGAAGAAAGTTGACTGCATGTCTCGACCCAGTCCTAATCACCTCACGGCCGTAGTCCGTAGTCCGTAGTCTCCCTTTCTTAAAGTCCCTACTGACTTCACTGCAGCTGAAGTTGATTAAAGAAGTTGACTGCAGCTCAAAATGCAGCTACAGCTGCGACTGATTTTTTTTTAAACATGGCCAGTGAAAATTTCAGGCAGAAAATCAATTTAAGGACAGAAAACAAAGGAAAGGAAGCCGACAGGAGAGGAGAAATTTTTCATATGAGTTTAACAATTTTTTTGAGAATTTGTTTTATGAAAAATAATGAATAATCATAGTTGTTGTTGATATAACTTAAAATATTTATAGCCTGCTTGGCAGGCGAAGAAAGGGGAGGGGGAGGGGAGGGAAAAAGGGAGAGGAGATTGGGGAGAGGAGAGAATAGGAACGCCTGCTCTAAGAACCCAGAGTTTTGCATTACGCCCACCGATTCTCTGGTAACACGATTACGTCTACTGTCAATTAACTGTCAATGCGTTCATCAATCAGACGACGTAAGGCGAGCCTTCGTTGCGCAGGAAGTTTCAGCTTGCGGGAAGCGTGAAATCGTGAATACTTACCGAGTGTCGCAAAAGTTAAAAATCTCACCTCGCGACAACCATGATTTAGCGAGGAAATGTCCGCAACTCTTACGGAGAGTTTGAAACGGGGAAGAAAAAAGAAGGGCAGCGAATGCAATGATCGTTGCAGATTCTGTGGTTTGGCACAGTTTGAGAATTTATCCGGTTCAAGAGCATCTTTCGGCGATCGCAAAGAGCGCTGTTTCCATATGGCATTGATCGCAAACATCGCAAACGATCGGAATGCGTTTGAGGCCGCAAAATAAGAAATGCCGCGAAGTTATACTGTTTTATTGAGACAGCTGTAACTTCCAGTACTGAATGCCATTGCTATTTCGGCGTTTTCGGCAACGAACTGTGAGACCGTGGAGGAAATCGATGCGCAAGAATTTAGCATTGACCCCTGAACGAAAATAAGGAAAAAGGCCGGTAAGAGAAGCAGATAAAGATTCAGCGGAGCGGGGAATTTCAAAGAAGTCGCTGCAGTTTTGTGTGGAGAATGCTGTAGCCGAGATCGAAAACAGAGATGAAGGTGACAGCTTGTCGGAGGATACCAATTTGTTATTATCATGCACCAAGCACTGCAACATCGATGGCCTTTTAGAATCAACTGGCAACTCATCGAGGGGGGTGAATAGGTTCGCGGATCGGCGGATTTGGCTAAAAAAAAGTACTCGGATTTCGGATTTTGAGGATACTTTTTGCGGATTGGCGGATTTTGAACGCTCAGCGGATCACGGATTTCTTCAATATTTCAGCGTGGATTATGGATTTTGTTTGTTCTGCAGTGCGGATCGCGGAACTTAACTTGGTGGTCTGTTTCAATTTTTTTCTGCCTGACCTTAGTAGTAGACTAGATTAAGCAAAGGACACAATTTTCTGAAAAACGAAATTCACCTTTGAGCATAAAACAACCCAATTTGCCCATAAGATGCCAAATCGAGTACCATTGACTACCACACCGGCCGAAGCCGACCGCACAGAACCACGTCCCTTGTACCGCTTGTGACGTCATCAGATTTAATGCTCATGGACAACATTTACATGTAGTATGTGTAGGGGGGACAGATCTTTCAAACCATACCCAAATGATCACCATTCCGTCAAACAGGTCGGAGAAAACGCGAAAAAAAAGCCATGTGACGTTGAGCCGAAAATTTGAATGAAAATCTTGTTCCACTACCCACCTGCACTTCCTTCCATCTAATCCTATGATCCTAAAAGTTTTCCACAAACCTTTTCCCACCGAAAGAAAATGCCCAGCAAGAGACAAGACAAGAGACAAAAAAAAAGCCAAAGGTAGAAGGAGAGTGGGCAGTGAAACTTTCAACCCTGTGCATGACCGAACTTGGAAAGCTAATATCTTCAGGGACAGAAGGGCGCGAGGAGGTCCACCAGCAAACGGAGTTTTGGGCAGTTTTGGTTCTTTTTGGCTAGATTCTGGCCAGAAAATGGCTCGACGAGCTTCAAGAGCTGTTTTTCGGCAAAATGCTTGGTAGTTAAAGGGCTAACATGTATAACACATCTTTGACCTGACATGACGACCTACAATGTAATAGGACTCCAGAAAACTCTAGGACCCCAGGATCTCCGCTTCTGGCCAGACAAAAAGCCATTGTCCTCACCAGACCACCACGTGTACCATAGGCACGGTCAACATGGAGGGTCAGGTCATTGAGACAAAGAACATCGATTGCGTCGCATTTTTTTTTTTTTTACCTAGAAGGTGCCAAAGGCGATGACTTCCTTCATAAAAACAACTTTCGGTGCTGCGTCGATTCCAGCAATTGGAAAAGCGTTACATAAGGGGTAGTGAAACTACGCGAGCATATGAGGTTAAAACGGATTGCTATGTTTTAGACTACGAGACTTCTGTTGTCTTCAGATTGGATTTCTTTAATGATTACAAAACAGTGGTCATGGTGGGGATTAAACCTTAGATTTCTCTACACTCTTTTAAAGAGAACCTCCACTCTTACAACAAATTGACGCTAAATTGTAGGTAATAATTACTAGATTTCAAATTTTGTTTTAAAACGTGGATATAACTTTTAAGCGTTCAAAAAAATGGATATCATCATCGCCCATTTTCGCTGTTAAGTTTCATTCATTTTGGAGTTGATGACGCAAGATCGTTGCCCTATTGGTTAACACAAAGGATTTTGCAAATGAAGCAGAAAATCCCTTGTGTGCCCAGGGGGGTGGGGTGTTTGGCCCGCTTCCTGAAACCCTTACCCTATTTCAGACCAAAATCTTCGATTTTCCCTACCCTATTTCAGACATGACCAAAAATTTGATACCCTATTTCAGACCTATTTCACGTATACGGTTGGCGTAAACACAATTAAAAGACAAAAATTAAGGGCTTTTGTTGACGGTCGTATCACCTAATTATGAAGAAGTAGCTTCTTCGAAAAAAGCATATCCAATTCAAGACTAGAGTGCACAAACCATACCCTATTTCAGACCAAAATGATCAAAATCGATACCCTATTTCAGACCAAAACGGCTGAAAAAAAACAATACCCTTTGGGGCCGCACATACTTATATAGCCCATATAAGGGAGTACCCCCCCCCCCCCCCCGGGCTCAAATGTCAGCAGCAAACATTTTCATCTTAGAGCGATGGGGACACGCGCAAGCACCAGGATGTCTTTCCTTTCTTTGTTTCACGTCTCGCGCTTGCGTGTAACACTTCCCGACGTGCCTAGTTGGCTTTCTTGTCGCTGCGGATTCGGATTTTTGTAAAAATATCTGCGGATTGGCGGATTTTGCGAAAAATTAGCACGGATCGACGGATTTTCTGACCCCTATTCACTCCCCTCCTCATCGGCCACAATAGCCGAGACGTTTCAAAGTAAATTCCACGTGAAGTCGATCAACATTTCTCGGAAGGGCTTCTCTTTAACTTTTTCTGCGGTTGCGTACAGAATTTTGTACTAGTATTCGCGTCTGCGAATTTCATCATTGCCATTAGCAGCGTAGTTCAAAAATTTCATCTGCAGTTGGGCTTCGATTACACTTTTCAGGGGAGAAATGACGAGAATCGCTGCATTGAATACTTAGTTCGTTGCCGGCGTTTAGATAACGGCCAAATTTGTGATTCCCTAGGTCACTATATACGAGTTATTTACGAAGCCAAACACTTTAAAACGTATATAGACAAATAAAATAACTAATTTTGTTACTATAACGAGAACCGGTCGTAGCTCTTCGCACATACAAACCTTCGGTAAATCAAACTCTTCCCGTATCCAGTGGGTAAAACCGCCAGGACGTCTCTATTGGTTAACAAGGCCTTTATGACTGATTCTTGTTCTGCTTTCAAAATAATGTTTCTCATACTGACGAGATTTAAATCTCTTAAAGCACGTTTGCGTCCCGCAGCCATCATGGTTATTTTTGTTGAAACTGTGAAACTTACATTTATAAGTTACTCATTGTCTCTCAGCCAATCGGAATTCTGCGTCCGCTGGCGGACGCAGAAATGAAGAAAAGGGGGTTCTTAGAGCAGGCGTTCCTTCTCTCCTCTCCCCAATCCCCTCCCTCTCCCTCCCCTTTCTACACCTGCTACGCAGGCTAAATATTTAGGAAAAAGTCAAGGAGCAAACTGGTATCATGGAATAAATCTAAAAGATTCTATTTTGATGTCACACCTGTTTCTTGCTTAGTCCACATTTGCACCAAGAATATTTCTTTCCCTGCACAAGTTCCACTTGAAAAGGTTGCTTTGCAGCTATTACACAAACATCACAGTAACGGAAGGCCTAAAACACAGCAGTACAGCAGTTGAATTTTAGTTCAAGAGGTCAGTGTAGCTACATTACTGTAGTTGAAGGTATCTTATGGTCAGCAGGTGAATACAAGTTGAGCTTTTATTACGAAGGTAAGAGAACTGTATTTGCATGGTCTCTGTCGTTTAATTCATTTAATTTTCTGCAAAATATGAACCACAGCTTCATGTTATACGGTGGAACCTCGATTTAACATAGTGACAAGGGACTGGGGAAATTGGTTCGTTATGTCGAAAGTTCGTTATATCGAGGTCCTTTTTCATACATTTTAAAAGGTCGGGCTGAAGAATATCGTTCGTTACATCGAGGACTTCGTTATATAGAGGTTCTTTAAACCGAGGTTCCACTTTAACTAGTGTTTACTATCTCAGGAATGCGCAGCCGGCCACACACAAATTTTAAAGGGCAGGGTGCATGTCACATATGTAATGTACTTCTCACTTGACCTTTAAAGATGAGGAGCAGTTTTACTCCCCCAATCATACTTTTGCAGTCATTCTTAGCATAACAATAAATACGTTGTTGCGTGGCCAGTTGCGTAATCAAGGAAGTAATTCACAAGACCGAAGGGTGGCACTTCAAATGCAGCATTGCACAAATAGTTGGAGGAAATTGTTGCTTGTATTACCAAGACTCTTGGGGCACTCCACCTGGGACAAGAAATGGAAACCAGTAAAAGCTATATATAGCCTTGAGTGTATTAGTGACAAAATACAGGCTGAATACCTTGTGACTGACTTTTACCCAGGCTATATTTTTAAAATATCCTATCCTGGTCAAAACAGAAATACACTGGTTGCAGTTCAGGTCAATACGAGGCTGTGTGGAAAACTTAGACCCAACTATGTCTTAATACCAAAATAATGTAAAATTAGTCACACGGATCACTAAGAAGTCTCAGGAGTATGGAGTGAGGACCCTTTTAAAAGCCTAAGCTTCTTAAGAAATACACATAAGAACCGGGATTGCGGAATTCCACAGGGGGATTATGGGTCAAAAGAAAACAATTTTTCACCTGAAGGGTTAATGGTACACTCAATCAACCTCTGAACTATAAATGATTTGCAAATAACATATGAATTGTCTACCATAAATCATTACAGAAAATTTACTGAAAAACATGACAGAAGTGAGGGAGGTTTTGTGCCTTCCAACGTAGTTTAAAACCTCTTTGACAGACTATGCTCAGTCATGCAAGTACATAGAGACCCCACAAATTGGGTCCAAAGTCACAAATTTGAATAGACAACTTTCACGATGGCGTCATTTGCCTACAACTACCAGAATTCAGTTTGTTTTTCCTTTCTTATCTAAATTTATTATCCCACCAGGGTAAAAATAACAATAGCCCTAATTAGCATGAGAAAAGCAAAACCTGGAGGATTCTGGTAGTTGTAGTCAAATTGTGTCATCATGCACATGTCCTGTTCACAGAGTTAAATGCTCTGGATCTTCAACTTCATGAACGTATGCACTTTGTTTTGGAGAGTGTGTCAGCTTGCTGTGTGTGTCATGACAGTGATACAACTTGGGTTTCAAACATCACACTAAATCTGCATGCCAGAGATGTGCTGAAGCTGAACTAACCCATCTTGAAAACAATAATAATTTATTATTATTAAGTCCACCAATGGCTGTATCAATGGCAAAACCTTCCCATGCTTAGATTAAAAATACACATAAGTTACTAAATAATAATAATAATAATAATGATGATGATGATGATGATGATGATGACAATGTAGATGATGATGATTATAACCACTACACTCATAGGCAATGAATGACTTAATATGGTAGACAAAATAATGGGATAAACATGCATGCATGCTTGCTGTTTTGGAGGTAAACACCACTCAGATAGTGATGATTTGTATAATTAGGTAGTCACTTTGGTGATTAATTATCAATATTAATTATTGATTAGAAATACTTTACATTGCCGACTATGCTGCCAAAGAAAACGGGAACAAATTCAGACTTCTCTAGAAGAGATAACTGTGTTGGCCTTAAAATTACCAGGCCCTTGAAGTATTACATGTATGGCTGCAACTGCTGCCCTCCCCTCAGACAGAATTACTGGTAACCTTACAAAAGAATAATAATGGTACTGGTATTATTTATTCCACCAGGTATGACTTGTGTGCATGACTCTGAAGTAACACTTGGTAGAATAAGTGAATCCCAAAGAAGCAAATTAAATTAATTAAAACTCCTCACATTTTCCTTAGACTTGATACAGAGTTAAAAAAGAGTCACTATAATATTTAAATCATTGTCGTTTTTAGCCTGCACACAGGCTCTTTATTTGGGCAATTCAGATGTTTTCCTTTTGAAATTGGCGCGCAGTCCAAGTGCATGGGGTTGGGGCTTTTGACCGCGTGCAAAATTGAGACTACACGCCCAAAACAGGACTTTGCACCCAAACGAAGAGCCTGTATGCAGGCTATCTTTTTTCTACTGTAGTTTCTTTTCTTTACACACATTCTAGATGTATGATGAGGCTTGTTACCTACTGACATGAATTGTGTAATGGTGTGTAAAGACAATAAGCATGGATTTCCTTAAGTATGATCAGTAATTCATAAAATCATTTTAAGCATATTTAGATTAGCATGCAGCTTCAGCCCTCAAAATGTGCCGGCTGCAGGCAAATTTGCTGCCTACAGTCAATTATTTGCCCCTTACTTCACACTTGGACTTCACTGTGAGTTCTCTAACAGGCAAGCTTCACTGGCAGTTGCTCCCTACTACTTCAGCTACACTACCACCAACTAAAAAACATTTTGATAGGGCAGCAGCCTGACTCTAAGCACAAGTACTGGTGACAACATGAGGAATGGAGCAGATGCAACAAATCTAAATGTCTTACAGATTCACCATCAGATGTTAACTTCTATGCAAACTCTTATACATGTATTCCTTGTTTTAAGTTGTTTTTGTTCATTTTTCTCAATCTATCCAGTATCTTCAGCATTAATTTTATCTCACTTTTTGTCAATCCTGTCACCACTCGTTTCATTTCACGCACACCTTGAGGCCCCTGATGGAGGTTAGTGTTCAGTCACTTGAAGCAAATAATAAAGCATATTTCATAAAACATTTTAATGTTTTTTAACAAGCCTGAACTGCTGGTTCTGATCAGTGAGAAGATCCAGCTGCAAACTGCTGTTTGTTTAATTGGTCCTTGCAGCTGGTTTACAGAAGTTGACCAAGAAAAATTTGCAAGTGTCAGTGCCAGTCAAAACTATTCAACAGCATTGTAAGATAATGGGTGCGAGAGGTAGTCATTCCATTTTACTTTTTTGGCCCCCATCCTCAAGTCCACATGGGATTACCCTGCTCCCCTCCCCGCCCCCACCCCCTCCATCCCCTTCCCCTTCCCCATCACCAGATGTGTCAAATTTGACCCTAGCCACTGCTACTGGAAACTGCACAGGAAAGTGTACTTTGCTGATTATTATACCCAGGGCTATCATTAAGGGATTTACCCCCAGATAATTTCATTCTGAGTCCAACTGTTTTGATACTAAATACTAATACTCTGTCAAATAACTTTATTCCCAGGTTATTTTTGGCATTTCTCCCTAGCTACCACCCCCATACCCCTCCTCTCCACCCAAGCCCCAAGGCCACCTAGTACTTCAAAACTTAATGACAGCTGTGATGTACAATTTCATTTGAAATAAGAAGGTTTATGGGTGTACTTTTATGTGCTATACACGTACATATGCAGTGGTTTCAATAAGCACGGATGTCTGAAGAAAGTGTCGGCTACTTCAATCAGAGGCATCAGCAACTTTTTCCCTAAACTGAAGTAATTAAAGAACGATTCTTTATTTTTTCTTTAATACCGTCGCCTACTCTACTCCATTCAAATTTTATTGAAACCACTGACATATGCACTCCATGTAACTTATATGTTATAGGTCAAAATAATTTATTTTAAGACAAAGGAATTTCATTTTGTCCTTAAGTTTAAAATATTTTGACCCACAACGTAAGCATAAGTCTTTTTTAATATATGTGCAGCACGGTCCATCCATGCATGGAAGTATCTTATGTAATCAAAACAACTTGCCTTGAAGACTATATTTGAAAACTGCCATTGCTTACGGCTAAGCTAAAGCTTTCCTCACCTGTTGAACATGTAAATAGAGACGCTGATTGGTTAACAGCCTTGCATTTCTAAGGAGCAATGTCATTATACGAAAATCAAGAAAAATACCCACGAAATTAAGCCTGATGGGGCTTGATAGCCAAAATTTAGCGCCTCTCCAAATTGGTCAGCGGTTGATTACACAGTGGCGGTAGGTACGTCATGTATGGGGACACATTATGTACCGATAGTCGCAATGATCGACTGTCCCTAGTAATGATCTACTGTCCCTAGCAATGATCGATGACGTACCTACCACAGTGGCAAACTCATTCATGTACACTTTTCAACATGGCGGAATAGTGTTTGGTTTGGGGCAGCAAAATACAGCATTTTCAAGACTAATTCAATGGTAAAATGGAGTTAAGTAGCATTGCAACTGAACGGGTGGGCCTTTGTGGTGATTCTGCGAGAATTGGAGATCGTGCTTTTCGGAACTTGGTCCAAGTTACTCTGGATATTTTACTGAAGAGAAAGAACGAGGAATCGCTCAAAAGTACGTTAGTAGCATCACAGCGTCTTTTCTGTTAGTTCAGTTCAAGAAAGATTTCCGCACAGCTCTTCATATTACCTATACATGCATTACTCTCATGCTATTCGTCAGAAACAAACAGCGAACGTGAATAATCTTTAATCTTTAATAGAGCTTTAGGGCCTGTTTATGCAGTGTATGAGGTTTTCCAGCCCGGTGAGGCGGGCTGGCCCGCTTTACTGCTGCCTCAGCTGAGTAGTCATGCCTTATTTCTTCATAACATTTTGGCCGTGTTTATATGAGAAGGTGGGTTGGCCTGCCTGTCGGGATCTCGGCTCAACAAACTGAGATCTCAGGAGGCAGGCCAGCCCGCCTTCTCATAAAAACACAACCAAAACTTTATGAAGAAATAAGGCATGAGGTGGGCCAGCCTACCTAACCGGGCTGGAAAACCACTTATAAACAGGCCCTATTATAGAAGGAAATTGAATGCCTTACTTCCTCATACATGTAAATGGGATTCTGTCTTGTGACACTGAAGTAGTATGGGATGTTAAGAAAGGAGAGTTGAAAACACTGACCTCCGCTCCACGGACTATCCCACGGAGTACACCACGGACTACTATGTGGACTACTCCATGGACTACCCCTCCTAAAGAAACCAAAATTACTGGAGGCTGAAAAAGATCAGTACAAGAAACGTGCTTCTGTCAAAAATAAAACTGGCCGTCGTATGCTTCAGTTGCCATTTACCTTGGCTCAGTTGTCCCTCTGGGGTATAAAAGTGTATTTTTATTGAACAAAAATAATTTAATTGAAAATTTTGTACCCTGGACGTATACAGTAACTTCAAGCAAGCATTAAAGAGTATCATAGAGAAACAAAGCAGAGAGAATGCTTACTCTGGTGTTGGACAGTGCTATTGATTTCTTTGTTTGAAATCATTTTGCCGTCTGGAATTACAGGTGAGAATTTTCCACCAAAATGGCACATTACAGTCCCTGGAGTGCTTTCCATTTGTATGGAAAAACCGGTGATAATTTTTCCACCAAATAGAACTATCAGGTCTCTCTATGTTTGGAAACAACAAAACACACATTTTTATGATTCAAGGAGTCCTCACCCCCACCCCATACCCCTCATCCCCTACCCCATACCCCTCATCCCCACCCCATACCCCTCATCCCCTACCCCTCATCCCCACCCTCCCCCCTTTCCAGGCTAAAAGTATTTGGGTTTACTGTGAGAGGGGTATTCTGCAGAGTAGTCCATAGGGTAGTCAGTGGAGTACCCCGTGGGGTAGGCCACGGAGAGGGAGTTCCATCCGAGACTGGGACGAGAATGATTTCTAAACAAGGGAGGAGAATGGGCTGAGTAAAATGGAGGCAACCAAAATAGTGATGGAAGCAGGTACGCTCTTGTATCTTTTTTGGCCTGAAAGTAATTTTGGTTTCCTTTAGGAGGGGTAGTCGCGGAGTAGTCAATATGGTAGTCTGTGGAGTACTCTGTGGGGTAGTCAATAGCGTTGGGGTCAGTGGGTAGTCCGCAGAGCGGGGTTCAGTGTTTTCAACTCTCCCTGTTAGGGAAGTTTATACTAGCTATATATAACTAGTAGCTATGTAGTTAGTACAGTACCTGTAGTTAGTGTAGTTTTTGTGGTACACATATAGTAACTGATCAGTAGCAGCATCCTTCAAAGATTGTTCATGGTCTCCAAAGTTGTAAAATTCAGCTCATATTGAAGGGGAATGACTCCAATTTTGATGTTATGCAAAACCATGTTGATAGACTTTATCTCAAAATGCATTCTGATATGGCTTTAATTTTTCTAGTTGCTTGCATATATGTAATTTTTTGTGCTTCCCATGTCTACATGTAAACTGGCATCAGCTGGCAAAATCACAGTATATGAATAACTGCCTTGAGACATGTTAGCAGAAGGTATAATACTGGCATTAAAATGTGAAAAATTACCCTTACTGTTTGGTAGGTGATGAAGATATTGCCAGTGTTGATGCTGCATCGCTAAAACAGGCATATGCAGGCTTAGTTACCCTGATATTAGAAGCAGTCAAGATGGATAGTGACTCATCCAGTATCAGGTACAAATTACTTTTATAGAGAGTTTGCATTACAACTTCACCTCGATTTAAGTGTGTCATTGCAAAAAGGGTGAAACTGCTGTATTTCTTGCCTGAAGGCGCAACTATATTCCTCTGGGCATTGAGTTCGAGTCAGTCGGAGTAGTGTTCGAGGATTACCGAAGTAGCGTCAAATAAGTTCGGCTGCACTCTCTTTAAAAAAGGTGAGATTTTAGTCCGGAAGCCCTTGAAACCAATTGAAAAGACTAGAACAAAGTAGTGAAGTTGTGAAGATATCCTTTTGTTGTTGACATGTAAATAAAGGCGGCAAAATCACTGCAAAGTTTCCATGCATCAACGTTTTTCGCAAAGCACGTCCAACTTTGATTTACATGTATGGAAATAGTTCGCTTTGAGAGCTTCAAAAAGAGATCTTAAATGACTTGTTTCGGTTATCCAAAGTGGAAATTCATGTTTTAAACTTCAAGCGTCACGCTTCTTGCGTTGCAAATCGTAAATTTCAAGAAGATATCCTTTTGTTGTCGACATGTGAATGAAGGCGGCAAAAACACTACAGAGTTTCCATGCGTCAACGTTATTCGTAAGGCACATCCAACTTTGATTCACATCTATGGAAATAGTTCGCTTTGAGAGCTTTAAAAAGAGATCTTAAATGACTTGTTTCGGTTATCCAAAGTGGAAATTCATGTTTTCAACTTCAAGCGTTACGCTTCTTGCGTTGCAAATCGTAAATTTCAAGAAGATATCCTTTTGTTGTTGACATGTGAATGAAGGCGGCAAAATCACTACAGAGTTTCCATGCGTCAACGTTATTCGTAAAGCACGTCCAACTTTGATCCACATCTATGGAAACAGTTCGCTTTGAGAGCTTTAAAAAGAGATCTTAAATGACTTGTTTCGGTTATCCAAAGTGGAAATACATGGACTTTTACTCCGAGAGCAAAAAGAACGGATTTGTTGATTTCGAAGAACTTTGAGTCGCCGATCAAAGTTGGCTTGAGGTTCTGAGGCCAAGTTTCCATATGCGATGAGTTATCCATTTCTCCATTCTAATATTCATTTAATCCATCTTTAATACGCCAATAATTGAAAATTTTCAGGTTAAAGTTTCAGCTTTACGATCGAGATTCGAGATTAAACGCGTGTTTGGGTACTTCAATGCATCGTACATGACCGAATCCGCTAGTTGTCATAACAACCGACACGAATTGACCAATTGCGTTGTGGCATTTGTAATTTCTCGCAACGTGAAGTCTGAAGCCAAAGTGGCGATCGATTGTCAATGTTTTTATTCACCATGGAAAAATATTCTCGGGAATTGGCGATAATGGAGGCAAAGGCAACCAGAAATAGAAATCTGACGCCATCCAGACGTTCTGTATCACATTCTATGAAAACTCCTGACCAGCGCAATCTGGATTCAGAGATAAGCTTTCCAAAAGCTTATAAAGTTATACATCATGCTGATCAGTTAAAAAAAACTGCTTACAAAAATATGCTTATCCATCATCATGTTCATCTGGGATCAGGTGGGAGGTTTACCTGTAGCTTACAATTGTTTGGTTTATCAACGGAGTTGATAATGTAAATTGACCACCGTACAGGGATTCGATTAGCTGGCGTTTCGAGCATTAGCCCTTCGTCGGAGCTTACAATTGCTATTTGATTCTCCAGCTTTCACTGTGAGCTGTCATCGACCGAATAACAAAGGAGATTAAAAAATCATCCAACTAGAAAATTTCAAACAAAGGAAAAATATCTCGCCTACTTCAAAGGTTTGCGGCCTTCGGAAAAGGTGCCACATAATCGTCAAATGTTCGACAGGAATAAGTAATGAATCCAGAACAATAGACTGAATACATGAATTCTTAACAACCCCAAAATTTGGGGTACACACTTAAATCGGTGTGAAGTTGTCATGGTCACAAAGGGGAGCAGGGATGGCGTAGTGGTGAGAGCACTCGCCTCCCACCAATGTGGTACCGGGTTCGATTCCTGGTGAGATGCCATAAGTGGGCTGAGTTTGTGTTGGTTCTCGACCCTGCTCTGAGGGTTTTTCGCCGGGTACTCCAGTTTTCCTCCCTCAGTAAAAACCAGCATACGGCTGATTCAAGCTGGCTGTAGGCTGTGCTCCAAGGTCATACATGGACCGTATAGTGGCTGCCAGAGGCGCCTTGTATATGCTTTCTGTTCGCCCTTGTTGAGCTGCGTCCTTGCTGTACTTTGCGAGGACGATTAGCTCAGACAGTTATTATTATTATAGCCAGGATAGTGAGCCATAACAAAATAATGAAAACAGTTGAGTGAAGCATTAATTACTGGAATTTGAAACAGGCTTTTCAACCTAACTGGGTGATGTTGCTTGCATTTACAATGTTCACTTTGGATAGGACTTTAAAGTAACCTGACAGTTTATTAATGTAGACCAGAATTACAATTTTTTGTACATTCTGGGCATTTTTTTTCGAAAGAAAACGACCTTCCAACAAATGTATATGGCTGCCATGGGTATACTTTTATGAGCTTTCTAAGCAAGAAAAATAAAACCTTTTGGTTGTTCATGTAGTACAATGTAAGTGTATGACATCAATGGTATTTCCTTACACAGAGTGCAGACAATTATATTACAGAAGGGTCAAAGAGTAACTGTTCATGTGTATGACAGTATAACACTGTACTGGCCTCAATTAATGCTGAACACCTTTCTTGACAGTTTGGTGTTATATTTTCCTCATTTCAGTTCCCTATTGGAAGATTGCAAATGGGGCAGTGATAGAATAGAATACTTTTCAAAACATTTTCTGGTACGTTTTGGGTTATTTTCATTTTGTTTTTAATTTCGTTATAAAATTGAGTGTATTTTCATTTCTTTAAGAAACGTACAGTGGAGCTGTGTTAGGGGGAAATTCCTAAGCCTGGTTTTCACCAGCAATGCAAGCACAAGCGCAAGCATAAGCGCAAGCACAAGAGTGCTTATTTCACTGTGAAAATGGGCTTAATGCAAGCATAAGCACAAGTGCAAGGATCAATTAAACTTTTCCTTTTCCTTGTGCTTGCGCTTATGCTTGCATTCGCTTGCGTAGTGTTCATTTTCACTTGGCATAAGCTGCTTATGCTTGTGCTTTTAATGCTTGTGATTAAGCTTGCGCTTGTGCTTGCGTCACTAGTGAAAACCAGGCTTAACTCAGCAATGCTATGAAGGCATCATGGTTGATTTATAGTTTTGCTCCAAAGTTCTCTAGGATCTCATTTTCCTGCCTGCAATTAACACCACTAAGAGGGTGCCTTCAACTTCCATTCAATCTGGATACAGGGGATCTGCATGGTATAGATGCAGCAAAGTTGCTTTCCTTTCTACTATTATACATTGGAACCCAGGCTGCTCTATGCACACACACTTAATATGGATAACCGCTTATAACAGACTCCCGACAACTAAAAAGCTCCATATTTTCTCTTAAATTAGCCACTAATATGGACACCTCCAGGGATAATGTGGACACTTTGGTGTCCATATTAATGGGTAAACAGTACCAAATAATTTAAGCTTGAAAGCCCACTATTTTTTACATTAATCTATTCAAGATTACATTGTTGACTGATCATATTTTTATTTCAGGAATGTAAGCCTGAGTTGGAGGCACTTCTTGCAAGGTATGCTTACTGTAAGCTTATTTTTCTAGTTTTGTTTTATTGAAATGCTTTAATGATCTTTTAACAACCAGTATACTTAATTACAATAGAGTCCCGTAGATTAGTTCTTAATTAGTTAGGCAGGATAAAAGGAGAGATTAGGCAGGAAGGACTGGGGACCCTTACCTGCTAGAGGGGTCTGCTCTCCTAGAAAATTTTAAATTTAATAACAGCATCAAATAACTGCATCCTGTTTTTGAAAGCTTTTAGGTCACTGGCTTTAAGAACTGTTTGTCTCAATCATAGTGATTTTCTGCACCTAAGCCCCAAATAGTTTTTTCGCCCAAATAAATCTACTTATCATTCGGAGTATTTCGGCGAAAGAATTATTGGATTTGGTCGAATCCTCGATTTTTTATGGACAGCCAAAGTCTCATTCAATTTGTTGCACGGCCGAGTAAAAGGGAGTCTTGGTGACGTCATCTCGGGACCGATTGAAAGATAGCGTCTCAGTCAATCCCTGTTTTTGCAAGCGTTTGTTTGGGTCATCGAAGCACATATTGGAGGGTAAAAGCCTTGCAGTAGTCAAAATTTTGTTGGAATCATGTCCTCCTCGTCCTCGGAGTCAGAGTCAGGCTATGTGTAGGGTGAATACCAAATTAACTTCATTTCTGAAGTGGAACTAGTACAGAATCGGCGAGGAGCTCGAAGGAGCCTCATGGTTATGAAGACCAGGAATGGAGAGCAAGATTCGCAGAAGAAGGGAAGACGAAAAAAATTAACTTCGTTTATAAGTGTTATCTGCCGTACCTCGTGGTTCTGTGTACGCTGCTGGTGAGCAAAAGCTTTGCTTTAACATTTCAATCGTGAACGACCGAGTACCCGTGCATCGGCAATGGGAATCGTGCAGCGGTTTGAAAACAATAATTGTTATTTTATATAAACGGCGCACATCCGACTTTAGATCGGTATTTTTAAACGAACATCAGCAATTAATGTGGAAGTGCCTATTTATGGGAGAGTCTTTA
Organism: Pachyseris speciosa; assembly: GCA_016490735.1. NCBI lineage: Eukaryota > Metazoa > Cnidaria > Anthozoa > Scleractinia > Pachyseridae > Pachyseris > Pachyseris speciosa. The sequence continues at coordinate 826,425 of JAEMWC010000288.1, forward strand.
TTTATGGTATCTATTCAAAGAAGCAGGGCTCGAGACTAACTTTTCAGCTTACTAGCCCAGTGGCTAGTGAGAGGTTTGATTCACTAGCCAAGCTGACATTTTCACTAGCCAGACTTCTTTGCCAGACATTAATCCTGTCAAGCAGTTTCAGTTAGGTACTTTCTTTTTCAACCACAATACTCACGTGCAACTTATCAGCTTTTTAGAAATAAGTATGTTTGACATTTGAAAGTTTTATAATTATAAAAATAATAGTCTTTTTCCCCGTAAATTAATTCTTTAAAATATCTTGACGAGACACCGTGATATAAATTTAACATAGCTATTAAACCGAATTCTTACGTCTGGTACTAAACAGTATCTAATAATTATTTAACACAGCAGCTTAAATACTGACAAAAACGGATGCTCTTTTGAATGAAAAATGCGATTTGAATTTTTAATTAATGGCTTGAAACAAAATAACTCACTTGAACAAAGGCAAATTATTTGAATCACATCAATTATTTATCATTGACAAGTTTTACCATGTAATGATAATGCTCTAGAAACACTATTAACAGTGTGATGAAAAGAGAAACACTTTTGAAACCTTGCCTTCAAAGAAATAAATTGCCAATAAACAGCACATCATAAGCACTATTTCATAATGAAATTCAACATTTATAAGACAGAGTGTTCTGCCTTTTCAATCGAATTTGTGCGCCTTGTAGAGCTTTTGTTTGTTGTGACGGCATTAATTCAAGAACGAAAAAGTCAATCATTTGTTCGCTTGCACGACACAATTCCTTTTTGTGATACCTTTGAAATTAATTTTCATCTCGTCTCCCTCTGGTCCTCCAGTGCTTAGAACTTTTCACTAGCCAAAATGGCTAGTGAAGTGCAAAATCCACTAGCCAAAACGTAATTTTCACTAGTCTGTGGCTAGTTGGCTACCGTTAGTCTCGAGCCCTGAAGAAGGCAAAGGTAGATTTGACAAGAGAACGGAAAGTGAGCTCAGCCGACGACAATCTGTTGTATTTGAAGACAGAATGTTTCAAGATAAAATAATTTTCTTACCTGGTGTAGCGCGTTCTTTGCTTTTCTTGACCAAATTTTGCTGTAGCTCATGACGTAAGTTCCTTTTAAGGAAAATGTATTTTTCCCCGTTGCGCGCATCACGAAGTGAGCATAGACTGTTTACTGGTGTGTTTGGAACCCTCTTCCTCGTCTTTGCGGACTTCGTAGAGGTCAGCGATATGCATGAGAATTTTTCCAAAGTGTTCTTCCCTGGTGAAAAACCTCACAGGATCTTTGAGGATCTTTAAAGATCTTCAAAGACCTGTCAAAGATCCTTAAAGATGAGGATCCTGTAAAGATCTTTGTAGGATCTTTGAAAGATCTTCAAAGATCTTCAGATGCTAAAACTACTTGCAAAGATCTTTGAGGACATTTCAAGGATCTTGTGAGGATCTTGCAAAGATCCTAGTGAAAATCAGTATAAGGATCTTGGCAAAGATCCTTAAAGATCTTATGAGGATCTTTCTAAGGATCTTAAAAAGATCCTTATAATGATCTTGAAAAGATCTTTATCAGGATCCTTGAAGATCCTCAAACATTCTTTGAGGATCCTTCAAAGATCTTAAAAGGATCTTTAGAGTGATCTTTAAAAGATCTTTATCAGGATCCTTAAAGATCTTACCAGGATCCTTCAAAGATCTTAAAAGGATCTTTAGAGTGATCTTTAAAAGATCTTTATCAGGATCCTTAAAGATCTTACCAGGATCCTTCAAAGATCTTAAAAGGATCTTTAGAGTGATTCTGGAAAGATCTTTATCAAGATCCTTGAAGATCCTACGAGGATCCTTCAAAGATCTTAAAAGGATCTTTGGAGTGATCCTGGAAAGATCTTGATCAAGATCCTTGAAGATCCTACGAGGATCCTTCAAAGATATTTAACCGATCTTTAGCATCATCTTCATAGGATCTTTAAAGATCTTCAAGGATTTTAATAAAGAGCTTTGAAAGGTCTGTATGTTAATTAATTTCCAAAATGTTTCTAGGAATTCTCAGAAATTCCCAGAAATTCCAAACAATGCAAATCACAAACACATGAATTTGGTTAGGAATTGCTGGGAATTTTTAGGAATGGTTTGTACATGTTTAGAATTCCAAGGAATTCCCAAGATTCTAAGTAAACGAAGCTTAGAATGTCTGAGAATTTTTAAGAATGTTCACTTTGTAACACAGTAATGGCTTGGAAAAGCATGGAATTTCTAGGAATTTCTGGGAAGTCAGTGATCAGAGGCCTCAAGTCTTTTTATTTCATTTTATTAAAAACAAAACAAAGTAATGTAAATCACTGACTGGATATGGAACGAAGTAAGTCATGCTCCTCTACTCACATTTTACCTTTTCCTTACATCAATATGCTTGTTTATTCCATGCCAGAACTGCCAGAAGATCAATGAATTCATGTACTCAGAAGTTTGTTTTTATAATGCAAGCACTACTTTTTACAAGAGGGCAATTTTCTCTAAGTTAACTGATCCAGAAATTAATTTCAGCTTCTCTTGCACGACACATGTTCTCTTAAATTGAGAAAGAAAACTCAAACCAGCAGCCATTTTGAATGGCAAGAGAGACTGGGAATGAATGAGCCGTTTTGGTCAGCAGTCACTGAACTCAGGGCTCATACATGAAGTACCTACGCAGAAAAAAACCGTTGCTTTATTCTGGCGGATTTTCACGTTGTTCATAAGCACATCTCTCCCAATTTTCCATTGTTTTAAGCTTAAAATGATGTCTCAAAACACTACAAAGCACATGAATGATCTTTTGAAACAGGTAAGCTTTAGTTAAAAGCAAATTATATTTTGATATTATTTTGATGAACGATTGACTTCAAATGTTTGACTGAAGATCGACCATGTGCTTTTTTCCTCGAGACTGCAAGCTAATTTCAGGCCATTTAAATGTACTAAGAACTCTGTAACCTTCCCATGGCATAATAGTACCTTTTTTAAAGGAAAAAAATGTCTTTTAGTTCAACTGGACAATTTTGACTCGATTTGTTTTATAATGACTAGATTGCGTGTCTTGGTTGTTTGTGTTGTTGATTTCTGTCAGTGTATTCAAAATAAAGTTGAAGATCAGTCATGGAGTATTTCACATTGTAAACTGTTCCTATAAATTAGGGAGTAATAAAGATCACTGAATACAGTGATCTCTTGGAAGACTCATTTTAACCCCACAGTTTTTTTTTATGCAGATGCTTAACGCTCACAGTTGTTATGAGGGCTCAGGACTCGTCCTCTCAAGCCTAGGCACCAAATGCTTCCCGTCAAGCTTAATAGTCTTTAGGACTTCACATTTAAATAACTGTAGCTGTTATCTCTTAACTGCTTAAGTTTGTTGTGATAATTGTGTGAGAGTGTAGAAATAGAATTTGTAGATTCTGAGTTTAAGACAACAATTCTCTTGATCTGAACTGTGATGGATCATTTAAAGACCCATGTTCATCCGAGAGGCCTTGCGCGCGTTTGTTATTGTTTTTAACCGTCTCTGTTGTTCATTTTTGCGATCTGATTGGTTTACCAGATTCTCCCACTGAGTTCCAGTGGCATGACACATAACAATGAAATGATAATTGATTTATTATTCTATATTCCTGTGATTTGAATCTTTTTGTGTCTGAGAAAGAAATCAGTTCCTCCAAAAACGCTGCAAATAAGTGTGGTTCATCATGTAAAACTTTCAGCGACTGAGGAAGCGAGGGAAGTCAATCGTTTCGCTTGCATTTACTAGTATGGCTAACTAAAAGCTATGCAATAAAGGATTCCCAATAATTAAATAAGTTATGCCGCCTTGAATACACCTAGTCCATATATTTAATTTTAGTGCTCCATAAGGCTTACCTTATCATTATAGAAATTGTTGGGAAGAGAAACAAACAGTGTTCGACTTGATGGATGCTCATTTATCGGATACAAAACCACGATCGAGTCTGGTTCATTTGCAGATAAATTAGAACCGCATGATCAAAATATTCACCAAGGTCGGACATCAGTTGAAATCTGGCATATCGCTACAACAGATTCAAGTTCGGAGGTACCAGATCATCCCTTTTCTTTCCTTAAAAATACTAGCTAAGCAAAGTCTGAGATGAGCATCTTCCTTCGGGTTAACACTGTACAGCACTGTCAACTCCGACATCAGAGGTCATTTCAAATGGCAGCGACCCTATGCATGTATCAACAAAGTAACGGGACAAAAGTCACATTTTGCCAGGAAAATTATGAAACAAATTCAAGGAGACAACAGCCTCACAATGGAAGACAATATTCCAACATGTTTGTGCAGAATTACCTTCAGGTTGACCCCAAACTAAACGGATTTTTAACAAGAGCCCGCCAGCAAGTAATTTCGCGTTACTCGAAGTTCAACAACACTAGTTGCCTACAAGGTCTTTTCCTCACTGCTACGACGACTGTTGAAAGTATTGACGCAAATGAAGAGAGAGGATGTTAAGAAACCACAACAACAAAAATTAGCGATACTCGGGAAATAAGCCGGATGAACAAGGATTATTTTCGCAAAATAACGCTCACTGGCGATTTGCGTATTTTCCGTCTGTGAGATTCAGTGTGGCGCGCAATGCGTCTTGGATGAACATGGGTCTTTAAACTTACTATAATAAATATTACAATTTCTCTTACCTTTTTTGCAAATGTGCACTACATGTATCTGAAATTTTACTATAACAATGCAGACATGATAAAAAACTAACCAATTTCTGTTGTTTATTGGTGTTTTGGCAACAATGTTACTTGTCGTTTCTACCCCTTGGAAGGCCTAAACCATACTCTGGAAGTAACTTATCAAACTTTACTTAACATGTGTCTGTCTGGGGGTATTTTTTAATTTGCATTAAAGTTATTTTAAACCTATTTTTTGCATTCATTAGCTTTATTTAAAGGTACTATATTTTAAAACCCTATTTGACTGTTTAAGGCTATCTTCAGTTCTATATTTTTTTAATAAATACATTCAGATACCTGAGAGATCTTTTGTTTTAGTTCTGAGGTTGTCTTACTGTAGAATTCAATCAATTCCTAGGAATTCTTTGGAATTCTAATTAAGTTTGGCTAAAGGTAAAAAAATTCCAAGGAATTCCTAGCACATCAAAATAATGATAGTTGCGACTATTTTTGTGATTTTGGGAAGTTCAAAGTAGTACAAAGTCTTGCAAAGGTTTATCCAAGATCCCTGGAGATCTTTTGCAAGATTATATGAGTTCCTTTAAGATCTTGGCAAGATCCACAAAAGATCCTTTAAGATCCTTGAAGATCTTTTGCAAAGTTATTAAAGATCCTCAAAGATCTGGGCAAGATCTGTGAAGGGTCCTTGAAGATCCTCAAAAAATCTTCAAAGGATCCTTAAAGATCCTTAAAGGTCTTTGGTAAGGTTATTAAAGATTCTCAAAGATCTGGCCAAGACCTGCAAAGGATCCTTGTAGATCCTTAAAGATCTTGGCAAGATCTGCAAAGGATCCTTAATGATCTTTGGCAAGATTATTGAAGATCCTCAAAGATCTTGGCAAGATCTGCAAAGGATCCTTAAAGATCTTTGAAGATCCTTAAAGATCTTGCCAAGATCTTCAAAGATCTTGGCAAGAAAGTTGAGGATCCTTAAGGATCTTGGCAAGGATCCTTGAGGATCCTCAAAGATCTTTGCATTAGGATCCTCAAAGATCTTCATGAAGATCTTTGAGGATCTTTGAAGATCCTTAAAAGATTTTCACCAGGGTTTGCCGCAGTGCTGACGCCACATGTATTCCTGTAGGTCGCCCTGGAAAAGTTTTTGCGATCTTCCTGTTCAGCATAAACCTCGCTTTACTCGCCACCATGTATTTTCAATGCCCCATGTATGAGCACCAGTCTCTGGTTCTTAGAAGTTTAGGCTGTGGTTTGCATGGCTTGTTCTTCAAGTGAGGTTTCATACACTGCTTGAGTTGTGGTAAATTTGTGCGCCCAAGTGTAAGTTGGGGTTAATACTTTTTGCTGATGAAAAGCTTGCTGCCATAAAACCATGACTTATGGCGCATTGATGCCATTCCATCGCAACCGCTCTTCGAGCATCGCCACTCATACCCTTCTTGCGATGAAGCTCTTGTCCAGCTGAATGCGTTGCTGCACTCAGGTTGATGACGTTTTATCGAGCAGGTTTTGTTCCTTGCACCAGTCTATGAATCAGTCGTGATCCTGGAGGATCTTCGTGAGAGCAATCAAGTTCATTTGGGCCATTTTCGCGCGAAAAAAGACGTAGTTTTGGTATGCAGCAGAACGGAAATAAATATTCCTAATTTGCTTTTTTATATATCTAAATGGACCAATCAAAGGGTAGAGGAAATGCATTCTTTTGTGCAAAGTAGGTCTCTCGTGCATTTCTTTTGTGTATATTGTTATGAAGATTTTTTTAGATGGATAGGTAAGATAAAACTTAGTTATTGATGAGTACCTTGCAACTGGTTTGTGTAGCGCAGTGGTAAGGTGACGGACTGGTAACAGCAAGCCGAGCATAGGGCGATGGTTCAGAGCCCAGTAGAACAAAAAAAGAGGTAAAAGAGATAGAGAAAGAAAGGGGGACTTTGGGATAGAAAAATAATGGGAAAATAGTGGGGAAAAGCGTCGGGGGAAAAAGAGGAATGTGGGACAGAAAAAGAGAGAGAAACAACACGGTTAATTGATCCTCTTTTATTGCTACAGTAAGTAATAATTAGCAATGTATATATGCGAAACCCTTGGGAATAAGTCATTGTCTTAAAAAACAATGAACCGCATACATAATTAATGAAATAAAATGTATAATTAGTGTTTGGGGCTATATGGAAATTTTTTCAAATCAACTGAATTCGGTGAAGTTAATCAATTTGATTTGTAAACACTTCAAGTTTTCTTAGCAGTCTACAATGTATTGGTCAGTGACATGGGCTTCTGTCAGTGAATTAGCATGGCCTCTGAAATATATTTTGATTGTTGACTTTGGAAACCGGTTTTAATAGAGCGCTTGTGTCGAAGACTGTAGGACTCATGAAAGCCGAAAAATTTAAAGGAAGTTAGATTGATGAGGTTTTCCTAAAGGTACATATCGAGGAACAATTATTTTAGCTGCCATTACATTCTGGACTACTTTGTGTCGCTGCGGTTAAATCCTTTGTGTATCCGATACGCAGCACACCGAATATCACGATACATTGAAAACATGGTACATGCACATGTTTGGGTTGCATCACTATACAATAAACGAGTTTTAAAGAGGAGATCTTTTCACTGAACGGACTCATTGGAATTTTCTGTTTTCGCTGCATAAAAGGGCATAAAATGCTTCTGAGATCAGCCGATGGGAATATGTTTATTTCAGGAACAGCCGGTCTGTTTTTGGCTCATTCGTTTGCAAAACATCAAATCTTCTCTTAGGAGAGAAATGTTATAAGTGACAATACTATGAATATAAATTATCGGTTAAAATCATGTCTTATTTGCCCTCAGAGTTAGAATTATTGAGCTTCCTTCAAAGAACTTTGTAAGCGCAACAGAACTTCCGTTCCCGGGATGACGTCATACAAGCCCCCCCCCCATAACTCGGTCGTGAAACAAAGATTCAACCGAATCAAAAAACTTTTTCACGGTTGTGCTTCTAATTCAGAGACGAATCATTTAAAATGAAAAAAAATGTGGGGGTTAGGGGCACTTTAAGCTTTGAAAGCAAAATGTAAGCAGTACTTCTTAAGCACTTTTTAAGTCTAGATGTACATGCATCTGTACTGGTTTTGGAAAAAGTTTGACATGGAGATTTTACTTTATTTGTTCAATTCAGGACTGGAAGCTCATTCCCTCATGTTGTTGATGTGGACTGGAGATTAGATTACTATATTAAGGTAATTCATTTTGTAATTCATTAACCTTAAGAGTAACAAAATTAATTTCTTCCTCTTCTATAACACAGCCAGGGCCCTTTTCTTTTTAGGGCCTGGAACTAGCTTGTTTTTAATCAACCCCACCCCTGCCCCCCCTCCCCCCTCCCCTCCCTCTTTTGAATCTATCATCTTCATTGTTGTTGTTAGAAATAACTGAAATGAGTACTCAAGACCCATGTGACCAAAAAATTAATTATGACCCTCTGGACAAAATTAACGCATCTCACAACAATAATATCATTTAAAAATTACGACACAACGTTTGAATCTACAAGAAGACATGTTTCGGATACTCAGTATCCATCTTCAGTTGAAGGATATTTACAAGTGAGTGACTTATTTACTTTGTATAAATCACTCACTTGTGAACATCCTTCAACTGAAGATGGATACTGAGTATCCGAAACATGTCTTCTTGTAGATTCAAACGTTGTGTCGTCTTTTTTAAATGTTTCATATCTATTTTACTGCTACGAAAATTTGGCAATAATATCATTGCAAACTTAGTTTTCTTTGCCTTTTGATCTCCCCAAGTGGTCTTAAAGAAATGATTTTACCAAGTTTGTCTGGAAGCAATTTTGATTGCTGAATATAGGTAAACATACAGTCATAACTTATGCAATTTTGCCTGTAGTGTGCAAATTAAACAGCTGAAATTTGGTGAAATTGTGTTTCTTTCTTTCTTTCTTTCTTTCTTTCTTTCTTTCTTTCTTTCTTTCTACATTAGAGCAACCAAATGGAGAAAGTGAATAAACCCACCTACCTCATCACACTAAAAACTGAGGTAGGAATGTGTTAATTTTCTTGGCTACCTGTACACTTCACTTTAAAAAACAGCACATGTTACATGTACATGCAGCCTAGTCCCCAGGCGTTCTCGGCTCGGTCAAACCCAACATGTCAGCGGTGACATCACCGAGAGAGGCTCGCCGAGAACGCTTGCAAATACTGCCATATCCACCATAAAAAGCACTGAAATATGCACGAGATCGTACGTTACAATAATGGCATAATATACCTTTGAGGTTGCTGCACGAAGGATGGGTGTCCACATCGCACTCGTCTGAATCTACGAAAATAATTATTATGCTCACGATAAAAAATGTGCGGCGAAGTACGTGTAACTTTAATATGAACACGACAGAACTTTGAGCGGAAAAGCAACGCAAAATAACGGTCTAAAAAGGTTATTCCACAAACTTAGAACTTACCGTCGTTTGTGGACACTTCCATTATACGGATTTGTCACATTAGAGGTAAGCTTTCATACGATACGGCGTGGAAACTAGTAAATTCCAAGCGGGGCTTTTTTGCGCTAAGATCAGGGGTATTTTGGCAATATTTGCTAGGCGTTCTCTCGCCCACTCCTTCCCAGACTTTGCGTTGTCAAGGGTGGAAAGAGGGAACGCCTAGGGACTAGGCTGATGTACATGATATCACATGTGCATGCTGTATGCTGCAACACAGCATTTTGTCCAACAGCATATGTTGTACATGTACACCCTGAAATGTTTTTCTTGAGTTCTTTAACGTCCTAACAGGAGTGGGGTGGCAATTTGTCGATTTGTTTTCTACAATTACAGTGTACATTCTGGTTGAAATTGAAGAGTTTTGTAGAAAATGGGTGTACAGCTGTATATTGTGATCTGGCCTTAAAAATCATATTTCTCTAAATTCGTGCAATTTTCACTGGAATGCAGGTCAATATTTATTTTGTGACCTAAAGGCTAGAACCTCAGCCAAAAACTCAAGAAACAGATCAAAGAAAAACAATGATCTAATGGATGGTTGATTTCTTTTGTTTTAGCTTTAAAAAGAATTATTCATGTATCACTTCAATTGGTACTGTTTTAGGCTAAAGTCATGACGTTATTTGCTGAATCCTGGCTTTAAAATCACAACATACATGCAGAACTACATTTCTAACACAATGACCAGTCAGAGTCCCTGTGCTAAATTGGAGCAAATTTACAGAGATTTTGTTTTTTTAAGGCCAGATCGCATTATCTGCCCCTTTTACAGCAAAGTCTTCATTAAAAATTGTTTCTGTTTATTGATCTGTTTCTGTTTATTGATATTCAGTTAAGGGTCACAAAGTAAATAAAAAATTATACATAAACACACATATCAACTTCCTCTGCTCGCATATAGCTTAGCTAATCGATGCGGGCAGAGGAAAACAAACAAGGTGATTCAGTAGGAAGAGATTAAAAAAAGGAAAGAAAAGGAAAGGAGAAGGAAGATAAATCTATATAATCCGCGATACAAAAAGATGAACTAGAATTATTACAATTCAACTTTACAAAATTACAAGCTTATATTAGATTTCATGACATCTTGCTTAATTTAATAACTAAAGTAGGTGTGTCAACGTAAGTATCCTCTGATTCCAAAATATGTAAAAGGAGCTGGTGTAGGGAAACCATAAATTTGTGCTTAGGGAGTACTCGGATACTTTGAGGAATACTGTTCCAAATTCTTGCACCAAATCTAGAAAAAGAATGTTTTAACTGATTTGTCCTGGAATATTTAATGCTAAGACTACCAGTCTCTGAAAATCTAGTATTATTGCTATGTACTTGTGTAGGATGAAGAAATAAGTTAGAAATGTTTGCCGGCGAAAAATTGTTAGAAACGTCATGCATAATAGCGCAAACTGACTTGCATTGTTGAAAGTTCAGCGGGAGGATATTATATTGGTTGAATAGCGGGATCGTATGAGATCTGTATGGAACAAAATGGATTAAACGAAGAGCGCGTTTTTGCAAGATTAGTAGTTTGCCCAAATTTGTTTGAGCAGCTTGGCCCCACACAGCAATACCATAAGTTATGTAGGGCTGAATCAAAGATCGATATATGGTTAGTAAAGTATTAGTGGGAACAAAGTGTCTCAATCTAGAAAGAATTTCAAGAGATTTGCTGATTTTTGAGGGATAAATGATATATGGTGCTTCCAAGTGAGGTTTGAGTCAATGAGAATACCAAGGTATTAATTTAACATAGTTCTTCCTTTCTAGAAGAATTAAGGAATTTATACCATGGTCAAAGAGTTTTATGGTTACGTCGTAGTCCATTCGTTTCTGATATGGCCGAAAAATTACAAAATTTGATTTCTTTGTGTTGAGAGATAATTTGTTTGCCATTAACCAATTACATACACTGGCGAGTTCTTTATTGACCGTGGCTTCTAACGAGCGCAGATTGTTATCAGCATAGAGAAGGTTCGTATCATCGGCGAATAGAAAGAAATTAAATTGATTAGACGAATAAGAAATGTCATTTTAGATATAACAAAAACAACAGAGGACCCAACACAGAACCTGGTGGAACACCACAGGAACTAGCCTTAGTATTAGAAATATATGGGTGAACTTGTGTTGTTTGGCATCTGGTTTTAACATATGAGCAAAACCAGCTATTAACTATAACTAACAAATAAATAAAATGAAATGAAATAAATAAACAGAATCTAACTGAAGTGCTCAAAACTTAGAACATCTCTTACAGCTTGATGCAGTGGCATCACGGGAAATAACTGGTCTGTATTTTACAGCTTAATTGCACACTTACATGAACATGTATCAGGATTTCATTCAGAGACTCGAAAACTTGATGAACCGCAATAACAAACAAAATTTGATTGGTCAAGCTAACAGGCTCAAACATGCGAGGCTTTTGGCTGGCTTATCGAACACGCTACGCATTTCTAGCATGATCGTGGCAAAGTGTTTTCTCTTGCGATAAACTGTTCTGATCTTTTAAACTAGTGGCGGTAGAGGCAATCAAACGAAAATCGCTCTAAACGGTTCAATGCTTAATGGCGTTCATCTCGTGTCAGTTCTGCCAGCAACCAAAGGAGAATTTGAGTTGGTCAATCAGCGAAATAATTAGGAACATCTCTGATTCTCAACGCAAAGCTCATTCCAGCTTTTAGTAGATCATAACGACCATGTATTCTTTTTAATCGCATTTTTCAGGAGGCAGGAAAGTCTCAGGGAAAGGACGTGCAGTTTTCATGCTCAATGGAACAGTTACAGGTAGCTTTACCAGGGACAGGTTGCATTGGGGACATGAAGAGAGTTTTCTGCTATCGTCCCACGCTTTCTGGAGGGTTTTCTCGCTCTTTCTTTGTTCTGTACAGTCGCCAACTCAGCTGACATAGACTACGAGCAGTCCCTCTTTCGCAGCTTAGCTCTTCGAGCGTGAGGCTAAAGTCCCTGGCAAACGAGGACACGTTGTTGCGGACACATTGTTGCTCATGATGTTTCTTGGGTGAGCAAACGAGCGAGACACAAAATAAATGTTGTGTTCCCATGCTGCGCAAACTGGGAAACATTTGTTGAGGACACAAAATGTTTCTGAGAAAAACCAGAAACATGTTGTGTGTCTCGGGCACAAGTTTTGCCTCCGCAACAAATGTGGCGCGCGGGCAAACAGGGAAACATTTGTGTTCGCAACAATGTGTCCTCGTTTGCCATAGTCTCCTTCGCAGCCGTTTTTTGGATGTCACGCAACGCTCCCCCCAAAGGAACGTTGCGTGGCATCCCAAAAACGGCTGCGAAGGAGACTACGTTTGCCAGGGCCTTAAAACGAAACCGGCGCGAAATAAAATGGCCGCGCGAAATCTGGACGCGAGTTTCGCGCGGCATTTTTTTCTCGCGCCGGTTTTGTTTTAGCCTCGCGCTCGAAGAACTAAAGGCGCGGTAATACGGGCAACAAACTCGTGCAACTTTCCGCGCAACATTGTTGCGGTACGAGCTGAAGAGCAATGTTGCCCGTTTTACCACCCGCGCGAGCAACTTGTCGGGCAACAATTTTCGTCGTTTCTTGTTGCAGCAACATGTTGCAGAAAGTAGAACAGCCTTCTACTTTGTGCAACAAATCGGAGAGTGTTGCGCGCGTGGTAAAACGGGCAACATCACTCTAACTCGCGTCGTAATAATGTTGCGTGGAAAGTTGCACGAATTTGTTGCTCGTATTACCGCGCCTTAAGCGGCGAAAGAGGGACTGCTCGTAGTCTACAGCTAACACAGCGAGCGAAGAAATATAGACAAAAACAAAGAAACCACAGAACTTATTTCTGTGACGTTTGATACTATCTACTTGAATGGTTACCATCATAAACAGGTATAAAGTTCGGTTTCCGCCTGGGATATTTTGGGGCGAGCGAGGGCTGAATATTTTCGCGAAACAATCCTGGGTTATGAACAAGGGGATTGGTGAGAGAAGCAAATGCGACCAAGGTTTGAAAATCCAAGAGGGTGGGGTAACACACCTAAACGACACTCGCCTGCCGAATAGAAATGCCCGCATTCGGTTTTGGTGGGAGAGACGCACAGTACAGTCTGTGAATTTTGGGCCAGTATTTGACACAGTACCACGCATAAACACGTTTTCTTACCGGATTATCGTAACTGTGGTTGCAGTTTTGAACTTTTGGATGAATGTTTCTTTTGCTGCGTTTTGCTTTTCAGAATTGACGTCCTCTAATCTTAACCTTTGTAGAATATCAGCGTTAAACAGCGTTTGTGGATAGAGAAATAAAGGCCTTAGGTTAATTTTTAATCTTGGATTGGGGTTAATCGGCTTTCGAACAACCGGGCCCAGTAGTTCAGTCACACTCGCCCCTGTTAGTACTGTGCATCTGCTTAGGGAACTCTTTGTAGAGAATCACGTGTAGTTAAAGAATGTATTTAATCGACGTCGGGTTGTTTCAAAACGCTGTAGCACCCAACATGTTTGAGAAATCATCATTGATGTGTTTTCCTCTTCTTTGTAGGATCTGGTTGGAAAACTGAAGGATGCATGCAAAAGTATCGAGAAGGCAGCCATTAATTAAAATTAATGTTTTCTTAATGTCTAGTAAACCAGAAAAGTGTATGATCCATTTTATTTTTTATAAAATAGAAGTCCACTTACAAAACTCTCACCTTTACAGTTAAAGAGTTAGTCTGCTAAGCAGCCGTTCTTTGTCTCGTCACGCAACGCTCCTCGCCACTAACGGCTGCTGAAAACCGAACCACATTCCTTTCCCGACTATTAGCCAATCAGGATCAGCCTTCCATTTTCTGGAAAGTGTACGCGCCAATTCCTCAGTTCGGCGTACATCCAATCACAGCCTAGTTTATATCGGTGTCAAGCGTGCGCTAACAATGGACTACATTGGAGTGATAGTAAACGGTTAGCGTTTTGTTTACGTTTTTACTAGGATACTAGATCTTTACCAGTAATTTCACTTGACTTTGTTTCCGAGTAGACGAGTTTGGCGTTGAGGTTAATCGTGGACGAAATGAATGTGACAAATTTTTTCGGGACTTGTCATATTTTGATTTGGTAATACACTCAGCACGAGATTGTAGGCCGCGTGTCTTTGAATCGGAGATAGGAAGCCAGGAACGTAAGTCGTAGGTGCCCTAGTCCCACTTTTAGGAGTCAATAGGAGAAGAAATACGAGCGCTAGTTTTGCCTTTGCCAAATTGCAGGGATTTAGATGCTTTCGCTCGGTCAGTCACGGAACGTTTTCGCGGACAGTCTCTCCATCGGGAATATTTCGTATCTCTTCTGTAGCTCGTAGGAATCGCTTTGCTCTTGGAGCTTCCCTTTTACTGAAGACTTCCTCGCTTTCTCGTTGAATTTCTTTTTACGAAGCCCGTTGGAACTGTCAACCGCTTGTAACAAACATTTCTGGGCCAGATTACAGAATACCCGGCCACATCATTTACAGATAGCGTCCACTGCAAATGAACAATTTGCTGCTGTTTGAAAACCACCTCACATCCACAACGATTGAATGATTTGTTGACTATTGAGTGAACTTTTGCCTGTATCAGTATTTATCGTGACTTGCATTGCCGACGGCGATGATCACGTAAAACACTATGGACAATCTTCTTACGAATTGTTCCATTCGTGACCAGAGTCCGTGACATCGCTGACAGAATGAAAAGCATGCTGTTTCCTCTGACGTCATTGTCATTTTTGTGATACCTGATTGGTTAATTCGTTAGATCGCAAACACAAAGGGAAAGGAATGTGGTTCGGTTTTCAGCAGCCGTTAGTGGCGAGGAGCGTTGCGTGACGAGACAAAGAACGGCTGCGTAGGAGACTATTAAAGAGTGTGCATGAGATTGTTATTTTTGAAGTTTTAGGAAAGTGTTTCTGATCAGTTTCATAGAATATAGCAAACACAACTGTCTAGAGAGGTAGTGGCTTACTGAGGCCCGCGATTTTTGCGGACTTGCCATTCTTGTTCGCGGCCTCCAATTTTCGCTAGATCAACCTCGTTCCCAGGGTGTCTCCTCTTCCTGTCCCCTTCCCTGGGAACGAGGTTGCCGCTAGGTAGGCATGCAAGAACGCTGCAGTTATATGTGTCGGACCGGTGCCTTTAAACGACTTACTTTAGCCTGCAGGCTTTAACCTAAACAGCCTGGTCTTAGATAGTGGGACAGAGCAGTATACGCTGACTGCGAACGACGAAAAGAAAAGTAGCCCCCGTCTCTTACCCTATTCTGTTCTTGCTCTCTTTCGCATTTGCGTATGTTGCCATTTACACGATCGAACACTGGGACAGGATAAGGAAACAACATAACTGGGCCCCAAATTAGAGTGGTTTACAATTGAGTGTCCAAAGTAAGAGCGGTTTTCAATTGAGTGTCGAAAGTAATTCTTGTTTTGCTTTAATTTTGCATTGCTTCGCTCTGTGATTGGCCAGGAAAACTCGCGCCACTTTCTCAACCAATGAGAAGCAAAACCAAAACCAATCGCGTCTTGCACGCGCGTATTTTCCCCGCGCTTTACGCCGGCTACATGTAATTGCTTCGTATTCTGATTGGATCATTGCATTGCTTACTTCTGTTATGATTGGTCAGAGTAATTGCTTTGGTTTAGGTTTTACTACACTCAATTGAAAAGCGCTCTAACTCTCCTTTGCTTTGGTTTTGCTTCACTTCGCTCAGTGATTGGTTAGCAAAGCTCACGCCACTTTCTCAACCAATAAGAACCGAAACCGAAACCAACCGCGATTTGCACGCGCGCATTTTGCCGCGTTTGACGCCAGCTAAATGTTTAACAAATGGTAAACGGATCGGAGTGCACTATTGAGTTCTGGATGCACGCGAGGGGTTGCTAAGCACGAGAGAAGTGTAAGACTCTAGCTTCTTGAGTGCTTAGCATACCCCTAAGTGCATCCATAACTCAATAGTGCACGCTGATACGTTTACCATTTGTTTTATAACATACCATAAACATCGTAGAGAAAGCAAAGTCACATCTTATTGCACTAACTTTACTTGCATGACCAAGAAAAACAGGCGTGCGCAACTTCATTCACAGAAATTGCAACGGCTTAATACTTCGGTAGACACTGACGATTGAAACGATTCAAATTTTGTAAAATCTCGCCCAAAAAAAGCGAAATTTTACTTTATAAACAGCGCATACGTCAGCTATCATCAGCAGCGTTCACCCATGGGCAAATAGTAAATGGTTAATTGACCAATCGGAGCACGCGCTTTTCTTTAGTTATGTTATAAAATTCCTTTGTATTCTGGTACCCTGGAATCAGAAGATACGATTTTAAAAACGTTTTAAAAAAAGTTTCAAACATCTTGTTAAGAACTGTGAGTTGCGGAGTTGCTATCTTTAAGGCTGGTATTTGTCACGTCGTGTTACACAACATAAAAAAGCGACAGTACGGTAACTTGTTCCGTTGAAAAGTTTAATTTTTGAACGACAAGATTGAAGATGTTGACAAAATGCACAAAGTTTGAAAACCGGGGGATTGAACTAAGTTTTGGCAATTAATTTTACGAAATCGAGCTGCATGTTTGTGTGTCTTTTGTTCTTCGTAGAGATTTGAAACCAGCTCATGATTAATGAGATATTGCCGACGGCAGATAGTTTAACAACTTTGTTTCATAGGACTGAAAAAATAACCCTCATACGACACTCACTCTCTTCTTCTTTTTTCTTTTTTTCTTTTTTTTTCCCACATTATAAATAATCCTTTCTTATGTTATCAGTCATTTAAAGCGTTTACAGTTTTGTTTGCAAGGGTTACAGCCAACTGTAGTTCAGCTTTAAGAGAAGTACATTCAAAAGCAATTATAACCTGAAAAATGAAACAGACACGTTCACGTGACTCCATGCGGAGGACTCGATCTGTAATTATAGTGCCACGCTGTATAGCAACCACTTAGCGAAGCCTCTGGATAGATTCCGACATTTTTCTTCAGCTTGACACTTTACGATGCTTTCAAATTCAACCATTTCAGTTAAAATGTTAGCCTGACTGTCGGGTTGCACGATTTCTCAAGAAGAGCTTATAACTCTTGGTTTTGTTGTGGAAGGGAATTTGCATCTGTCTTTATGTGAGTCTCTATTTCCTGCCGGCTCAGGCATTCAAGAGGGACAAGTCCCCACCCATGGTAACCAAACTGTAAACAAAACGTTTCCTTTTCTCAAGAAGTTGGGAACGTATGACACTATCCCCAGTAATACATTAGTCTGAACGTATCTGCTACTGTTGGCGGGTTCACACTCTTTCATAACTCAGTCGTCAGTATGCGACACGCAAGACTTCGCTGTTTCTTGTATTTGAAGAAAATTTGATCTAAACATGCATATGGGACGGAACTGGTTATTAGCTTATGTGCTTTGCCTTGTCTTGATACTGCAGGAGCATGCAAGCATCTACGTATTTAATTCATAAGTATTAGGGAGCTTAAGGCCGCGCAGGACACTTACTCACGATCATTACGCATGTTTTTATTTGCACGAACCATGCGACTCATTCAGAAGATGCACGGAATGTTCACGAGAAGAGTTTTAAGGTGATGTTACACGAGCCGATTTTTAACGCCGATTTTTAATGCCGATTTTTAATCCATGACACACGAGATAACCGCAACTTTGGTGCGGCAACGGTAGGCAACGGTATGTTACACGAGACGATTTTTAACGCAACACTGTCCGCAACGTCTGCTCGACAAATATGGCGGACAATGAGTGTATTCTGGTGCATTCTGGGACGTTGTTGCGTTAAAAGTCAACGGCGGGGTGTTACTCGCACCAACTCCAACAAATTCGGGCAACAATGTCCGTTGCAGGTTTTTGAATCGCTTTCGAAAACTTGCAACATGTTGGCGCTAAAAATGTTGCGTTAAAAATTGTCCTGTGTGCCATGTTACACGAAACAACTTTTAACGCAACAATATTGCTTTAAAAATCGACGTTAAAAATCGGCTCGTGTATCATTACCTTACCATTCAAAATTTATTCACTACATTGTGTGTTCGGCGTATTGCTAATACACAATTTTGCTAATGATCAGTTCCTGGTGAATTGTGGGTAGATCCAGTCCTTTGTGGGGGCAAACGGTCAAGTTACAATTTCAAATTATGTCCTAACATGGCCGTTTGTCCTCACAAAGGACTGGATCTACTCACAATTCACCAGGAACTGGTCATTAGCAAAATGGTGTATTGCACGTGTGAGTTAGCTTCTTGCACAATTTTGAACAAATTAGCGGGCTCGTTCGATGTTTTAATCGTTCTAATGAGGCTTTAAACGATTGGTTGTGATGATGTATTTTTTGGAGTATTTTTTTTTTTTTCAGTACTCAGTGATGAATTTATTTAGATCTTGTCTTATTTTTTTTGCCTGTTTTATTTATTTTCCTCTTTACTGCGTTCTACAACGACAGCTGGGACCTAAAACTATTTCAGTTACCTACAGGTTACAACCACAGGTTTCTGACCAACATTGAAAACGGCTCCCAAACAACAAGCTTTGCGCCGCAAATACGGTATTGCTGAATCCGTTTTGATAGAATTTTTTACTTTGAGAGCTACCATTGCGCATGTATTCAGTTTTCGAAGAAAACTGGAGAAAGAAGAAACGTTACAAGTTGTCTTGCATCAAAACAGTAGCGAACAACAGCTGTTTATCTCAAACCATGCCTCACGGGAGACTGGTGCGGTCGATCACGTGACATCGCAACAGCAACGTGTGTTTCTTGAAATCAACTCACAGTCTAAGGAAGGTACGGAGGCCGGGAAATACGGTAATTTCTCAGCTCTATCTTAAAATAACTCTTTATAATTTACAAATACGTTAGATAAACAATTTAACTTTTAATATCCTGTATTTTGGGGTCAAATTGACCCTCGTAGATCGTGTATCTGTTGTTCAAAATGTGCGTTATTTTCATCATCGAACTCAATATTCACTTTCGTGACGGCTGGTTATTTAGCAGGCCATTTACATTTTCATACTTTTTTACATCAAACTTGAGTATGCTATTTATATAGTCGTTATAATGCTTACAACCTTAACTTCGATGACGTTCATGATTGTGTAAGTAAGAAATTTTGTGCTTTTATAGACAAGCAGTTGCATAGTACAATGAATTGCTTATCCGACCTTAATAATTTGAGTGGCGGTCTATTTGCAACAGATTCAGTGAAAATCTCCCTCATTCGCATTCACTCGAATTAAGCTTTCATATGCTGATATAGCATCTTTTACAGATGCTGGATTATTGTGAAGTCGTTTTCTTTGCTGACGGAGAATATTTGTGATCTGTTCCCGGAGCGATTTGAAGCGGAACTGAGGTGTTTGGACTGATTCTCCGGGGAATGAAATTTTGTCCAACTCATACGTTTTGAATAATTGTAAGGAATCTCACTCCAAAACTACAGTATACAACCAGTTTGGTTACTTTAAGTCGTGTTGAAAATTCAACTGATACATTTAAACTTCTACAGATTTAAAATTTTTAGTCCGATTAACACTAGACTTGGAATCTGAGAGGACGTATTTTTTATTTCCTCCAGTCGATAGTACAGATATTGGTCTCTGCATCGGAGGTATTTTGTAGCTAGCGAATCAAAAGTTTTCTCGGCACATCTTGGAAGTTAAGTTTCCTACTTTTTTGGGAGAATGAGCAACTAGGATTTGAATTGGCATGGTGGAAACTGCCAAATGGGAAGTTTCACTGACTACGACAAACGATCTCGCCAACACTATTCATATGGTGGAAATTACATAAACAAACCATGAAGTTGGACATTCTCTGACTTCTAATGCAGTGTTTTATGTATGCTATAATTCACCGGTAACATTACTGAAAAAAAAACCCAGCTGCACAAAAAATATTTTTTGGCAAGGGAAATACAGCATCAGGTATCGTGTGACAGTCCGTCTATATCGTTCAGAACTGTCGCTAGCCGAGTGCGGGCTTAACTAGATATACAAGGCTGTGAATCAAATAAGTATAAATGAAAAAAGGTCGACGTCTGGCATTAAAGCTTCCAGCTGTGCCATGAGATTTGAAGCAGCTCTCTGGTGTCACCAACAGGGACTAAAAAATAGAGAAGTCACCGTAACAACTTCATTAACGGGAGAACTGAAAGCTACTGAATACTATTCCGTGCCGGGGTTTTACTAGAGTGTAGCTTGAATACCAAATACGTATTCCTTGTTCGCCATTCAAAAGAATTCACCGAAGAATGTAAAGTGATTTAGATCTTTTTACCATTTGTTTATTCGTTAGAGTTCATCACTTTTCATTAGGATTGAGTACACTGTCTACATAGCTGTATTCAGTTCTGTTTAGCTGTATTCAGTTTCCCCTCTTGAAAATAGATTCATGAATCATGCGAATAGGATCAGAATGCGGTATTATAGCCGGTAAATTCGGTGTAAAACTTAAGTTCGTAGTATTTTCTGAGACAAGGAATCAGGCTAGTCTATACAGAGCCGGCTTCATCAAAATTGACGACGTATATGTAGAAGAACACTTGGTCCCCAGTAGTCGAGGTTGCCGAATTCGCCGGTCCTGTGCCCAGGATAATCTTAATCACACATTGAAAGTACCTTAAATTTTAGTTTTCGCGCCGTAGAAAAGCTAAGTTGAAGATCCGTTCGGGAGTGCAAAACTAGCTACAGTTTTGTAAGCTGACGGATATCGATTTAGCCCACTCCCTGAAACTCACTAGTTCATGAAGTTAAATTAAGCGAAACGAACCGAACCATCTGTAAAATGCCGCAGATTTTAGCAGCCGCGTGAAATTTTTGCCGGTGCTCTAAATGTGTAAGTTTAGAAAAAAAAATACATGATTATCTCATTTAGCTTCGATTGGCAGCGAAGACTGCGATTTATAGTGTTTCTTCGTATTGCTAGAAAGGGGACTTAAAACAAAGAATATATCTCAACATATTTCCAATCTCATCTTATATTCAACGTTCGTGACAACGCCGAAGTTTCCTGGTTATCTCGTTCCGCAAGGGTTGTTCGCAAATGTTTTCACCACAAAGCTACATATCCATCACATGCAATAAATTAAAACTTGCATTATCTATAATTATATTCCACACAAGTTTTAATTGTGTTTAAAGTGTTAGTATCCGTCAAAATTCACACTATTACACATATTAACCGCAATAGTTGGGAATTTAAACAGAAAGAGAGATTAAATTTTGAAAAGAAGCCTTGTGCGGGTTTTCTAATTACCGGTTACCCACAGTCCAAAAAGAGGCCGAATTAGCTCAGTTGGTAGAGGTGGTACTGCACCGGTATCGCTGAGGTCGTGGGAGAAAATCAGAAGATGTCAGGAAACCAAGAGCAAGAGATCCAAGAGGAGAATCAAATCAGTCGAGTTCAAATCCGGTATGCCGTCAAAGGTTACCTTGCTGGTGACACTCGTATTCACCCGTTAATCACATACCGTACCGTACCGTACCCATTTTCGGTCGAATGCAATCCGACCTTGAATCCAAAGTCGACTGTTGTTTTTCAATCACCATGCCATCCAGCCTCAAATCGAACTCATTCGAACGTTCGATTGCGTTCGATTGCTCAAAACGTTTTGTGAGAGTTCGATTTTGTTGGATTACTGACCTTAATCGAACGCGATCTTTCGATTTAGTTCGATTACCGAACAGTTCGACCAGTAACGTTCAGTAGAAGCCTATCAGAGGCGCGAGCCCCTTGCACTTTGCAGTGAGGACTTGTCACTGTTGACTTTTTCCGAGCATGCAGTACTGTCCGCCTTGAACAGCGTTAATCCTCGGAAGGCGGCCTGGGCTGACGGTATCCCCAGTTGGCTGCTAAAAGAGTACGCCGAAGTCATCGTGGGCCCAATAACATCCATTCTAAAAAGCAGCTTTACCGAACAGAGACATCCTTTATCCTGGAAGATAGCAGACGTGGTACCAATTCCCGAACAAAAACCCGTCACCAAGTATCAACAACACATCTTCGTCCGATCTCGCTTACGTCGACGATATCCTAGTCTATTTCGCAGCCGTTATTGGGTCGTCACGCAACTCTCCTCCCTACTAACGGCTGCTCACTCGAGCTTTGCATCCCTTTCTCTCAAACTGACCAATAAGGAGCAGGCTTCCATTTTCTAGAAACCTGGTCCTAGTCCTCGTCTTGTTGTGTTTTTGGCGGCAAATATAACGAGAAATATGATTGGCACAGCTGCCAAGAATTACTTGCATTTTATTAGTTCTCGGTAACAGGGGGAAAGGAATGCAGAGCTCGAGTGAGCAGCCGTTAGTGGGGAGGAGCGTTACGTGACGACCCTAATAACGGCTGCGAAGGAGACTAACGATATCCAAGATAGCCGAGGATCTCGTGGTTGCCCAATATGTTGGACCCGCCTTATTAAAAGAGATCGATTCTGAACAGTTTGGGGGCATCCCTAGTCATCCACCCTTCATGCCCTTATCTCTATGTTACATCACTGGCTGCAAGCAACCGATGGGACTGGGGCTGCTGTTAGAATCGTTCTAGTTTTCGACTACATGAAGGTATTCGATCTTATTGATCATGACTTACTCAGATATGCGCAAGTTCTTCAGTTTATCCATCCCTCGCAGTGTGGCGTACTGGATGGCTGACTTCCTGACTCACAGACATCAACGCTTCAAGCTGTCTGTCGACTGTCTTTCAGAATGGGGTCTAGTCCCTGCTGGTGTACCTCAAGGCACTAAATTGGGTCCCTGGTTATTTTTATTAATGATCAATGACTTGAGGGTTCCCAACGTGCGCAGCGTTGGAAGTATGTGGACAACACCACCGTGGCTGAGATCGTACCCCGTAACGCCCTGGGCGACATTCAAAGTGCAGCCAGCGTCGTCGAAAATTGGTCACGCGAGCAAAACTGCACTGAGCTCAATCCCGATAAGTGCAAGGAGATGGTAATCGATTTCAAGGGAAACAAACATGTTTTCAGGCCTGTTGAAGTCAGCAGAAAAGAGCTGTCTGTTGTAACTAGTGCTAGGATTTTAGGAGTTACAATATCGAACAATCTTAAGTGTAACGTGCACGTAATTGATCCATTGAGAAAGCTAATAAGCGATTGTATTTTTTAGTTCTTCTGAGGAGAGCTGGCGTATGTCGCAAGGACATTATACATTTTTACTCCACTGTAATTAGACCTGTGCTGAAATATTGTGCGCCTATTTTTCACCACAGTGTGCATGACTACCTCACTAAGGACCTTGAGCGCTTCCAAAAGAGAGCGCTCGCTGTAATATCACATGAGCAATCGTATGAACAATGCTTAGATTTCTTTGGGCTTAAGACCCTATACGACCACCTCAACGATCACTGCGCTAAACTTTTCAGTGGCATCAGCGCGGGCTCGCATAAGCTCCCTAATTTACTCCCTCCTGGACCCTGATGAAGGAAATTACAACATAAGGCGAAAGAGGGCCTTTGATATGCCACCTTTTTATACGAATCGCTTTAAGCGGTCTTTTATTCCATCCATGTGTAACCGAGCGAATAGCAATGGCTTGTAAATAGCCATGTATCTCATATAATTTTTATCATTTTTACTAAATTAAATTAGACTAAATTAATCTCATAGATTTTATTGTACTTTGTACTTCGCTATTGTAGTCAATTTCTTATCCTATTTTTTGTCTACTTCATCGTTTATCAAGTTTGTAAATAGGTTTTTAGACTTTTAGCGTTATTGTTGTTAATTACTCAATTCAGCCCGCCCGGTTTGGCTGCAATGTAATTATTTTACTAAACTATCTACTGATCTCTCTCTATCTCTAGATAACGTATGAACTCAAGTATGAACCGATAGAAACTCTACCAATAGTCGTAAAATCTGTTGGAAGCGTAACAAGATATTCGTTGCCCTCATTCTAGTTCTGCGTCCTCAGTAGTTCTTGAAATTAAACTTCACAGAATCAGTACTGTCGCTTGAAGTGGATTTACAACGGAAGGTCGGTACAGCCGAGGCTTGGCGTCCCTCATGGGGAACGTTACATCATGTCAAAAGAAATAGTCGCCAGTCCAGCTCGTGTAGTAGGATGGTCAGTCAAGCTGGTTTCTGGCTGCGAATGATAAGACACTCCTGCTCATTTATTAAACATTTACCTAACATTTTGATGAATTACTGAAAAATTCAGCTACGGTATTCAAAAGATGGCCAGACTGTATGTACTGATTGTGAATTTCACTGCACATGATGAAACCTGCTCCGTTTATTTGTTTTTGCTTTAGTTTCTGCGTTCTATTACGAACAGCTGGGCTCTCAAATCTATTTCAGTCACGACGAAATTAGACTGATTTTCAACTTTCAGCTAAAAGGTACATTATACGGTAGATTTCAGTCAACTCTGATATTCTTTTAAAGAGCACAAGTTTTGCGTATTGTAATATATAGAATATGATAGAATTTGTTTACTTTGAGAGCTACTTTTGTGGTTTATTCGAAGAAAAGGAGAGAGAGAAGTAATTTGTCAATCAAACGTTAGATTACGTCTTGCATCAAAACACAAAACAGCAGCGAACAACAGCTGTTTACCTCACGGGAGACTGGTGCGGTCGATCACGTGACACGCGTATCACCAGCAACGTGTGCTAACTTGAAATCAACTCACTGTCTATAAAGGAAGATACGGAGGCCGGGAAATACGGTAATTTCTCAGCTCTTTCTTAAAATAACTCCTCATACTTTACAAATACGTTAGATAAACAATTTAACTTTTAGTATCAGGTATTTTGGGGTCAAACTGACCCTCTTGGATCGTGTATTTGTTGTTCAAAATGTGTGTTATTTTCATTATTGAACTCAATATTCATCTGTCGTGACGGCTGAGTTATCTTACACAACATTTACATTTACCATACTTTTACGCCAAAATTGGATATTCTGTTTAAATGGTTGTAGCTACACTTACAACGTTAACTTAGATAACGTTAACAATCGTGAAAGTTGTCATCCGTATACAAGAAATGGTGTCCTTTGGATCAGTAGAGTACAAATTTCAATTCCGACCTTAAAACTGATTCATCAGAATTTTAATTAGTATGAGTGTCTACAAGCAGCCGCACATTACGTTTGAAACTCTCCCTCATTCATATTTTGCAGTATTTAGCTTTCATGAAGCACGTTTGAAAGATACTGGAATACATCTTGAAGTCGTTGTCTTTGCTGAAAATAGTTGTGACTTGTTCTCGGAGCGGTTTGGAAGCGGAACTAACTGAGACAAGGTGTTTGGATTGACTCGCCGGGGAATACATAGTTTTGTCCAATTCATAGCTGTTTAGCTGTTTTATACTGTGTTGAAATTCAACTGATATATTTAAACGTCTTCCGATTTATAATTTTTTAGTGAGACATATTCCACTGGACTCTGAAAGGTCGCATGATTCAGTAACTGAATACTTGCTAATGCAGATATATTGGTCTCTGCATCGCAGGCATTTTGAAGGTGAAGAACCGACGGTTTCCTCGGCACAGTTTGGAATTTGAGTTTCCTATTTTCAGAATGTGCAAATGAATTTTCGTTTCCGCAAAATGGACCAAGTTGTATTTTAACTTGATAAGGCGATAAGCATGCTCCCATAAATCATGCGATAGTCAACTATGCAGTATTTAGCCACTAACTTGTGGCTCAGTGAGTAAATTCATGAAGAAGCCATGAAATCGGCCGCTCTACCGCTTCTAATGTAGCCCTTTATGTACGAAACAATTCTCGGCATATTAAAAAAAAAACTCAGCTGCAAAATAGATCGATTATTTGACAAAGCGAAATGCAGATTCACGTGACGTATGATACATTACACATCGTTGGGCGGTCGCTCATCAGTCCTAGGTAGAGATACAACGTTATGAATCTAGAAGGTATAAATGAAACAATTTCCACTCTGACATTAAGGCTTCCAGCTGTGACCTGACATTTGAATCAGATGACTCGTGGTACCAAAAAGGACGGCGAAATAGAGAACGTTATCGTAACAGTTTCATTGGCCAGGAAAAATCACTATCCCGTGGGGTTTACTTGTGTAGCTTGACCAGTACAAACATCATGTTTTCCGTGTTTGCCGTTCGAAAGGGTTACTCCAAAAACTGTGAAGTGATTTAGTGCTTCGTACCATTGTTCGTATCATTGTACGTCCACCACCTTTCATTACGATTGTTGTATACTACAAGCAAAGCTTTCGAGTGCACGGTAGCACAGTCTCATTGCAATTTTGACTACTAGTTAATTACATGTTTACTCTCTCGGCTTCAACATTGATTCATGAATCATGCGAATAGGGTCAAGTCAGAATGGGCCGCTATAATCGGCGTTAAACTTAACTTTGTTATACATTTTGTGAATCAAGTAGTCAGGCTAGTCTATACAGAGGCGGCTTCATAATTGAACATTTATTTCACAAGACGCGGGCGGCACATTAGATCACTTGAATAAAGGGGATTAGTTTCTAAAGAAACTGTGGTGCTGCGTCGGTGGGGGAGTGAAACACGAAAATTTGGTTTATCAACGGAGTTGATAATGTAAATTGACCACCGTACAGGGATTCGATTAGCTGACGTTTCGAGCGTTAGCCCTTCGTCGGAGCGAATCGAGGAATTGTGGGTTGTGTATGGTTTATATACAGAAAATGGAGCTACGCTATTGGTGGTAACATGGTAACGTGAAAAACAGGAATAAATTAATTGAATGAAAAGGGCTCGTTGATACCGTGGGGATTAAGAGTGCCAATTTGAGAGATCAGTTTTTGCTCGAGATTTTTACGGCTTTCCGTGGTACCTACACCGACTAGGTGACCGATTCCGTGAACATCTTCGTGATGTTGAGAAAGATGACAAAGACGCATCCAAACCTGTCGCTCGGCATTTTAATCTCCCTAACCATTCCAAACAACACATGTCGATCTCCGGCCTTCCCCTACCACTGAAAGCCGTAAAAATCTCGAGCAAACACTGATCTTTCAAATTGGCACTCTTAATCCCCACGGTATCAACGAGCGCTTTTCATTCAATTAAGTTATTACTGTTTTTCACGCTACCATGTTACCACCAATAGTTTAGCTCCATTTTCTGTATATAAACCATACACAACCCACAATTCCTCGATTCGCTCCGACGAAGGGCTAACGCTCGAAACGTCAGCAAATCGAATCCCTGTACGGTGGTCAATTTACATTATCAACTCCGTTGATAAACCACATTAGATCACTTGTTCCGTAACCTGAGTCAAGGCTGCCGAGTTCGCTTATCATCTACCGAGGAACATCTTAATCATCCTGTGTCACGTGAGTGCGAAACTAGTTTTGTAAGCTGACGGAAACCATTCCGTGGAAATCACTTGTTCGTGAAGTTAAGTTAAACGAAACGAATCGAACCAGCTGGGAAATCGGCTGCAAATTTATATCACCCGCGAGAAAATGTTCTGCTTTGAAATGCACAGAGAAGGAAACATCTCCTTCAGATTCGAATGGCAGCGGAACGTACTGTGGCAGTTTCAACTCAGTATAGTTTAAAAATAAACTTATAACACAACAGCTATATAATTCTTACCACATTTGCATTCTCATGTTATGTGCAATTTTGGCGATTAAGTTTTTTTCGAAGTTTCCGGGTTATCTTGTTTCACAATGGTTGTCTGCATGCAATATGTTTCGTATCACAGAAGCACCAGTCACGTTCCTCATATCTGTCATTTGCGAGAAAAAGAAAATGCATTACCAATGCTCTACGTTGGATCCGCATTTCAAGCGGTGCCGGTCTATTTTTTCAATTTCTTGAAAACTAAAATTTGAAGGGGCATCCTGAAGGGAAACTTCAGCTGGTAATAAAAATTCGAGCGAAATGGTATCCAAACAACGTGAATTAAATAGCGAAAGATTCTTTTCATGTAACGGGGTGTCCCAGCCACCAGTTATTTGCGAGCAAAGAGCTAATGCATTATCAATGTTCCTCCTTGGATTCGCGCGTTTAAAACGGTGCAAGTTTATTTTTTCTTAATTTCTGGAAAGCTGAAATTTGAAGGGCACTGTAACTGCACCGTACTGCAAGTAATGTAATATTGTTAGTGATCGCTATGTTGATTGAAATAAAATTGAAAAGCTTAAATTCGAACGAAATGGCACCTACAGCATGCTATTGCTTATCTTGTGGGGAGGTTTTTAGTAACTCGTGAGTTGAAAATCGTTGGGTCTAAAACATACACAAGCACCATGGAAATTAATAGATACTCATCTGTTAGTGATCATGAGTTTGATTGAGTTTTAACTTATTTTGAGTTGTGCACTCCTTGGATCTTTAGAAAATTCTAGCACCTGATCTGGCTGACTGCTGTTCCGGTTTTCCGATCCAGCTGTTTCTCTAGTAAACGCTTCTGTTAACCGGGAATCGATCTCAAATGTGTGAGGGACCAGAGTCACCTGCGTGGAAAGAAAGTCTATAAACAATTTAGGCTTACACGGGAGTTGATTTAAAATTCCCTACACGGATACTGATCATTGTAGTACTTTTAGCATCTAAGCTATCAAGTCAACTGCATTGGAAATGGTCATTTTGTGAACTGTATCAAGCCCGAACAAGATACTAGCAAACTAGGTTAAATATGTTTCAATTGCGGTTGAACGATTGAAATGTGTATGCACCGTACATCAGTTCTGCGGTATGGGCAGTACCTTATATAATTGTGGATGCGCACAGTCAGGCATATTATCAGGGGAGTGGAAGTCACGGACAGCTGCTTAACTCTTGTTCGAAATAATTCCCGTTCCATTGGAGCTGCTTTCTCAAATACTAGCTCATCCCTGATCTTGTAACCAGCTGTTTTAATCCACATCCCTACGCACATGTAATGTCTTAAGTCATTACCGTGAGCATTTGCATGTGGACGTGTGGGCGCACATATGGAGCTTATAGCTTTACTTAGAGGCTAAGTTTAGCGAAGAAACCATTGGTTCTTTTCTACTATAAAGCAGGCGTGAAATCCCAATATATTCATTTCTCGATTAGTTTACGAAATCATGGCTATCTATGATACCTCCAAATAAATATAAAGAAGCCGCTCACTTTCATAGTCATTTCATTCAGGAGCCACAAACTATTACAATATTTTACCAGGCGTTTTAGCGGAAGCGTAAGGACGCGCCAATTGCAATCCGAATTGCCGCACCACGTCATTAGTTTCATTTTTGGCAACTTTAGACCATTTTACTAAATTCTGTTTTGCTATGACGAGGATAATACTAATATCTGATTGGTCATATGTAGCAGCTTTCTAGAAGAAATCATTGGATTCCGTCTCACTTAAGACAAGGTATTTTTTCATTGAGGATATGATGTGAGGATAGCAAAGTGGCCGCGTGTTGCATCCTCACTGTTAGAGTTTCAAATCGAGCACGGTGACTTTGTTCTTTAAATTTCAGTTGTTAAATGTAACACTACATGTAATCAACGACTAGCGAAGTTAAAAAGCTTTCATTGCAACTTGTTTTTGGATACTGAGTTTCATCTTGACTTGCAGCTTTACATCCCTTCAAAGGGCCAGTCCTCCTGTACTTTTGGTATTATGTATACAAACAATTATACCTTCCGTACTTAAGGCGCGTTGTGTTGGGACAGTTCTGTTTATTCCTATTCCGGTTTAGGAATAATAGAATTCGCCGAGAATGGTTTCCAACAGAACGCATATTCTGAAATCTGAATTCACGGCGGAGGTGACCTGAGACCAGGGGCCCGTTTCTCGAAGCTCCCGGTAATTACCGGAACCGTTAAGCTAATGGGCTCCTGGCTGTTTCGTTTTCCATTCCAGATGGTAGTTTCAAAACTTTTGAAAATTATACAATAAAGTTATCAGCTAAAGAAACAAAATGGACATCATTAGAGGCCAGAAAGCACCCTACTTTTCTTGAGATTTTGATTTCAAAATATGGTTTCGGGCCCGTTAAGTTGCCGGGACTTTCGAGAACGGGACCGAGCGCGCAGAATGGTCTGGACCGATCGTCTGAACCTGAGTTCCGGTGCCACGTCAAGGGTTTGGCGGGCCGTGCACGGTTTTCCCGTGCAAACGTTCCTAAAAGAAGGCATATTCTGTGAATTACGAGAAATCGTATTCTTTTCATTTCTCAGCTATTGTGAGCAGAATAGACGGGAAAATATTCCGTTCATTCTGAAAATGAAATAGATACAAAAAAATTATAAATTCCGTCTATCCCGACCCTAACCAGAAAGAACGCACGCACCATGCATTTACCTTTGCATCTGAGATAATTACAACTATGTGCATCAGTTGGCGGCATTTAGAGTTGCATTGGAGATTCCCGAGGACCGTAAACTCCACAACAGTTCAGTAGACGTTTCTTCTGTTTTTGTGTTTGTTAGGGCTGCAACGACATCCCGGATAACAGTGACTGAGGATGCTGCGAACGATGAAGATCCAAGAATTAAATTCGCACATTCTTTGCGTGCTATGTGGTGGATATTTGGTGGACGCTACAACGATTGTCGAATGCCTACATTCCTGTAAGTTTTAAACACAAAAAGCGCTTAACACGACTAAAGGAGGCACTGGTTTAAATCTACTAGTTCCACAAAGAAACAGCAGAAAAGAAACATAGAGCGCGAAGCGAATTATCGCGTGTCGTGCGAGTGACAGTATCTCAACGACTTTGCAACTAATTGTAGCAGTTTCTTTTTTCTTCGGGTGTTTATGGTGGAATCCATTCTCCTGATTCATGAATAAAATAATATATCTAGCATGCTCTGTCAGATGAAAAGCGATCACACTTGTCATCTGTGTACTTTTTTGTCTTGTTTTATTGCAGTTTGTCGCAGTTGTATTGTGAAGTATCTTCAAACATCATTTCACTGCCCTGTTTGTGATGTTGAAGTCCATAAAACGAAACCGTTGTCACATATCAGGTAAGTGCTATAAAGGTTTTCTGAGACCTTTTTAAAATGTTCGAACAGCTCAAGAACGGTGTCTCCTAACACAGATGTGTTTTTATCTTGGTGCTGCTTATGGCCATGGAGTAACCTCAGGGGCACCCAACGAGCCAAATCAACCAAAAGCTATAGAAAGTCATTTTTAAGTACCTTATGGTGTTAATTTTGAAGTCCGTCTAAAGTGATTTTTTTCGTTAGCTTGAAGAATTTGATCTATTCGGATTCCTTAGCTGAGATTTTAATTGCCAGAACTGTTAGGGAACAAAATCTTTACTTGAGAAAATGTTAGCTGAAATGAACTATTTTCTTTCCGAAAATGCCAGCTGACGTTTTTGACTGCCAAGAGCAGCAAATATGACCTTACCGAAAACCTCTGGGGCTATGATTTCCTCATTGCGAATCCTTTAGGCCATGTTTCAGTTACGACAATCCGAGTGCACTCTTTAATTGAAGCCGAAAACCTAAGGAAAACTACCCTCCACCGAACAGATATCTACCGCGAAACTTGTTGTTATGTGCCCTGTAACTGAAGTAGATGCTAGTAAGGACCATTGCGGTCTACAAAGGAATCTGTAGTTAAGCAAGGTAGTTCCTGCTGTTTCAAATATTAGGAAGAAATAAAAAGTACTGGAGCGTAGCCCTACACACTGTTTGGAGCTACGAAATGTGTTCTGTCCCGCCTAACATACTAAGTCATTGCTAAATTATTTTCGAGACTCAAAATGTGTACAAAATGAAGGCAATTCTTTCTTGTTGTTTTTGTACTTCGAAAGACACACTCAAAAGAATCACAACAAAGAGTTCTCACTGACAGCCGAAGATATACAGACTTTCTGCCTCAAAAGGGTTTTTCCTATTGTAATAGTTCCTAGTGGCTTCTTTTAGTAATTTAGTATTGTAATTAGATTTTTTAACCCAGTGGTTTAAGTTTTTAATGTATATTATAAATTTTTAATGTTTGTACATAAATTGTATGTTTTAACGTAATGTAATTTATACAGGCCCCCTATGGATAACAGCCTTTGAGCTGAATGGGTTTAACCCTGTCTGAAAAACGTTTTACTTACTTACTTCCAGACCTGACAGAACTCTTCAGGATATTGTCTACAAACTTGTGCCTGGCCTTATCAAGGTATGCACTCCGGCGAAGATTTGTATTGTATCATCATTTCAATGGATATTATATATGAAGACCCTTTATGCTCTCTAGCAAAGAAATTTGCGAAGCAAGTCTTGAATGAAATCTGCAGCATTATTTTGTTGTTCCAAACGTGAGTTGGTCCATACATAACATATGAATATATCTCAACTTCTGCTCGAACTTAAACTTTTTCAAACTGTGTAGGTGAATTGAAGCTTCGACACGACTTTGAGGAAAAACAAACGAAAGAGGACATACTGACAGGTAAACTGAAAGCAACCTACCACCGTTTTATAGCAAACTTCATTATATCGCGCTGGGCGTTTTCGAAAAAAAAAAACAGTTTTTTTTCTGTTCCGTCAATCATCTCAGTCGGGGCGGGGTTATGCAAATCACAAAGCAATGCGTTCTGATTGGGCTATTTGCATAACCCCGCCCCCAATCAGATGATTGACGGTACAGAAAAACCCAAAATCCCTTTGAAGTTTGCAAAACACGCAGCGCGACACAACGAATTTGGCTGTATCGT
Organism: Pachyseris speciosa; assembly: GCA_016490735.1. NCBI lineage: Eukaryota > Metazoa > Cnidaria > Anthozoa > Scleractinia > Pachyseridae > Pachyseris > Pachyseris speciosa. The sequence goes on from JAEMWC010000288.1 coordinate 859,277, forward strand.
CTACTAGGATCTACGGCTAAGGAGGATGTGTTGATGAAATCTGGGCCACTTGATGCCACTGGCAACAGCTGTCTTGTTTCTTTGCTTTCCATATTAATCATTTTCCAAAACTTCCACTTGTGTTTCCATTTGTGTTTCCAGTGACACTTCCATTAAAAAAATAAAATAAAATAAATAGTACGGCTGGTTTAATCCTCGCGTTTTGATTGGTCTAGAGGAGCTTGTGATTAAAGCATAAACGCATGAATGACGTCATGAGCCGAAAAAAAAGTAAAAAAGAAATGTGTAAAAGAATAGATTTTATTTGTAAGTGCGTGCGTTGGCAGATTTAGTGAAAGATAACGTGACGACATTGACGACGGCGCGCGCAATAGCCGACTTGACCAATGGCAAAATAGCAAATTGAGCACCGGAAGTCGTGTTCAGCCCTTTCCGGCGCTTCGTGTTCTCATTTAACGTTACGTTTTCTTTGCTAAATCTGCCTAAATAACGTACCGAGGACGTCAAAACGTGATAAGAACATTAGTCACGCTGCTTGTCTGGGGCGCTAGCGTACTTCTTTGTTCTTACCACGTTATGACGTCATCCGTGTGTTATCAGACTACAAACGCACGGCCGAATGGAATCTACTTGTTAAACAACGCACTGTAACAAATAGCTACGAAAAAGCGTAAAAAAGTAACAAAGTACGTAAAGTACTTGTTACTTAACGAATGCTTGGGTCTGCGTCGCGTGCTAATTAATGGCAATGACACATTGCTGAATATAGTTAATATTTGTGCGCTGAGCACCAGCAAACGGAAAAGTGCGAAAACAAAAAGCGTTTCTGAACCGGCGAGAGATAATCGCGTGCATTAGACGAACATTCCGTTTTGGTTTCCTATTTTACTTTCTTAGCTTGTGTTGTAACTTCTTTGGGGGAGCTTACAGTTACTTTAAAGGTTTGTACTGACGAGAGATTAACACAAGCATAAGTTCATAAGCACAATAAGTGAACAGCACGGCTGAGATTATCTCGCCCCATGTCTTTACATATCGCGCGGTTAGAACTGATTTCCTAGTGATTTTTTTGTTGCTATTTCGTTTGCTTGTGCTTATGTCACAAGGGTGAACCCTGCTCCTGAGTAAGACTTTCTCGCACGTTCGTAGAGCATTTGAGAGCGATCAAAACTGCAACAAAAACAAACGCTTTCTTTCACCCCAGAAATTGAAAAAGGAAAAGAAAAAGAACTTACAATCTTACACCAAATGACAGGGGTGTTGGCCACCTGAAATAACCTGAGAGTTAAAAATGCCAGGCAGCCAGTTAAAAGAAAAGATGTTTCACATGTTTAGGTCAGGGACACGAAAGCAGACAAACATAGACACACACAAATGCACATAAAGGAGTTTAAGTTTCCTATGTTACATAACATTTTTATACAGGAAAAAGCGGTGTACAGATATCTAATAGTCTTTGATAATCCAACTAATACCCTCACGCAATGGCTTTGGTTTTGTTTTATTAGCTTTTCCAGAGACCTGGCAGAGACACTACAACGGCTTGCGCCAATTACTGTAGGCCTAACTGCAAATCCCTCCCCTCTAAAATGACATGACTGACTGAGGCTTTTTTTCACCTTTCTTTCAGAGGAGAGCAAACTACAAGCAGAACTAAAGATACAAAAGAGGTTGAGATGAAAGATCCAGTTTGTATAACACTGGAATGTTACAGGTAGGTTTACATTAGAAGACTGGTTCGACTGGCGATGCAAGCAAAAGCTAGCTTATGTTATAGCTGTCCTAACCGCTTTCTATACGCATGTCATGAGAAAATAGACTTAAAACTACTAAATTGGGATAACTCATTTTGTGTAAGTCATGGCTTAATTTTATTTCTATTCTTTTACAGACGAAAGAGAAACTGGATGGATAAACAGGTATTCGAGATATCTGCATGTGTTCTATCCATCTGTTATGTTTTAGTAGGATAACTTAGATATAGTAGAAGCTCCCCTTGTGACCATCTCTCTTAAGCGACCATCTCCTGTAAGCGACAACGTTTTCAAACTTTTCCAGTAGAATAACTGTAATATGGGCCTCTCGTTAGCGACCTGAGCCGTGAGAGAGCTGAGGGTTAACATGATCTTATATTGTTTTTAACCTCCCGTAAGCGACCACATGTCACTTAATCCCGTCTTTAATTTCCAGGGCCCGGTTGTTCGAAAGCCGATTAACCCTAATCCAAGGTTAAAAATTAACCAAGGAGTTTATTTGTCTGTCCACAAGCGTTGTTCAACGTTGATATTCTGCGAAGTTTTTAGCGGATTAGATCAAGTCAATCCTGAAAACCAAAAAGCAGCAAAAGAAACTTTCATCCAAAAGTTAAAAACTGCAACGAAAGTTTACGCTAATCCTGGATTAAGTTAATCGGCTTTCGAACAAATGGGGCCAGGAGCGCAAAAATGTTAGCCATCACATTTTCGCTGTATGAGAATGAATATATGGAAATCATATATTTGAACTGCGGATTAATTATTTAATATGTGAGTGATCATCGCAGTTATGAACACTACCTAAGCAATAGTGAAAATAAAGCCTGAAAAAAGTTCAGGCTTATACGGGATTCGAACCCACGACCTCTGCGATACATCTTCGCTCTCTTGGCCGACACCGGACAAACAGGATGGTTTTTCTCGATATAGAGACACGCATATGCTTTATACTGAAATGAACGAGCACGATGAAATTGTCATAAGAAAAAAAATAATCATGCAGTTATCTGGAAAATAAGTGCTCGACTCTTCTCTATCAATTAAATTTTTGGTCGTAAAGACGACGACCTAAACGCCTTATGTGTGAATGATATATGAAATGAATCATATATGAACTGCGGAAATGAAATCAAATGAAGAATGATCCTCGCAGTTGTGAACGCAATTTATGCAATTGCGAAAAGAAGCCTGAAAAAAATTCAGGACTTCAACGGGGTTCGAACCCGTGACCGTGAGGTTACGGGTTCGAACCCCGTTGAAGTCCTGAATTTTTTTCAGGCTTCTTTTCGCAATTGCATGACCTCACGGTCACGGGTTCGAACCCCGTTGAAGTCCTGAATTTTTTTCAGGCTTCTTTTCGCAATTGCATAAATTGCGTTCACAACTGCGAGGATCATTCTTCATTTGATAAACGCCTTATATAGTCCACTTACTTTACAATGCCAACCATAAGTGAACAGCTTTAACCTACATGAAATCGAAGCGAGATATAAAGTAGTTGTAAATGCACTCTTTGAAGCTAACTAACAATGCGTTCTCGTTTTGGTCTAAGTCATGTTGAAGGATTTTTGTCTTTGATTTCAGCGAAGACCAAATCTTCGCTTCATGCTAACGACCCAAAGTGTAGCTCCCCCGCAGGTCTGAACTCTCGTAAGCGACCACCTCCCGTAAGCGATAGCCTGTGCTTCAGTGCCATTTTGAATGGTCTCTTCTATGATTCTCCTTTATTCTCTTACCTAGATCTTCCCGACTCGTTATCTCAGATGTCCCTCTGCAGTGACTGTTAATGTATTAAAGAAATTTCTTGTAGTGAAGTTTGCTATTCCAGATACACATCAGGTAATACTTTTTCTCATGCTTACTTCCTTTTTGCCATAGGGCGATTTGCTTAGAAATGCTAATGAATCTTACAAATGACTCAACCATTCATGAAAAATAAATCATTGCTTTCTGTCGTTGTTTTTTTGTTTGTCAGCTCTGAATTTAGAAAAGACGGCGAAATTACCATTTAAAGGACTGGAGTCGCACTGGGTTGGAAGCACACTCTTCGTATGTTCTTGTGCGAGATCTTAATTAAGTGACGGGAAGACTCTTTATACAGAGGCCAGTTTTGTATACTCATTCTTTTCATATTGTCAGTTTCACTCTGTCGTGTATCTTTAGGTTGAAATAATCCGCTGTGATGAAATACTGCAGGGTCATCTGACTATGACGGAAGTATCACGGATTTATGGACTCTACGCTAAGGTAATTCGCCTTAATTCCAAACTCCATGCCGGCTGTGGCTCTGGCCCCCGGTAGGGGTCAATCATGAAGGAATGTTTAAGGAGGGAGAGGAGGGAGAGGTAGTGACAAGGAGCAATTTCTGCCCCTCCATTTTGGGGCTTGGGCATGGGGCTTATCACCCCACCCTACAAGAATACAGCTGATTACAGAGACACCAAAATGGGGTCCATTGGGCCATATACGTCACATGCCGCAAAAAAGCCTTAGTGAGTAATATAACGTACGCGTGCTCCAGTATTTGTAAGGTTACTAACTTCGAAGTGGTTTAGGAAGTGAAGTCTAAAATAGTAACCTGTGTCTGTTACGTGTTAGGTAGAAACCCAATCTTAACCAAACTATACTGGATTTTCCCAGTGGCACTGAAGTCCACCTACTTCATTCTTGTCCTTTTCGCAGTCTTTCCTAGATCTTGAATACGCCTTCCTTGAAGTCACAACGGAGGAACCAACAAAGTTGGAACATAAAATCCTTTATATCATTCCACAAAAGAAGAAAAAGAAGAAGAAAAAGAGAAAATTGGAAACTTCCGAATTAAAACCAGACCCTTCAAAAAACGGTGAAACTTATGAACCCGTATGCAAACTTTCAACTGTATCCGAATGTGACAGTTGAAACTTTTTCACAGAATGATATTTTACCAGCGTATCCGGACAATCCGCCGAGTTTCAATAACGGATCTTCCCCAAAACCGATCCAATCCCCCGCATGACGTCACGTAAACAACACGTAGCTGAAGTGTTTCCGGCTTAGGATTGCATTCAAGATGGCTGAAGTCTGCTCCAGGTTCGAACACTACGGTGGAACGCCCAAGATGGAAAGCGAAAAAAAAGAACACAATAATAGAACTGACAACATTTTTATGGTCTTTGGATACATGCTTGTAACTTGCCAAGCTGACGAGATGTCGAGTAATTTCTGTTTAGTATGCCTGACTGAAGGCCTGAGAAATGTGAGGAAAAAGGAGAAAAAGTGAAAGTGAAGATTTCAAACTTTCTGATAACCTAAAGTTCTGCTGCCTGGATTTATATTTCATAAATAGACTCGTGAATGTCTGAGAATTAAGGAGCCAGTTCCGGGTCTTTTGAGCAGCTGCCTGATAACGATAAATTCAGAATTGGACATAATCTTTAATTACGGTTTTCTGTTTGATTTTTCAAAGCGAATTAGTTGGCTAATGCACGTATGAATGCGCGCGTGTGTGCGTGCGTGCGTCAGCCAGTCGGTTTCTAATGAGTTCTGTTGTGGTCAGTGTAGTACAACAAAGCCAGCTTTCTTTTGAGCCCACATCTGTAAACATTCCTCAGTAAACAACATCGAAGATGAAACAACAAGATCGCCCTCAATAAAAATTTTATTACAACGACCAAAAATACAATGTTTCCACTTAAAAATAAACTACTGAGACCAACACATTTCTGCACAACTTTGAACAATATCATGATTGTCAAATGGAACATAATTAATGGTCCCTTAAAAATGCACTGGCTAAAGTGACGGCTGCGACATATTCGTCCAAAGAATGGTGTTTTCTTCTGTCTGAGGTCGAAAACAATGTGTTAGCGGGACTCGTCGTCATGGCTAAGCCATAAGGTGCGGTTGACTGACCAAGCATCGCGGAGTCTTGATCGCCGTATGCTTCGCATCGTCGCTCCATGGCGGCGGTGGTGATGGGGCTAAAAGGCGTGGGAAAACTCCATGACGTGATCGTGCTGTCCCACTTTCGCGAAAATGGCTGGAAAGCAGGAATGGGTGGAATGACGGATGCTGCATCTGGAGATTGTTGATGGCCTTTCTGTAATTCTCGTTTGCGCCACCTTGAACGACGATTCTGGAACCAAACCTGGAAGTAAACAAAACTGTCGCTTAACATTTAAGATACTTGCTCATGTGCTCCTATTATTTCGTCACCATTATGTCAGAAGTTACGAAATAATATGCAGATAACGAAACTTATTGCGAGTAGGGAGCTTTAGAAACGACGACGACGGCAATGAAACGTCGTTTGAAAATCTAACTTTTCGTTTTTGTAACTCATTCGCTATTATTGAAATCTGTTTAACTTGGAAAATGTTGGGGAGCTGTTCAGGAGCTAAATTACTACGAACGGTATTAAATTAAGGGGAAAAAAAGAGAAAAATTTACCGTCATGCGCTCACGTCCTCGAAAAAACCTAAAATTTGGTCATTTCGCGTTTTTGTTTTGCCGTAGACTGCGAAGGCAGGCTGTCGCGCTTTTTCGAACGGAGAGAAGCGACAACCGGAAATACGTCAAAATGTACCAAAATCTAAAACGCACGGGGAGAGTGATTGTTTTTGCTCATTAAACCTATTGTTTTGTGGCGTTCTCGTCGCCCTTGCCGTCCTTGTTGCTAAAGTTCAAATCAGATCAAATCAATTTATTTAGCTCGATAGCGTGGGGAGTGGTTGCCCAATCTCCCGAGCTTGGGAGCTCATGATCATGTATCAAACGTCCGAGTATTCCGGATCGAATTGGAATTTAGAAGTGTTGGTTTGTTCTGAACGTTACACCGTGGTTTGATTGAAAGGCATACAAATGAAATTCCCCATACTGCTCGAAGCTTCCGAAATTAAATAATAACTGTCTGTAAAAATTATGGTAGCAACGAACCAAAAAGGTGTCAAAGATATCTCTCTTCACTTTGCGCTTCGGAAATTTCGCAGACAGAGAAAATCTAGCAGCTATTCTTGTTGAGAGAAAGTCGTCAAAAACAAGCCAATTTACCTGTATCCTGTCCTCTGTGATGTCCAATTCCTGGGCGAGTTTTTCCCTGATGGCGAATCCAGGAAACTTTTCTTCCGCGAAGCTTTCTTCCAAACGATCAAGTTGTTGTTCAGTGAAAGCTGTTCGGCGACGCCTCTGACGCATACTGTTACCTAGGAAACAAAACAATATGTCAGCACATACTTGCAAAAGAAATCTCGTTTTATAGTCACTTCGCCCCCTACAACTAAGTTGCCATAAATCGTTTCTTTCTTGCCTGAAGCGCTGTTCTCACAGGTGATTGTTTACAAAAAATGCAACATTGTGGACGCGCTGGGCTTGAGCAAGCGTACAACCGCTGCCATCATTGATTGCATTTTACAAATTGCGGAAAAATCGCAGCAGATATCGTAGTGAAATCGTCGACTGTTCTCATGCGCGAGTTTGCGTCGCCATGAAATCGCCGTAGCAGAAATCGCAGCAGAAATAGCACGTCAAATCACAGCAAAAGTCGCCCGCCGTGTGAACGGCCCTTAAGACGACTTCGAGTATCGTATTCAATAGTAAAATGGTATTAGGAATTGAACTTCGCTTCTTCCAACAAACGGCTAGCTGGCTGAAGGAAACCTAACGAAAAGCTGGTTGAACCTTCGCATTAAGCTTACATATTCACGGAACACAAGCAAACACAACTTAGAATACAATTTCTTCGCATGCGCTCTGCCTTGGCGGTCGAACGTCATTTAAAAATCATAGTTGAATCATCGCAAAATTGCAATGAAATTACCCGCGTACGTATAGTCTTCTTAAGCTGTCAAAAACCTCAACGCTAAAATGATTTCGCAAAAACGAAACTCGCACAAAGTCTTGTAGTGTAATCTCTCTCATTTATGTCATGGCTTAAATGCTGTGCGAGAAACGGACTAGACTTCGCACACAACTATTCGATAACCTATTTAATAAATTTAGAAAAAAACTTGGACTCTTCATCACGATCAGTTTTAGCCAGTCAAATAGTGTCATGAAAGCATAACTGCACTATTGTCCCATAAGTGCTATTGCTGATACGAAACTTTAATATAAGAATGCATTTCGCATCATTTGGTTCAGAGTTAAAATTTACTTATTTGCTGTAATTACGGACTAGACCGTAATGGAACGCACCCTTAAAACCCATGTACTGAATCACTTTGAAAGAATATTCGCGTGGCCAGAAACCAAACGCAAAAAGCTTCGAAGATCATCCACTTACCACTTTCCTGTTCATCGAATTTCCTTTTCTTCCCTCCAGAAGCCATTTTTACAGCCTGAATCTTTGCATTCACCTTTGCTAGCACTCAAGTCGTCTGTTTGCCAAGCAAAGAGCAAGATTTGTGAAGCCTCGCGAGTGTGGTCACCTTTTATTTTTATTTACACGAGAGTGGGTGGGCACTAAGAACAATAGAACTGCCAATCAACTCAACCGGGAAAAGTCACGCTCGACAAAATGCAAAGCATCATACACTTGACAAATTTTCTAATTGTTTTAAATAAGTATTGCTATATTAATTCAAGCCTGTGATTAACTTTCGATTCTTTTGTTCGCTTTGTGAATTGAAGAGGTTGGACAAACGCGTTTACCAATGTGACAAAAACTCAACTTCATCTTTGTTTAAATTTAGTTTAGTTTTAAAAACTCAACTAAACAATTCCTCCAAAGTGAGTGAAATAAGAAATACAACATGATAGAAATGCATGAAACCCCAAACGGAAACTCGAGGGTCGTGGGTTCAAATCCTATCTGGAACTCGGATTTTTTTCGAGTTTCCGTTTGGGGTTTCATGCATTTCTATCATGTTGTTAACTAAACAATTTCAGTCAAAAAACAAAAAGACCGTGCGAAGAAAAAGTCAGCTTAGATTCCGTTTACACTATAATTTCAAATTAAGTTAGTATGCCTTCAGGGTGTTAAAAGGGTTTTGCAGAAGTTATTGAGAAAATACGAGCGCAACTAAAATACATTCTCGATAACTTGGAGAGTTTCATTGATATACTTATGTTGGGAATTAACATGTGCATACCACCGTCGAAGAATTGTGGCGCGCGAAGTTCAGCGCGCGCGAATATGTCTCATTCTTATTTGCTCGGGTAGTGTTCGTTCAGTAAAAAAAAAAACCAACGCGCAAGACAACGGATCGATTGAAAAGTGTTGAGTCTTTTTGTAAACTGCCCTGGACATGCGTCACGTCACTGCACTCAACACGAATCCACGAGTGATTACTAAAAGTTTTTATTGTTGGGCGGTGTTGTCAAACCTTCAACACCTCTGGACAAACACACTAAAGACACTACCTTGTGAACAGAAAAAACGTCCAGCGTTTTTGCACGAACCGGTACAGTCTCTTAAGTAAAGTAAAGTAAAACCTTTATTTAGATCGACAGACTAAATTAAGGACACTAGCAAAAAAGCAACACTAATTGATATACAATACTTATAAAGTTTAAATCTTTACAGGAAAATAATAAAAATTTAATGCTTATGAGTGATCCTATGTTAGCTTATGTACTAGATAAAGTTTTTTCTCGATAGTGCTATGCTTTTTGGATTGTGTGTCTCTACTTAATTATTTTATTCTAATAACGGTTTCGTCTCCAGTAGAATGATACTTCCCTTGAAGCGCTTTTATTAATGTATGGCATTTTCTCACCTTGCGGGTCGACAAAACCGCGTAATACGTAATGAATGCGCGCGGCGTATTATTTTCATCTTTTGTGTTTTATAAAAGGTGTAATGTTATAAAACGCAATTCACTCACAAAAACTTTGACATTATTGTTTTAAAAAACCTTAATATGTTTATAGCACGTTTGATAAGATCACGAAAAGAGAACCAATGAGACTGAAATTTTTCCAGGAACTGTATGCGCGAATCAAATGTGCGATGCTTTGCTGGTCTCTCCAAAGCCATTCTTTTCTTTATTAGTGGTGACGAATGTCTCATTAGAGAACGGGGGAAGTGATTGAAAAAATGTGTAATGATAAAATGTAATTTCGTTTTTCCCCACGATGTAGTCACTAAACATCGCGAGGTTTCTTACTGCTAGTCTTCATCAGCTAATGAAGTCAACCAGTTACTCGTCGCCATTGTTATCTAAAATTAGAGCTTCAAATTTCCCCTCATGTAAAATTAACCTATTCTTTAGACACCAAGATTGAGGCTGGTCCAAAATCTCCTGAAGTATGACAACCTCATCGGTTGAGCTACCAATGGTATATAGATGGTGGCGTCATCTGCGAGCATAAACGCTTCACCACTCTTTATACTACCTGCTACGTCATTTACATAAGTGGTGAAAAATCTAGGACCCAACAATGAACCCTGAGAAACCCCAATTTCACTAACTTAGATTTTGAAAACCCGCCACAGATTTGTGTTATTTGTCTTCTATTTGTTAAGTAATCCATCAATCACCCACATATCTCCAGTGACTGCTACACCGCGATTGGTGCGTTTCGATCCTCATTCTTGGTCGAGGAACAGTTCCCTCTGTTGTCCGTTGTTGTCCTGTTGTGTTTCTCGATCGTGGCCATCCATGCTTCTGGAATTTCGATTTCTTTGCTCTCCTATCAGCCCCCTTCTCCTATCATCAGAATTCGGCGCTCTCGCACATTTAAACAGCCGCCGTGTTTCATTTATATCGCTATTTAGATGTTAGTGTGGTAAAATAAAAAGTTTGTAGTCCTTGATCTGGAGGCTTCTTTCAGAAAATAGCAAGAGAAAAAGTCTTAAACTTATAGCTTTAACTGGGAAAGACAGCTTCAGTAGCTTGGCCTAAGCCACGTAACGGTTCACCGCGGAGAATCAGTTAGCTTCAAAGATTTTTAGAAGTCTCTTGTTTGTTTCAGCCAAAGTGTTAGTGAGCATTTCTTTTCATGCCCTCGGTTTTTTCCATTGGGTATGCATGCATACAGGTAAATTACCTCTAATTCACTTACAGGCTTATGTTTTGTCAAGATAAATCGAATCACTCAACCAACAGTAAGTATGCCTTGACGTGGGCGAACATTTCGTTTGTTTGCGATCTCCGTTCGATAGTTGTTTCCCCGTATATACACACGCAAAATGAAGCCTCGAACAGTAAACAAAGCCACACCACTGTCAATTTCAAAACGGTTTTATTTACAACACTTCGGACCTATTTTTATTTACATGAAAGTACACAGAGAAGTTCTATTCAATTATTTAACTCATGGAAATGTAGCTTGTATAAGCTAAAGTATAAATATAAGTATCTTATCTTTATAATTTTATTTTACTGTTGAATAGCCTTCTCTAATCTTTACAAGCTTTGCGCTCAGGAAATCAACATCCTTGTACAGGACATGCGTCTCGCATTTAGTATGGCTAAAATCTGCGCGAAACTCGTGTATTTGCTAGTCTTGCGGGCTGCGCAAGTCTGATCTTAAACTGGTCCGGGTGATACATTGAGAACGGGAAGGACTGATCACCTCTAAACAGGTTGAACTTGTTGGACGAGTGACGGCCGGCTGGTGTGGTGGATGGTCTGCTGTATTGGTGGGCTGTTGAGTACGGATACGAGATATATTTAGCTTGCTTCCAGTGGTTTGAAGGGGACGGGATCTCCAACTGTAGTCTTCGTGGACGATGCGTGATTGCCATGACAGGAAATTCAACCCGGTTTGATTTGCTGGTCTGACAGACGGATAACAGCTTTCTTTCAAGTTTTCTTGATTTCGCTCGTCGGTTTTGAAACCAATACTAAAAACGAGTTAAAAATTATATATTAGAGGGAACAGCAAAGAGTATCTTGAATCATGTGACAGGTGGAGACCACAACGTACAAAAACTTAGTTTCACTAAATGGTGAATACAATGAACCTTCAAGGAAGCCAAGTGGATAAAGATCATTAGAGCCATCGACTATTCCTTTGTGTTCAAACACAAACATTTTGCATTGAAATCAGGGTGCCAAACCCAAAACTAAATACTAAACTGATTTACTGCAAATAGCAAAAGGCGATGAACTTCACGTTGCCCGTTTTCATTTTCCAATCAAATTTCTGAAATTATTCAACACAAATGCCTTGATAACTCACCTTTACACTTTTTCGCGTGATCCCGAGTCTCTGTACCAGCAACTCTTCATCGTCAGCTATCAAATATGGTCTCCTGTTAAACGCCCATTCTAACTCCATCACTTCATTCCGCGAGAAGGTCGTGCGCTGTCGTTTCTTCTTCGGCAGCTGTTCGGAATAAATAGATTGTCGATCGGATTCTCTGCTACAATCGCTGATGGCACTTTCAGGGTCAGAATAAGGAGTTAGCGATGGGCTGGTTGCTCTGTGGCCGGGACGAGGACTTGTACCGTCAGAGTAAGGCGACAATGGTGCGCTGGTGACACGGTGGCATTCTACGGTAAAGAAGACAAACCTACATTAGCTTCCCTATCTTAGTTATTGTCATCTAAAAGCATGAAACCTTTCAGGCAAAGCTCATGGGGATACCATTAATCCAATCATCAAGTGCTTCAGATCTCTGTGCTTATATCAAGCGTAAAACGTGTCTAACGTTGGCCCGATATCAGCGATCACAAAATAAGTTGCGATGCAATCTATCCAGAATACTAGGATGGAGACGTTAATTTTAACAAGCTTCGCATCATAGCTTAAAATATCAGAACGAAAACAACTAATCTAATTTCTAAGGCAGAGGACTACCATCAGGTAGAACACAGGTAGGTCGATGTTGATGTTGGTGCAAAATCCTATGATCATTAAGCTTTACAAACGTCGTCAACTTGTGCAATTCGCATTTAAACCAAATAATTAAGGGAAGGTGAATACATCTTTTTAAAAAGCATTTGTAAGATGCGTTTCCTAATAAATGCATAAACCTAGGTGTGATACATGAAAACTAACTTTCAGGGAATATTGTGGACTTACCAAAACCTGCTGAAGACTGCGTGATGGCGGTTTCTAGACCCAGGATACTGCAGATGGAAAAGTCAGTCAGTAACTTATTGGAGACTGGTGCAGAGACGGAAAGGCTGGCTGACAGGGCACGTGACCTTCTAGCATGCGTAGAACGCACTGGAGAGTCCGCAAGTACAGCGACTGATTTAAACTGATTACAATCCATTTCAACTGATCTGTTGAACTCGTTACTGTGGCTATGTAACTCAAACTGATCGAGGAACCCATTTGCGAACGGCTGATTTATACTGTAACAACAAAGACGGCGGTGCGACGAATGAACTGTCTGTTAACTACCGTCGCCGATAACTTTAATTTTTTGTAGTTATTCTAACTTTGGCGCGCCGCTCTTGGTTATGGCGGTTTGTCGGTTCTGATGAAGATTCAATTTTTGCGGCGGAGACAAATAGGTGAAGCACGAAAGTAACATTTTTTTTCTGAAACAGTTAAAGGAAAGACAAAACAAACCGTAAAATGGGCTGTCAATTTTGAATCTACTCAAAAGTCAAAGGAATGACATGTTTTTATTGTAGTCAAGGTCTTGTGTGTTAATAAACAAAATATATTGAATATGTGCATGATCATCGCAGTAGAAATAATAAGCACAAACTCGCGACATAAAATCAGTCTCTACTTTCCTCGTTGGTCATGATCAAGCTATGGGTGACGGGAAAATTTCGTTCAGTGTTCTTGTTGTATATGCGATCGAAGGAAACATTGTGCAAAAATAAGTCTGTCACCGACACTTCAAAACTGAATTGCTTTTCTTGTATGGGGTACGATATTCAAGGAATTTAATGGTGATTTCTTTAGCGGCAACCTATATTTGCTTTTTTGCCGGCGGCGGATTCATAAAGAATTTGATTTAGCGGCACCAGCGAAAGATGATTCGCTTCCGACTGCACCTGCGGGTGTTAAATTAACGCGTCGTTTTATATCAGGCGCAATTTTAAGTTAGAAATAAGTAGATTTCAATTATGGTTACAATCTGGCTGCAAAGCGCTCCTCTGCAGTGATCGAAAAATGTGGTAATTCCGATCATCATTTCACCCGCGCTGGTGTCACCTTCATAACTTTGCGAAAACTGACATGCGCACTTGTTGTCTTGCACTCTTGCGCGTAGTCATGCAATTGTATGCGTTTATCGAAGTTACATTTAATGAACAACTCGTGTGATGATAGTGTTATTGCCACTTAGTCACATTCTTGTTCTCATCTTACCCAACCCCTTAGAGACTGGACAGTTCAACCGGAGAAGAAGCCTAAGTTTAAGAATCATAGAATCGTAGAATAATAGAAGGATCGCAGAATAGATGGCGGTTGTCATGAAATTACAGAAATCAATGTGCGCACTACTGTCATAAACTTGTGAGATAAAAACATTGATTTGTGTTTGTAGGCTTTCTAAGCATTTACCTTCCTCTGAGGACTTATAAGATTAGATGCACTCAAGTTGCTCCAGGTTCAAACACGGCGGTGGGACGCCCAAGATGAAAAGTGTGCGTAAGGAAAGGTTATGAAACATTCAAATGCAAAGTTAAACAAAAACAAGAAAAGAATAATAAACGTGACAACATATTACGGTTGTTTTGGTACATGCTAGTAACTTGCCAAGCTGACAATATGTCGAGTAATTTGTGTTTAGTATGCCTAACTGAAGGCAACCGCCGACCGGTTAGCTCAGTGGTAGAGCACCGGACTACCGTGCGGGAGGTCTCGGGTTCAAACCCCGACTGGACCAACACTCAGGGTCTTTAAATAATTGAGGAGAAAGTGCTGCCTTTGTAATGACATCTGCAAATGGTTAGACTTTCTAGTCTTCTCGGATAAGGACGATAAACCGTAGGCCCCGTCTCACAACTCTTCATAATTGATTCTGTGGGACGTTAAAGAACCCACGCACTGTTCGAAAAGCCTTAGGGGACGTAGTCCCCGGTGTGGTGGTCTATCTCAACCAGAATGTGGTTATGGGGAGGGATTTGCAGTTACAGGCCTACACTAATTGGCGCAAGCTGTTGTAGTGTCCCTGCCAGGTCTCTGGCGAAGCTATTAAATAAATAAATAAGATGAAGTGACAATGAAGATGTCAAACCATCTGATAACCTTAAGTTGGATTTATATTTTATAAATAGGCTCGTAAATTTGTGATACTGTAGTTACAGAACCAGTTCCGAAACTTTTGAACAGATTCCGAGTAACGATAAATTCATCTTTAATTACGGCTTTCCGGCTGTTTTCTTATTTTAAAGCGAATTGCTTTGCTAATACGCGCATGGATGCGAGCGTGCGTGCGTCATCCAGTCGGTTTCGAGTGAGTTGTGTTGTTTTCAGTGTAGTAAAACAAAGGCAGCCTTCTTTTGAGCCCACATCTGAACACATTCCTCAGTAAACAATATCGAAGATAGTGAAACAACAAGATTGCCCTCAATAAAAATTTTATTACAACGAGTGAGTATACAATGTTTCCACTTTAAAATAAACTACTGAGACCAACACACTTCTGCACAACTTTGAACAATATCATGACTCTCAAATGGAACATTGTTAATGGTCCCTTAAAAATGCACTAGCTAAAGTGACGGCTGCGACATACTCGTCCAAAGAATGATGTTTGTCTTCTGCCTGAGGTCGGAAAACTTGTGTTGGCGGGACTAGTTTCCATGGAAAAACCTGATAAGGTGCGACTGCCTGACCAATCATCGCGGATTCTTTATCGCCGTCTTTTTTTAATCTTAGCTCCATGGCGGTAGTGGTGATGGGGCTGAAAGGGGTGGGAAAACCCCATGACGTGATCGTGCTGTCCCACTGGCGCGGAAATGGCGGAAAAACAGGAATGTGTGGAATGACGGATGCTGCATCTGGAGTTTGTTGATGGCCTTTCTGTGATTTTCGTTTGCGACATCATGAACGACGATTCTGGAACCAAACCTTGAGGCAAACAAAACTGTCGCTTAATGTGTAAAATTTTTACCTCATGTATCCCTATTATTTCACCGCTATTATGAAGAAATCACGAAATAATACGCAGATGACGAAACTTAGTAACTGACGTAACGTTTGTTGTTCTGAACAGTACACCTTGGATTGAACGTAGAATTGGACGTAGAAATTGAATTCCCTAAACTGCTCTGTCATGACGGGAGCAACGAACAAAAAAGGTGTAAAATATATCTACCTTCACTTTGCGCTTCGAAAATTTCGCAGACAGAGAAACTTCTGTATTACCTCACACGACCCTACAACGCGAAGGACAAAAGTTTCTCCCATTCTTGATAAGAGAAACCCAAGAAAAACAAGCTCATTTACCTGTATCCTGTCCTCTTTGATGTTCAATTCCTGAGCGAGTTTTTCCCTGATGGCGAATCCAGGAAACTTTTCTTCCGTGAAGCTTTCTTCCAAACGATCAAGTTGTTGTTCAGCGGACAACCGTTCGGCGACGCCTCTGACGCATACTGTTACCTTGGAAACAAAACAACATGTCAGCACACACTTGGAAAAGAAATCTCGTTTTATAGTCACTTTCCCCCCTAATTCTAAGTTGCCATAAATTGTTTCTTTCTTTTTTTGTAAATTGTTTTTTGTTTTGTGCTCTAAGAGTCGTCCTTACAGGCGATTGTTGCGCTACGCATGAGTACGCGTACAACCGCTGCCATCATTGATTGCTTTCTACAGATTGCCGACACATCGCAGCAGATATCGTCGGCTGTTTTTCGTCGCCATGAAATCGCCGGAGCAGAAATCACAGCAGAAATAGCACCTCAAATCAAAACAAAAGTCGTTCTTGTGAACGGCCCTTTGGACGACTTCGAGTATCGTATTCATCACTAAAATGGTATCAAGAATTGAGCTGAGCTTCTTCCAACAAACGGTTAGCTGGCTGAAGGAAACCTTAGGAGAAGCTGGTTCAAACTTCGCATTAAGCCTACATACTTACGGAACACAAGCAAACACAATATCGAATAAAATCTCTTCGCGTTCTATTACGGTCCGTGCGCTCTGCTTTGGCGGTCGAAAGTCATTTCAAAATAATAGTTGAATCACCGCAAAATCGCAATGAAAATTAACGTACCGATAGTTTTTCTTACTCGAAAAAGTCAGCGCTAAAAATGGTTTCGCAAAAAGGAAACTCGCACAAAGCCTTGTCATATCTCTCTCAGTTGCTTCATGACAAACGAACTAGACTTCGGGCACAATTATTCGATAACCTATTTAATAATTTGCTAGCAAGAAAAACTTTGCGGACTCGTCAGTTTTTGCCAGTCAAATAGTGTCATGAAAGCATAACTGCACTATTGTCCCATAACTGCTATTGCTGGTACGAAACTTTAATTTAAGAATGCATTTCGCGTCATTTGGTTCAGTGTTGAAATTTACTAATTTGCTGGTAATCACGGACTAGACCGTAATAGAACGCACCCTTAATAGGCTTTTATACATTATGCTTTTTTCCCCACTAAAATGCTCCACCTTAATGCTCCAATTTTACCACTGAAATGCTCTGTCTTCCCAAAAAAAGCCATTAAAACGCTCGGATAATGCTCATTATACAAACGGTTTTTCCAAATTAATTTCAAAGTTTTTAACATGGTGTTAACTGTTCTGTCATGACTCACAAGTGTGGTCATCTTTTATTTTTATTTACATGAGAAGGGGTGGGCACTAAGAACAATAGAACTGCCAATCAACGCAACCGGGAAAAGTCACGCTCGACAAAGTGTAAACCATCATACACTTGACAAATTTTCTAATTGTTTTAAATAACTATTGTTATTAATTCAGGCCTGCGATTAACTTTCGATTCTTTTGTTCGCTTTGCGAATTGAAGAGGTTGGACAAATGCGTTTCCCAATGTGACAAAAACTCAACTTCATCGTTGTTTAATTTTAGTTTCGTTTTGAAAACTCAACTAAACAATTTCAGTCAAAAAACAAGAAGATCGTGCGAAGAAAAAGTCAAGTTTAGATTCCTTTTACACTATAATTTCAAATTAAGATAGTGTGTCTTCAGGGCGTTAGAAAAGTTTTGCAGAAGTTATTGAGAAACTACGATTGCAACTACAATACATTCTCGATAACTTGGAGAGTTTCAATGATATACTTATGTTGGGAATAACATGCATGCGCATATCACCGCCGAAGAATTGCAGCGCGCGAAGTTCATCACGAGTGAATATGTCTCATTCTTATTTCCTCGTGTGGTGTTCGTTCAGTAACAAAAGAATCAAACAAACAAACAAAAAACAAAACAAGCGCGTAAGACAACGGATCGATTGAACAGTGTGGCGTCTTTGTGTAGTATGCCTTGGACATGCGTCACATCACTGCACTCAACAATACCCAGCGAATCCACGAGTGTTTACAAAAAGTTGTTATTGTTGGGCGGTGTTGTCGAACCTTCAACACCTCTGGACAAACACATTAAAATCACTACCCTGTGAACAGAAAAGACGTTGAGCGTTTTTGCACGCAACCGGTGCAGTCTCTTAAGTAAAATATGTTAAGCCTAGACAGACTAAATTGGGGACACTAGCGAAAAAGCAATTGCAACACTAATTCGTATACAATACTTATGAATGTTTTATATCTTTACAGGAAAGTAATAAAAACTTAATGTTTATGAGAGATCCTATGTTAGCTTATGTACAAGATAAAGTTCTTCTCGATAGTGCTATGCTTTTTGGATTGTGTGTCTCTACTTAATTATTTTACTTCAATAACATTTTCGTCTCCAGTAGAATGATATTTCCCTTGAAGCGCTTTTATTAATGTATGGCATTTTCTCACCTTGCGGGTCGACAAAACCGCGTAACACGTAATGAATGCGCGCGGCGTATTATTTTCATCTTTTGTATTTTATTAAATTCACTCGCACAAAACTTTAAAATTATTGTTTTAAAAAACCTTAATATGTTTATAGCACGTTTGATAAGATCACGAAAAGAGAATCAATGAGACTGAAAATTTTCCAGGAACTGTATGCGCGAATCAAATGTGCGATGCTTTGCTGGTATCTCCAAAGCCATTCTTTTCTTTATTAGTGGTGACGAATGCCACATTAGAGAACGGAGGGAAATGATTGAAAAAATGTGTAATGATAAAATGCAATTTTCTTTTTCCCCCGATGTAGTCACTAAACATCGCGAGGTTTCTTACTGCTAGTCTTCATCAGCTAATGAAGTCAACCAGTTACTCATCGCCATTGTTATCTAAAATTAGAGCTTCAAATTTCCCCTCATGTAAAATTAACCTATTCTTTAGACACCAAGATTGAAGCTGGTCCAAAATCTCCTGAAGGGATATGACAACCTCATCGGTTGAGCTACCAATGGTATATAGATGGTGGCGTCATCTGCGAGCATGAACGCTTCACCACTCTTAATACTACCTGCTACGTCATTTACATAAGTGGTGAAAAGTCTAGGACCCAACAATGAACCCTGAGGAACCCCAATTTCACTAACTTAGATTTTGAAAACTCGCCACAGATTTGTGCTATTTGTCTTCTATTTGTTAAGTAATCCATCAATCATACCCACATATCTCCAGTGACTGCTACACCGCGATTGGTGCGTTTCGATCCTCATTCTTGGTCGAGGAACAGTTCCCTCTGTTGTCCGTTGTTGTCCTGTTGTGTTTCTCGATCGTGGCCATCCATGCTTCTGGAATTTCGATTTCTTTGCTCTCCTTTCAGCCCCATTCTCCTATCATCAGAATTCGGCGCTCTCGCACATTTAAGCAGCCGCCGTGTTTTATTTCTATCGCTATTTAGATGTTTGTGTGGTAAAATAAAAAGTTTGTAGTCCTTGATCTGGAGGCTTCTTTCAGAAAATAGCAAGAGAAAAAGTCTTAAACTTAATAGCTTTAACTGGGAAAGACAGCCACAGTAGCTTGGCCTAAGCCACGTAACGGTTAACCGCGGAGAATCAATTAACTTCAAAGATTTTTAGAAGTCTCTTCTTTGTTTCAGCCAAAATGCCAGTGAGCGTTTCATTTCATGCCCTCGGTTTTTCCCCTTGGGTATGCATGCAGGTAAATTAGCTCTAATTCTCTTACAGGCTTATGTTTTGTCAAGATAAATCGAATCACTCAACCGACTCAAGTATGCCTTGGCGTGGGCGAACATTTCGTTTGTTTGCGATCTCCGTTCAACAGTTGCTTCCCCGTACAGACACACCCGAAATGAAACCGCATGCAGTAAACAAAGCCACACCACTGTCAATTTCAAAACGGTTTTATTTACAACACTTCAGACCTATTTTTATTTACATGACAGTAAACAGAGAACTTCTACCTAATTATTTAACTTATGGCAATGTGGCTTGTATAAGCTGAAGTATAAATATAAGTATCTTATACACGAACATGTGACCTATTCAGTCATCTTTATAATACTTATTTTACTGTTGAATAGCCTTCTTTAATCTTTACAAACTTTCAGCTCAGGAAATGAAAATCTTTTTACAGGACATGCGCCTCGCATTTAGTACGGCTGAAATCTGAGCGAAACTCGTCTATTTGCTGGTCTTGCGGGCTGCGCATGTCTGATCTTGAACTGGTCCGGGTGATACATTGGGAACGGGAAGGACTGATCACCTCTAAACAAGCTGAACTTGTTGGACGAGTGACGGCCGGCTGGTGTGGCTGATGGTCTGCTGTATTGCTGGGAGATGCATTCAGCTCGATTCCAGTGGCTTGAAAGGGACCGGATCTCAAACTGTAGTCTCCGTGGACGATGCGTGATTGTCATGGCAGGAAAATCAACCCGGTTTGATTGGCTGGTCTGACAGACGGATGACAGCTTTCTTTCAAGTTTTCTTGACTTCCCTCGTCGGTTGTGAAACCAATGCTGAAAAATAATTCAAAATTATATATTAGAGGGAGCAGCAAATAGTATCTTGAATCATGTGACAGGTGGATAGGAAATTGAAAGATCACAACAAACACTCATTTCACTAAATGGCGAATACAACGAACCATCAATGAAGTCAAGTGGATAAAGATCATTACAGCCATCGACTATTCCCTTGTGTTCAAACACATTCTTGAACATTTTACATCGAAATTCGGGTGCCAAACCCAAAACTAAATACTAAACTGATTTGCTGCAAATAGTAAAAGGCAATGAACTTTTCCCGTTGTCCCTTTTCATTTTCCAATCAAATTTCTAGACTTATTCAACATAAATGCGTTTATAACTCACCTTTACGCTTTTTGGCGTGATCCCGAGTCTCTGTGCCAACAACTCTTCAACATCAGCTATGAAATATGGTCGCCGGTTAAATGCCCATTCTAACTCCATCACTTCATTCTGCGAGAAGGTCTTGCGCTGTCGTTTGTTCTTCGGCAGTTGTTCGGAATGAATCGATTCTCGATTGGATTCACTGCTGCAATCGTTGATGGAACTTTCAGTGTCAGAATAAGGAGTTAGTGGTGAGCTGGTTTCCCTGTGGCTGGGACGGGGACTTGCATAGTCCGAGTAAGGCAACACTTCACTGTGGCATTCTGTGGATAAAAAACTTACATTAGCTTCTCCTTCTCTATCTTAGTTATTGTCATCTAAAAAGCATGAAACCTTTCAGGCAAAGCTCATGGGGATAATTAATCTAATCAAGCTATGGGTGCCGGGAAAATTTCGTTGCTTGTTGTATATGCGATCTTAGCAAATATTGTGCAAAAATAAGTAATAAGTAAAAATGGTAATTCCGATCATCATTTCACCCGCGCACGTGCCCCCAACATAACTTTGCGAAAAGGACATGCGCACTTGTTGTCTTGCACTCTAGCGTGTAGTCATGCAATTGTATGCATGACCAAAGTAACATTTGATGAGCAACCCGGGTGATAATAGTGTTATACCACTTAGGGCCTGTTTTACATGGAGGGAGTGTGCCCCGACTAACCGAGTTACCCACCTAACCGAGCTACTCTGGGAGGGCCAACTTTTCATACGTTTCTTTAGAAAATGCATTAAAGCGTTTACTTGCTAGACAGAGTAGCCCGCCTTTCCGGGGCACCCTGTCTACTTGCCCGGGGCACCCTTCTAGCCTGGCTAGCTTTTTGCCATGTGAATGGTTCGAGCCGGGTTATCCCAGCTAGCCGAGGTGAGAAGACCCTGAAAGCAGCGATATATTTTCGGTCAGCTTTTAAAGTTAACTGCCTCTGGTGACAACGATCAATTACCAGAGTGCAAAATACCACCCTACACACTAAAAATCGGCCGCCAAAATTGGGTGTTGAAGGACGTAAATTTTAAAATTCCGTCAAAAATTGAAGTTAATCTTTTATTTAAATTTGGCATCGTTAACAACCAAAGGAAATAAGATATTTTGACTTCCTGAGTTAATTTTTTTATGAAAACTCTCAATATATAAACAGGAGGTTACGGAAAATTATAACCGATTTCGGCATTGATTTAGGCTGCCGCCATGCGCAAAATAGAAAAAAATGCATAACAAATAAATAAAAACCTAAACGACCGGAAACATATATTTTTAGAACGAGTTCACATTGGCCTTTATTTTGGCAAAGCTTGGGAAAATCGCTTTTTTCTATCTTGCATACCCTTAGTCGGTCCTTACAGCAAACTGCTCTTAAGCCCTGGCCAAAATGTTGCAGTGTTTTGCCGCTCTTCCAACAAAGTTGTATCCTGAAGCGAGTCACGTTCGCCCTGCTAGCCAATCCCTATCGCTATTTTGGTGCTCTGTTTGCAGATGTCCGGTTCAACAGCGTTTAAAATTTCTGCGAACAGATCCGGGCTCATTCTAATCATCTCCTTAATCATCGAGGGTGTATCTTGCAATGATAATTGTAGTGCGATATGGAACATACCATTTTCAGCTCGTTGTGTTAACAATTCCAAGGTTTTTACCCGCTTGACACCGTCATTTATGTTCTTGAGTAGCTTTAATACCATAAACATTTAATATAACGCTATATAAGCGCTTTTCGTTCCGTTTTAGCGCCATGTTTTGAATTAAATTTTGCGCCAACTTGTACCGGTAGCTTGTTTCGTCAAGAAATGTTGGATAGTGTTTTGCCACTATCTCAACATTCACATCCAACATTGTTGGGACTTGGGATGTTGGAAGAACAGTGGAAGAATTCGTAAATTACTCGCCTGCGGCTCGTGATTTGCGAATTCTTCAACTGTTCTTCCAACATCCCGCGTGGTTTATCAGCCTATAAACCATAGAAACTTGTGGTCTATTTCTTAAGAAGTGATACTGTATGAAATTTAGAATACACTAATCGCTGAAGTGGGTTGTTTCTGGTATAGAACTGAGTATTGTTTTAAGAAAATAGCGAGGAAAACACGGATCAACAAAAGAAAGCTGTGAATATATATTTCTTTTCTTATTTTTTTGTAACGAAATTCTTTATTTTACAGTCAAACACACATTACAAAGCTGTGGTATTAAATTACATACAATACAAGTGACGCAAGAAAATCGGAATTACAAGGCATATATACTGCACTGATAACTTACACGTAACAAAGCTTACAATGAATCCCATTTAACAAATTCCAACTATTAAACTACAAAAAAAAATCTATACAAACAATAACGTGGTAATTAGGTGTTAATTTAAGAATTTGGCCCATTTCTCGTAAAAAGTGCTGCATTTGTTTGAACTGAATGCTATGTATTTTTCTATTTCAATCTTTTGATCTAACAACAATTTCAAATCAGCAAAATGAAAATTGACTCTTTTAATTGCTTTACAATAGATTAGGTATTCACCAATAAGAATAAGATCTGGTTTAGGGCTGAACAAGAGGACCAATTATTCAAGATACCGTACATGATTTCTTTCTTGCCTAGAGTTAAAGTTTCTTTGGAAATGTACTGGTACCAACCAGTAAAGTCGGACCAGAAGGAAACTGCAATAGGACAGGATACTAATAAATGGGTGACCGTTTGCTCCACATTTGTGCAATAAGGACAGAAAGGATCCTCGACGTTTTTCATTTTGTAAAGAACAGCATTTGTGTAAAGTATGTTGTGGATAATTTTATATTGAGACATTGAAAGGTTTATTTCTTTTGTGGCAACAAACGGTAGAGAATAAATTTTCCGACATTCTTCTTTACTGAATCCCATTTCCGTCAGCTTTTTCTCTGCCGTTGGCGGATTAGAATCTTGATGATCGACCAGTAATCTGTGCATTGTTTAGCAAGTCATCTTATCAATGGCAGCTAAATTATTCGTATTAGTTTGATTTTCTTCTTTTAAATAATTCTTCCACTTTCCCAATAGTGTAGAAGTGAGGCCAAAGTACTGCAGAAGGTTGCATTTAATCTTAAATTTCTGTAAGAACTCATGAAATGATAGAGCCCGTTTTTGTTTCCACTCACAAGGCTCGACAGTTTAGTGACAAATTTCATAGTACACGGACGCGTTATTGATTGTTAACTGTTGTTCCAAATAATCTGACCAAGTACGTCTTTCTTTGTTTTAGGAATCACATTATTAATTTCTTGCCAATGTAGAATTATTTCTTTATAAAAATAAGGCAGGTTTGCATTTAGAGTCAAATATTCAACGTTGTAATTGCAATAAAAGAGCAATGTTGAGGCCCTGTTGGGGGAGTGGGGGGGGGGGGGGGGTTTCATGTCCCCCGTCTGAAGTTCAAACCTTCGGAAGGATCACATGTCGCTGTCGGAATTTCGTGCAGTGACACTGATGTCGCTGTCGCAATTGCGGAAAGTCCGGAACGTTTCTGAGGTGGTTTCACAACGAAAAATATGTGTCTTAATATCAGGGGTCGTATGTCAGTGTGTTTCCACACAGAAGACTGACAGAACGATTAACTTTTTGAAAATACAAACTCATTCTCGACATTCTCCTCTGCCCGATCAGGTCACTGTCCTATTTGAAATTGCTAATGTCGCTGCCATTTTGCTTCAGTTTTATTTTTGTCGCTGTCGCCATTTCACGGGAGCGTCTTGTCGTTCGTCGTCATTTCATTTCCTTCATGTCGCCGTTTCAGAGCCGTGTCGCCTGTCGGAATTTACCCTAACAGGGCCTCAATGTTCCGCCAACATTAGAGAGTAGAGAAAGGAATGATCTTCCACGGTTGATTACCTTCTGAGTAGAAACGTCGTACCAAACATATTTTTAGTGCTCTATCAAACAAAGTAAAGTCTATCATATTTAGGCCTCCGTTTTTCTTGTCTTTTATCAAGGTGGTTCTTTTAATCTTCGGGATTTTGTAATTCCATATAAAGTCTTTCTAAATGTCGCTAAATTCTCTAAATATCTTAATATTTTCTAAGTATCTCGGAAACGTCTAAATGTGCAAAAAATATCCGAATATTTGTGGAAAGGCTTTAGAGTATACGTCTACTGTTAATTCCCGGAAACGTCACTTTTTCTAGGAAATGCAATTTCACTTCCGGGCCACCATTGTCCCTCTGGACTCTGTAGCAACTTAAGCCTGGAAGTCATACTTCAGTTTCCAGAAAAGGTCTTTCTGGGGGAAAGGTTTCCGGGAAAACATTCTACCCATTCAGAAAAATGAAAGTTGATTGACGTCCATGTGTGGCCGGCCAATCATATGGCGGAAGTGAAACTTTAGAGATAGGTAGGACAATATAAAAATAGTTAATGATAAATGAGGATCCAAACTGTGACAAACAGCTGCTGAATGACCAACAAAGGTCTTTCTCAGAAATACGTTCGACTCAAAGAAACATCATTTAATCCCTACCTGAAAGAAATCTGACTTTCAACGTATGGATCCGGATATAAAGATACTTCCAGTGCAGCTTAATAACGGTATGTTGTGTGACAACTTTAACACTTTATTCTCAGCAGCAATATCAATTCTTCAGAAACAGATCAGCAGCAGATTGGACGGATAAACGAGTCGGTAATTCCTAGAAAGGATTTCAGTTTCTTTTTCCGGGAAAGCGTTCCACTCACAGAGAACAATGGTATTTGGCTGACGTGCTAGGGTTTCCTTGACTCCCACAGGTAAAGGCGTTTTTTGATTGGTTGATTCAGGAGCATCATGCAGGGTATTGACCGAGAAGCTGGTTTCGAGATTTTCTTGCCTTGCTATAATTATCAGGCATTTTTTGCCCTACTTTTTTCTTTCCTTGAGCTAACTGCGTTTAAAAAACATGTCTGATTATAGAGCAACGAAGCGCCCATGGTCAGATGAACGTGAACGAGGAAACTGGAAGCGACCTCGCTCAGATGAACACGAACGACGGCATGAAGAAAAGAAGCCATTTGATCTGATGCCCCCAAACGAGAAATGCGACACATTTAAAGTGGCCTTCGACTACTATACTCCTCGAGCGCATTTTATCATTTTGCCTCGCGATAAGTCTAAACCTGGAACTGACTACAACTCGTTGGAGCCAGGAGCAAGACTGAAGGTGGTAAAGACAGCAATGGCCATGGTGTCTCACTATCATCTTCAAAAGTCCGCTGTTTTGTCGCTCCATTTTGGCTCTTGGATAACTACAAAGAACATGTTCCACGCTCATGTTTGTTCTGACGTGGACGAATATCTCAATGTTTACGAGAGGAAAAAGGGAGAAATTCCCAATTGGCCATCGCGAGAGTACGTGACTAAACAATGGAAAGCGAGCAAAGATCCTAGAAATTATGCGATAAATGTTCAACAATATCCTCTACGAACGTATTTTAAGGAAGAAGTTGAAGCTGTTACAGAGTACCGTCGATCAAAGCCAACTAAAGCAAAAGCGACACTTACCCCGTCTTCACCGTTCACCGCTATTCTCTATCATCCATCAGAACCACGGGTCGGCTTTGCTGTCGAGAAATCCGCGAAACCAAAAAGCGCCGAGGCTTTCCTCGAAGCCCAAGAAGCCATAGTCAAGTTTGCAAGCCAAAACAAGCTGACGGACATGAGCGTGAAAGGAGATGACAATGGATGCCACGTGTGTTTGGTTCTCGACGAAAAGTCTTATGGTTAGTTCAAATCTTGTCTATTACTAAGCTTTTAAAAAGTGTATTTTAGCCCTAAACATTATCGAGTTTTTAATTTCAGTTTCAAATGCTGAATACCTATGTTTAACGTCGAAACTGAAGCAAGACTGGTTCAATCAAGTGAGGTATTTCTCTTTTTCGGTTTTTCTTGTTAGGAGAGAGCGACTGTCCACGAGTTCACTGTCCACTCTTCTTGTTTTCGGCCGTAGTATTCACGACATTTGCACTAACATGATTAAAGATAGGTATAGCTGAGAATTATGTGCAATAAACAAAAGATAATATAAAATAAGAATAAATTTTGTACGTCGTTTTAAGTGGCAACTGTAGCAATCGCCATGGCCTTCCCTAGCTCTCCGCGGTCATTATACCAGCATAAGAGTGTTTGAGTTCAGAAAAGTAAAGCAATATTTCAGCGTTTCCTTGACTAACATCATGAACACGATTGTTGGACTCGTATAAATTAACATGGTTTTAAAACTATATCTGAATGATTTTTCTGACGACTCCCATGCAAAGGTTTAAGTTTGTCCGTTAGTCACTCAACTCATGGCGACTGCATGAATCGGCTTTCAACAAACTTTGTGCTAAAAAATACGTAGCATTGCAAATCCACTGCAACAGAGAAAGACAGCTTTGCAAAGCAGGCTTTTGGAATATTCTCGACTTGAGCTTAATTAATATTTCGCAGATCGATGACTTGTAATGTTGGGTTTAATGTAGGACTCAAATCTTCTGAGATATTGGCCATCAACGGTTGAATCACCCTAACTCAGACTAAAATACTCTTGTAGCGAACTTTTCTTCGAGCACCCGTATCCCTACATAATTTCTGTGTGTTAGAATAAGTTTATTTTTAAGCCTCGACTTCCTGTCGTTATGTATTCGTTAGTATTGTGCCGCCACAACCGCTAAGAGGAAACAGTCATCGCTGTGTTGTTATCTTCATGGAACTTAATTCAACATTGCAGGTTTCATTTTGGAAGACTCTCAGTACCTAGTTGGATATATTCAAATCGCTGGACTGAAGTTCTACAGGGATCTCTGCCCACATGACAAGCGGGATGATTGGTTCGATAAATTTAGCAGTATGGAGGATTACAAAGTGTATACCTGAATCTTCCATCTTAGGTCTTCAGACGTTTAATCGTTAAGAATCCGGTTATAGGTCTTTGTTGCATTTAGCTTAATTTAGCAGTTGTATTTACCTGAGTTTGCGTTTAACCATTCGATAGCAGTTTTTTTTATTTCACTGGTTGAATTCACAAGCAATACTACTGAAGGAAACATGACTCAGTGAAGGGAGATGAAAATAAAGAATCCCAATGTAGACATAAAAACTGTAAAGTATCCTTATAGTATGTTACACATTAGCTTAGTTTCTCTTCTTATGTGATGGAATTATTGATAATAAATGTGTGTATCAAGACTTCATAATTAAGACATCGCTCCAATTTTGGATGGAAATTTCTTGGTTGAATACCAGCAACCTCTATTTCCCCAGTGAGGTAGATATATGAAATGGAGAGGCGGAAGGGAATGCAGCACAATGCAAAGGTAAAGGAGCGGTGGTTATGTGCATGAAATTCCGTTAATATCTTCTCAGAAACACAGCATTACTCCAGACAAATTCTCTACCATACTCCTCTAAGGATCTCCCTATCAATAGTATCTTCCGGACGTATCTCTTCCTAGCTCAGCGCAGTCATAAACAATCCATGTATAAACGTGAGAGACACATTTTAATGTCTAGCTGTGGATAATGCCGTGATCTATAACAGCCGGATTCGTTTTTAGTTCCTCCAAAAAGGAACAGCTATCAAATTTGTATCGCCGCTAATACTTCGAACATAATACACAACTACATTTTGCTCAGGATTATTTGTATTTTAAGGGTTAGTTCTTTCTGCTGCTTTTGCGGTAGATGCTTCATTGCACAAGGGAATCCTTTGAAAGCCATTTGAGCTCGCTTACCGTCTGATGTTGCCTTGAAAAACCTTACAAAAAATTATAGATTAATAAACTATGAGTCATGGATGAAAAGGAAAATCTGTTTGATAATGAATGATTCATGTGATGGTATGAAACTTGTATCAAAGAAACTGAAGTTGTATTTGGGGTAATAGCATCAAATCTACAAGCCCTCGTTTTCACCTTGACGAGATCAGAGGCAAAACGTGACGAAATGCATTTTGCCGTGCGTTTGACTGCAGAATTAGCAGGAAAACAAGTTACTCTGCAATGTTTGTTTAGAGTATGCGCGCTGGTAGTGGTCAATTCCGACGATGACGCTCATTGTAAAGCAGGGACAGTGTCCAATCACGGACAAATCTATAAATAAGGTTTTTCCGAGAAAACATTGTATACACATAAGGAAGGGAAACTTCATTGACGTGTATTCGTTGCCTTGACGCTTGGACGTAATGAAATTATGTGATTGGTGGACTCAGAAAGATCAATCATGGAAGGGGCCGTGATGCTGGATTTGAAGACCGAGTGAAATGTTTCGTAATTAAAACCATCAAGTCTTTTAATTTTGCCTTGTCTATCTCGTCCCTTGCCTAATCTCTGCAAACATGTCGGCACAAAGAGGGAAGAAGCCCTTTCACTTAGATGGACATGACCAACTAAACGCAAAAGGGGAAATATTTGATCTCCTGCCTTTTCATGCGAAATGCGACACATTCAAGGTGGTTTTCGACTACTACTCTCCTCGAGCGCATTTTATCATTGTGCCCCGAGATAGAAAGTCTATAACTAATTATAACTCCTTAGCTGAGGGAGCAAAGCTTAAGATAGTCAAGGCAGCAATGGCGATGGTTTCTCACTATAATCTGCAAAAGTCCGCCACTTTGTCTCTCCATTTTGGTAAATGGGGAAGTGACAAGGACAAGTTCCATGTTCACCTCTGTGTAGACGTGGAGGATTATCTCAGTGTCTATGATAAGAGAAAGCATGAAGTTCCCAACTGGCCCTCGGTAAGGTCCGTTACAAGAGAATGGAGAGCGTGCAAGGAACCCACGCACAGCAGTTACGTGAAAAATGTTCGACAGTATCCTTTCAAGTCATATTTCAAGGAGGAGGTTGAAGATGTCAGAAATTACCTTCAAACAGAGGCGAGAACGAGTACAGTTGGTCCCTCGGCGAACCCGCCTCCAACGTTCACCGCCATTCTCTACCATCCATCAGAACCAAGGGTTGGCTTTGCTTTCAAGAATGACGCAACAGCAAGAAGCGCCGAGGCTCGCCTCAAAGCCCAAGAAGCCATAATTGGATTTGCGAGCCAGTACAACCTCACTAACATCCACGCAATAAGTGACGATGACGGATGCCATGTCTGTTTGGTTCTCGACGAAAAGACACACGGTTAGTTCAATTCTATTAACCAAGCTCTAGGTAAATGTAGAAATGTTTAAGCGTCCTGATAAGTCAGTCTCAAAGACAGAATCTTGACATCTCGCGTAGTAAGGATAATTAAGAAAGCAAGTTGACAGAATTCCCTCGAGTAAGGCATTTATCTCTTGCAAGGGGAGGGCGGTTTTGCCCTCGAATTTGTAACAATATTTAGCTGTTTTGAGCCGTTGTTATTGGCGACAACATAGGCAGAGGTATTATGTGCTATAGAAAAGACGTAACATCGTGATTAGCAGCGGTGGATTAAGCGGCTAAACATGTAAAGCACTGTGGACTGCAATAATCGACATAGTCCGATGTCAATCTCAGCGTTCGCTGTTGTAGGGTATAGCTACTTATAGTCTGTACTTATAATTTTACTGATAGCACGTCATCATAATTAGCGGAAAGTGAAATTTTTACTTGCTGTTGTGTTTCAAGCCTGTTAAAGCCTTACGCTTTATTTTTACGAGCTACAAGTTTTCATTTGGTTTTGAGGAAGTCTAGGACCAAGCGGAAGTTTCTCTAGGCGAGTGCCCAGTCCAGGTTCTCAAAAGTCAAAACAAAATGGCGTCAGCCAGGTTAGACGACGACAACTTTTCTGATTATATAAATGACACTGTTAGTGTACCAGCTTGTCGTGACGTTTTCTTGAAGGCAAAACCTTTTATTTTACGTTAAATATAAGACACATAAAACGAAATGTCAAGAAAATTATATCAGTTTTCAGATCAAGTTAGATCAATTGAACAATTCTAACATAATTCCGATCATTAAAAACAAGCACCGCTAGGAACATGAAATGCCAGCTTCACGTGTAAAATCACTAAAAGCCGTCTAATTTCACCCAGAAAACTAAGGTCAGTTATGAGCCTACTATATAAATAGAATTAAGTGTTTTTTTTATGGCATTCCTTCAACATTGCAGGATTCAATGTTGCCGCTTGTCAGTTCCTTGTTGGGTACATAAGGGTCACTGGACTGAAGTTCTACAGGGATCTCTGCCCACATGACAAGCGAGATGCCTGGTTCACTCAATACAGCAGAATGGAAGATTATAAAGTATACACCTAAGTAAGAGGACTGTAATTGTTAGTAAGTCGCTAGTAACCTCTGGATCAGTTTGTATTTACAACTGGTACTTAAGCAAATGAACTCACCGAGAACTATAGACCCTTTTCATAATGGCGCCCGACAAATTATTCTTTTATTTTTATGATAATGAGCCCTACTAGCCTCGTCAGCATGTGCAAAATTCAATAGAATTTTTTCATTAAAGTGAGGTTAGTAGGGCTAATTAACACATATACAAAAGAATAATTAAAATCGTCCGCCATTATGAAAAAGGTCTATAAGGTTCATTTACCATGGAAGCCACTGTTTTTAGCCATACCTTGAAGCTAAGTTTGTGATTTTTTAGTTCATTTTCTTTGTCGTAGACATTGACAAAACATTGGACCAAATGCTAAATTGTTTTCCGTATTCAGAAATGACCTCACAAGGGGTCTAAGTTAAAAATGTAAACATGATTTGTATAGGTAATCACATGATTTCGAGTGCAATTTGGAATAAATAAGCACGAGTAAATTTTTTCAAAGACTCACAAAATTGCACGAGCCCGTAGGGCGAGTGCAATTTGTGGTCTTTGAAAAAATTTACAAGTGCTTATTTATTCCAAATTGCACGAGAAAAATCATGTGATTACTTATTAATAATATACATGAAAAAATTGCGAGATAGCTTCTTAACGTTGCAGAAGCAACGCAACGAAGCTAAGGTGAACCAAAACAACAGTTTTCTCGATGTCTTTAAAGCGTTTTTAGCTGTAAAAACTGGCTAAACAATTACAGGCTATAACTATAAGGCTACTTTGTTTGCTAGTGTCTATCAAGCGCTGTAATCATTACCTTCAGGCTTTCTCGTTCGTTATCTTCGCCTTGTTTGTCCTTGTTTGTTTATTAATCTCGGCGTCACTCCATCAACGGACTCGTAATTCCAATTAGGTCGGCAATTCCCTTCTCTGGACACCACTGTTTCCAAACAGACAGCTAAAATACAGTGCTTTTCGCAGCCGTTTCTCCTTTTTAGAGCTGTTTTGCAGCTTCTCTGCTGTTATTGCGGTCACGAAGAAAGAAAACCTGCTCAAAAAGCCAGCCATTGTTTTGGCTCGCAGAGTCGCTTGCAGAGTCGCTTCAGACTTTGCGCCATTCAGAGGCCTCGTTTGATTGGCTCAATCGCAGCGCCTTTGTTTATCAACCAATCAGAATCCTCAGTTTTTTACCTTGTTTTGCACTGTATTTCCTTTTTTCTGCACCGAATTACCTTTTTTCTGCACCGGTGTTTCCTAAAAACTGCATTTCTCTTAGCCAATGAGAATCGAGAAATTTTTTCATGTATATTATTAATCAAGATAGTACAAGTGTTTTTGGGAAAATCAAGCATAACTAAAATGATTCTAAAATGCAAGCTATTTCGAAATAGAATGGGTAAAGATTGCTAAGTTTTCCTGTGAACAAAGAAATTCTGAAGAAGTAGCTTTGTTTTTATTAGGTGTATATTGAAATCAAAAAGCTCTGGAAAAAAAAAAAAAGCTATACTTTTGCGTCTTTCCAGCCACATTCTTCTTCTTCTGAAGTTCAAGGAAAAATTAGTAGTTAATAAATGAAAATAGGAACATATCCTAGATGACAGATTTTAAGAAAAACACAATTTTGTTCTTTAATAAATAAGATGTTTCCAGTGTGGTGAGGGGTTATACGGTTACATCATTAAACCCTTGTACACAGTTCTCCCGCGGCTAGAGATGGAACTGGACACGAGACTATACCCATTGTGAAGACAAATACCACTTATGGCATTACCAACCTCGTTCCCAGGGTCTCTCATCTTCCCGCCCTCCCGGAGCGAATGAGAAGGGCGGGAAGATGAGAGACCTTGGGAACGAGGTTGTGGCCTTCCTTGGCACTAGCCTCCCTCGGCTATGAAGGTCGAAACAGCTGCCTTGAGCAGATTTTTTGTTACCTCCTTTCTTGTCGGTGTTTTAAAGCTATCGCCAAACAAAGATCATAATTGACTTTTACTGACTGTTGAGCGAGGCCATACTTTAACCACAAGCCTCGTGACCACTTATCACCCTCTCGTGGGTTGCGTCATCAACAAGTTAAAATAATATCAATATGGAACCTTTTTTTTTTTTTTTTTTCAGTTCTCAGTTCTTTATTTTTCTAATTAGTATTTTTTTACAAATTCGACATGCCCACAGGTAGCTGATGCTAGTCTAGGTGGGTCATGTTTTAACTAAAAAGAGTAGGTAGGCAAGTTTACAGAAATCAGGAAGATAAATGTACAAGTGTATAAATTATAAAATTAAGTTTGTGAGTTAATTAGTACCATATGAAGAGAAAGCGCTATTAGATATCTTATTTTTACAAAAATACTTAATAGATCTAAATCTGCAATACAATTAGGACGATACTTATTATTCCGAAAACGCAACAAAATTTTAAGAAAACTTGACCTTTTGTATGATGTTTCGTATATCGAGATAAGAGTCTTCCGAAGTCAGAATATCGAAAAGTGCTCTTTTAATTTTTCTTTTAAAGTCATATTTTGAAAGATTTCTTAATGTAAGAGGCATCTTGTTCCAAATTGTTGTTCCAATTCTAGAAAACGAGTTTAGTTGAACAGAGAGTCTAAAGCTTTGTGCGTAAAAGTTGTTCGAAGCAGAGGATCGGGTATTATAAGAGTGAATATTAGAAATGTCTTGAAACCTTGTTATCAGGTTGTCAACTGGGAGATGAAAAGTTTGTTCTACGCCAAGTTTAATCCGCTCAATATAATTAGACCGGATCAAGAAATTAGTTCTTATGCCAATTGACAATCTAGATATAATATCATAAAATGATGTTTAATGTGTTCAATTCAACCTGTATCACAAAGTTTTTACCTCAAAAGAAATATTCTGTAACCGCGGAATTCAATTGAAAACAACAACTTTAATTGCTAAGTAAGCGAAGGGACATAATTTACATCAATGATGTGTAAACTTAACGCAAGTATTCGGTTTTGAATGTGCTAAAACGCTTCAGTAACTCAGTGTTATGACTAACATTGTGTACCAATTAGGAGGCACACATTCAAAACAACTGGGAATTCATGAAGGAAGTCTATTTTCTCTAAAAGAGTTGAATGGTAATTCCTATCTTTTTGTTAAAGTGTCTATATCGTCTTCTATTATTTTTGTGGTTCTGGTATATACATAAGGAGTAGATAGCTGTTCAAAAATTTTTTTTCGAATTCCGCCGTGGTTTTGCCCTGAAATCGTCGTTCAAATTTCCCGCTTGAGCCTCGCCCATCAAACTTGACCGAGCTAGTAAGGGGAGTGGGTCTATTCCTGATCTGACGTCACAAACTGATTTGCACCTCATTAAGTCTTTGTAAACATGCATGCAAAGCAGTTTGTGACGTCAGATCAGGAATATTCCCATGCCCCTTACTAGCTCGGTCAAGTTTGATGGGCGTGGCTCAAGCGGGAAATTTGAACGACGATTTCAGAGTAAAAACACGGCGAAATTTGAAAAAACCTTTTTGAACAGCTATCTACTCCTTATGTACATCTCAGAATCACCAAAAACCAGAAGACGATATAGACACTTTAAACATCAGTGGCAGGGTATTCAAATTTAAAACATTTTAAACATCACTGCTGTTGTCAGTCAACTGATGTACAAAAGATGATGATTATCATGTAAAGTCAAGTCTTTTTCAGACCTCAGTTGACCACACTTGCTCCCGCTGGCAACGACCAATCTTTTCAAGATTTGTCAACTATATCACCTTTCATTAATGGAAAATCTGTCCAAGTTGCGGTTTCGCCGGTCTTGAGAAACAACACACCTTCTGCAATGGAGTTTCAGCAACAACACACAGGGCGTGTTTAAAACACGAAATGGCGAAATGACAAAATGACGATGCTCTAAGAGTGTTCACCACGATTGTTGAACGCTCTTCTTGCCGTGGAATACCCTGGATCTCTGAATTTACAGTGTGAACCCAACTGAAAGCCGTCAATACTTTGATGCTATATCCTTTGTGTACTTTACGCGCGGTTCGATCTCTCATCTGACTTGTGGCCGTACAATTGGAAATGTCAAAATCATAGCAAGGTATATGCTGAGAAACTCCCCGCAGAGTCGTGCTCCTTCCAATAAAAGATGGAGCGAAAACGAAGTTACAACTCTTACAAAGTTGAACCGGTGGACGCGAACGTTAAGAGTCCCGCTTCGAAGAAAGAAAGCGGTACAAGCACGGAGGAACTAGAGAGCACACTTCTCCACGGAGAAATTTCTCGTTAGAATTCGGCTCTGCAGATGAAAACAGTAACACTTGTACATTAAACCATCGCCCGGGGTAGAGATTAGTTCCAGCGAGGGCGAGTCTGTAGATTATTATGACGAAGCACTGCGCCTTCCCGTTTTAAAGAGAGTATCATGGGGTCTGTCCTCCTTAGAACTGTTCAGGATAATCGTTGGAGGAGATTTGCACCGAAAATAAAGTAAATTTCAATTTCTCTACACTTGTTCACTGTGTTCCTACCGAAACAACTTTATAGGTTGGTATCGATGTGCGGGAAACTGGCGATCACACGTCGATGGAAGAATGCAACAGGGAGCTAGCTCGTGCGACGGTTTAAGAGAGCAGACAGACGCGGAGGTACCGTAACGCTTGCGCGTAAGCGCCTGGTTAAACGAGGACGAACAATGTAACGTTGCAGATGTAAATCTCTCCCAGCCTAGCCACGTGTTGCAGAAGCAAAGGAAGTGCAATGTGAATTCAAAGGATCTATAAAATGTTCTGGTGGTAATTATGTTCCCGTCCATCTCTCCCTTGTTTTGCGTATATTTGAACTTTGTCCTCACTTTATCAATTGGCAGGGTATTTTCATAACATTTTCCGCCGATTTAAATGAAAAGAAAAAGAAAGTACCATTTTAGTTCGCCATTTCGTCATTTCGTGTTTTAAACCGACACTCCAACACACAAACACTGAGCGGTCCTTTCAATAACGAGCGAATCAATATATTGGCAATGTTCCACTTAAAATTCACAAAACAGATATCTAACAGTATAAAAGCGGCACATTTTGAACTTTTAAGAAGAAAATACCAGCGAACGAGCAAAATTCTGATACATAATTTGCATAACGCTTATAAATACAACAATTTACCGCAAAAACCAAAATCGAATTTTCTATATGGAGGAAATCCCGATTACTACTCAAATCCCGGTTACTACCCAAAGAGGTATAGTACTTGAACATTAACTGGAAATTAGTCTGGTAGTTTTGCGAACGCTCCAGAAATGGATCGATTATTTTGAGGTTATTTTGCCCCCGCCAACTGCAAATTGACTCTCGGGTCAATTGACACGCGCAAGTCACGCTAGTTTTACCACAGGCAGCCCAGACATACTGTATGTGTAGTTATAAGCTTAATATTCTGCATGTAGTCAAAATATTGATGCAAAAATATGCATATAGTCAAAATATTGGGTGTTCTGGCCGGTTTAAATGGCGAGTTTTCGCTTTTTGGTACCAGAGGGATCTTTCATTAAAACCGACCAGGACACCCAAGGAAGCTTTCAGCTAAAGGTAAGTGAACTTTTCTTTAGAATATTTCGAATTTTTAGACACCTTTTGAACTGTGAATATAGCTCTAAGATGATGGCTTCCACGCGGTTGTGATAGCAGGCGAACCGGCCAGAAGCACCGAAAAATAGATCAGTTATTGAGCGACACAAACAGACACATAGTGATATTAAATTAAAACAATATTTAATTTTGAACTTTTACATCATCATTTTGAACTTTTACATCAATATTTTGACTAATCTCGTACCCAGATCCTACTTGTGATTGAAATGTAGGATCTGGTAAAGTTCGATACAAGCCCATTTTTCACTGGCTACCTGAATAAGATCGTGTCTGTTTTAATAATAATCATAATCATAATCATAATCATAATAATAAAGCCATACGTAAACGTCTTCTACGTAGCGCTATCGACAAGAGATCCAAAGAACTGAAGCGACTCGAGAATAAGGGAACAAAGGACTATGGGAAGTCCCGTATATCGATACCGAAAATTCGAACTTTGCCAGATCTCCCTTTCGCTTGGCCGTGGGAGATCTGCGTACGAGATTATATTTTGACTATATGCAGAATATTAACCCCTTCACTACTAACTTTTTGCACGTCATTTTTTGCAATTTTTGGAGGGTAGGAGGTCAAGATGACCTTTCTATTCCATATGAGGGGTTACCACGGCGATGTTGCCGGTCCACAACACCGAAGGCTCTATCTTCCTTGTTATGCATGTCACGCCAGTCAACTGCAGATAACAACTCGGTAGGTATTTGATTTATAAGTGTGTTTTTCGAGCCATTTTCCACCTCAGAAGTCCCCTCGGCCTGGCATCATAAAGCTGGGTTGGTGGGTAGAGGCAATCCTCTGAGAGAAGACAGAGAAAAGCAATTTCACACCAAGTAAGTCGCTGATAGGTTTCGATCGAGTCATGGTGATTCACGAAGCTAGCCGGCCTATGAGTAGATTCCGGGACCTGGCATGGCAATTTTGGCGAGTTTTGACTTGTAAATAATGCAATCGGTGCAATATTTTGCCAGCAGGACCGGGTGGCTCGACACGGTTCTAAAAAATACTAGGTGAAATGGAAATTGGCAGACTCCCATGCGGCCATTACTCAAGAATATCCTAGAATTCCTTTGGGTCACAATGGCGAAAATTACAGACCATTGAGTGCAAGTGAAATCAAAAGCGTCATCCGCGTCGCGCTAAATAAGTGAGCAGGAAAATGTGGAACAGATTTCAAGAGGGGGAGTCGAAGTTTGCTGCCAACGTAGACTTTTAGCTTCAAAAGGTATTTTTGTCCGAGAAACTTCAAAGCAAAGTTGCGTATTTTTGGTGTTGTCAAGCGGCGCTCGAAGACAACATTTTTGGTTTTGCAACAAAATAAACGGTCATATTCGATGAAAATTGGGAGTGTTGGTCACTTTACGGTGTGATATAGTTTACATAACTGAACATTTGGCAATATAAATGATTCATTTGAACAATAGCAAGGGATTTGGGAAAGTTGTAGGTTTTCAAAACACTAACGGCGTTTAGGACGTATATATAGGTCCTTGGTAGCTAAGGGGTTAAGCTTACAACTACACATACAGTATGTTTGGGCTGCCTGTGGTCTAATGCTACATCATAGCCTGGATATAATTTCTGAGTTTCAAGTTGGCGGCCACGTTCTCTCAAAAGCGGCGATTTGGC
This sequence comes from Pachyseris speciosa, assembly GCA_016490735.1. NCBI lineage: Eukaryota > Metazoa > Cnidaria > Anthozoa > Scleractinia > Pachyseridae > Pachyseris > Pachyseris speciosa. The sequence continues at coordinate 897,704 of JAEMWC010000288.1, forward strand.
GCGATTTCAAAGTCACCTGAATAGAATTCAGAATGGCGCTTCACCAAAAGAATAACAGATTTAAAATCCTGCGTACATGGCCTTTCATTTAAGGTAAAATTTTTCTAGACCCTTGTCTCCTTTTAAAGGAACATTTGACATCACATGGCCTGGGAATTTGAGACCATCAGCATAAAGCAATGGCCACCCTTAACTCAAACCTAGGGTTATTGTCAAGGTTGGGGTTAGTTTTTGGCTTAGGTTAGGTTGAAGGCTAGGGTTAGGGCTAAGTTGGGGGGGTACGGTCAGGGTTGGAGTTTGGACATCAACAAGTCACATGACAAGCATTCTCACCGCACTGTAACACCCTATGGTAGCTAGCCACACGGTGCTGCGTTAGTTGAATCAAAAATATTTCGTCCTAAAACGATAATTTCAAAACTGACCACCCCCCTTACTTGCACTTTGCGCTTAGGTTTGACCCTTTTAGCTCTTGAAGACTTGTGCCATCTACCCTCCAACTCTAAATCCTTATCCTTTGCTTAGATTAACAGCAAACTTTCTAGTGTTACTAGTACTAAAACGAATCATTAGTTTCCAGAGTTTGCGATATGAAAATGTCAAATGACCGGCAAATGCAAAATTTGATTAACCCTTTGCATCCCAGCCATACATATATTTGCGTGGAAAATACCGCTTTCGCTTTTATGTGTTCTTTCTTGTTTAAATTTTGTCAGAACGTCATAACAATGTGTGAATAGCACCAACTGGTGACTTTTACAACTATTAGAGCCAAAAAAAAACCACTACAATACCCGATTTTCGCTGCATAGCACCGTTTGTTTGGTAACAAACCCCAAAATGCCATCTTTTGACCAATTACACATTTTCGTAGTCAACCTTTTAATAAAAAACATTTCCCCAAAATCAAAATTCTACATTTACAGCAACCCTTAAGGTCAGACCTTGGCATCTGGATGGAAATTTTCCTCTCACTTTTTCCACGGGTCACGCTTAGCCATTTTATTGGAGCCAGTCTCGCGTACTGCTCAAGTTGCCTTCTTCACGGCCCCAAAGAATTAATAATAATAATAATAATAATAATAATAATAATAATGATGATGATGATGATGATGATAATGATGATAATATTAACTGCAACGTATATAGCGCATTTTTCATGCCAAACATGATCAAATGCGCTTTACAATTTAATAAAATGATTAAAAATGAATGAAATTTACAAGAAATTATGATTAAAAACAAATTAATGTATAAATAATAATAATAATAACTACAAAGTAAACAATAAATATTTGACGAATTAAAATATATAAGATTTACAAATTAAAAGCTTGTTTAAAAAGATATGTTTTGAGGTGGCGCTTAAAACTTGAAAGAGAGTCAAGGCTAGATATTTTACAGGGCAGATTGTTTCAAAGCTTCGGGGCTGCTTAACAAAAAGCTCTTCCTCCAAGTGTTGAGAGTATCTTGCAGCTAGAAATCTCAAGCATAATTCTTTGGCTAGATCTGAGTAAATATCTAGTTGATGATTTTCGACTGATCAATTTACAGATATAATCAGGTGCCATGCCGTGAGTAGCTTTAAAGGTAAAGAGCAGAATTTTAAATTCAATGCGGTACTTAATTGGAAGCCAGTGAAGCTGATATAAGACTAGTGTGATATGACTGAACTTCGGTTCCTTGAAAATTAGTCTTGCAGCTGCATTCTGAACTCTTTGTAACTTTTCAATTTGTACTTGTGGAAGTCCATAGAGTAAGCTGTTGCAGTAATCTAATCGGCTTGACACGAACGCATGAATTAAGATCTCTGTGGATTTATGCGATAAATGCTTTCTTATTCGCATAATGTTATGAAGATAATAGAATGATGTATTACATTTTTTTTTTACTTGGGAGTTCATCGACAGCTTGTCATCAATTAAAACACCGAGATTTTTCACAACTGACGATCTCATTACATCAGAGTTGCCCACGGTAATCGAAGAAATATTAACTTTAGTTAACTGTTGTCGGGTTCCTATGATAAGAAATTCCGTTTTTTCATCGTTGAGAAGGAGTTTGTCGTGTTCCATCCACAAGCGTATGTCCTTTATACAATTTTGCATGGCAAATGTAGCGTCTTGTTGGTTAGACAACACGTCAGGCCTGAAGGAAAGATATAATTGTGAATCATCCGCATAGCAATGAGAGTCTGGAAGATGTCGTTCAATTATATGGAATAGTTTTGAACAGTAGATGATATATAATAGGGGACCTAGACAGGATCCTTGTGGAACGCCCCGATCAACAGAGCAACTGTCAGAGAGGGCGCCGGGAATAGAAACACGTTGTTTTCTGGCCATCAAGTACGAGGTAGACCAATCTAATGGTGCTCCAGAAATTCCAAATGAAGTTTGAAGTCTACGCAGAAATAAACCGTGATCAACTGTATCGAAGGCTGCGCTCAAGTCTAATAAGACAAGTAGAACAGCATGCTGAGAATTCATTTTCATCAGAATATCGTTAGTAACTTTCAAAAGTGCCGTTTCTATACTATGGTTCTTTCTGTACGCAGATTGTAGCGGCGGGTAAAGATCGTGTTTTTTCATGTGATTGTCAATTTGAATAAACACAGCTCTTTCAGTTACTTTTGAAATGAAGGAAAGATTACTTACAGGCCGGTAATTCTTGAAAACAGTGTCGAGACCAGCCTTCTTAAGAGTTGGCAAAACTAAGGCTTCTCTCCATGCTGAGGGAAAATAACCACTATCAAGTGAAATGTTTATCATTTTAGTTATCACCGGTAGCGGAAGGACATCAATGCATTTGACTACCAGAGGTGTGGGTATCGGGTCAAGAGCAGACGATTTCTTAGCCAGATTCATAATAATGCTGTGAGCTTCTTCTTCCGTGATTGCTTGGAAACTGCTAAATGACGGAGATTGTGGATCCATAATGGTAGCACAATCTTGACAATCTTCAGTTGTACACTCTTTGAATTTGGATCTTATATTACTGATCTTTTCGACGAAGAAGTTAGCCATCTTATTTGCAAGCATCGTTTTACTAAAATGAGGAGGAAGTGGAACTTCACAGTTTTGATTTAATAATTGTTTTGAGACCCTGAAGAGCTTTCCTTGATCCGAACTGTTTTCTTGTATGAGGTTCTGATAAAAATCAAAGCCCGCCTTTTTAATCAAATTTGTAGCGAAGTTTCTTGCAGATTTATATGCAGTTAGGTCGTGTGTGGAGTTTGATAAACGCCATTTCTTTTCTGCTTTTCTTCGCATCCTTTTTGCGGCTAAAATCTGATCGTTATACCACGGGATGCGTCGCCTTTGGGGAATGAATTTTCGCTGAAGCGGAGCATGTTTGTCAAGAACAGATGTTAAAATTCTATTGTAACAATCTACAAGCTCATCCAACTCCCCAGGGGTGTCTTGACAGACTTCGGAAGCTGCTAGATCACTGCAGAAAGAGTCCAAGTCAATTGATTTAATTTTCCTGTAAACTCTTTCCTTCTGTAATGGTTAAGTTGAGAGAATTAAAGTTTCCAGGTAGTCTGCAAAGTAAAGGCAATTTGGACTAGTTTTGACTGGTAATTCTGGGAGATTCACCTATTCCACGAGCATAGAAGCCTTCCATTTCCTATTTCAAAGTTTTTTTTATAAGTGTCGGGCCACCCAGTACTACCAGGAAAATATGACATCGATTGAACTTTTTACCAGTCAAAACTAGCCCAAATTGCCTTGACTGCAGTTATTTCCATCGCAACTCCTTATATGGTGAGGATTAGTGTTCCAGACTAATTAGCACCAAAAATTTACAAAAAAAAAGTTACAATAACTCAGGACTCGAAGGGTTAAGTGATACGGAGACTTCCTTAAATTCCTCCTTCTCATCATTTTCTTCTCTTTCTTGGGAGAAATTGAAAGGATAGGAACGTCAAGGGAAGATGAGTATTGCGTAAGAAAAACGCGGTGTTATGACGTTTTCTTGCGCAACGTGAGTTAAATGACGTTAAACGTCCGCGTGAAGGCTTGATGTTCGCCGATTGGTTGTACAAGTTTTGGCGGTCAAAAGTAAAAATCGAATCTCTCCAGCTCTTCGTTAACGATGGAAGGGAGTGGAAGCGAGAAGAAGACGATTGATTTTTTATCAGTGCGAAATTCAATTATTCTCAACAGTGACGAATACGGCTATGGCCAACCAATATACCTGCGCTTATATTAAGTCTGATAAGTCACTCTTAGTCATCCAAAAGAACAAATGTGCTTTGAGGGGTCGGTTTGAAGTGGGAGAAGAAGTCGAAGTTACTTGGTTAGGAGCGGAGGGCAACAAGCAAGAATACATCGGTAAATTATATTGAAAATAGCTGACAAAAGTAAGTGTCCTCTATTTGCAAATTAATCTTTACAATTACATGAATAATGCCGTTTGATTGTTTTGACTGAAGTTCGCGTAGAGGTGATTTAATTCTAACTGCAATGTTTTTGTTTTCTCGCACAGAGGATAAAAAAGTACTGACAGATTTGAAGAACATTACGTGCAAACGATGGGCAAAAGACAAGAGAAGTGCTGTTCTGGCTGTTCTTTATCAGATGTCAATGCAAAATTTTACATTGAAGGATATGAAAATAAAAACGAAGGGAGTGGCTCCCTGGCAAAAAGGAAAAGAAAAACAACTGCTGTAATGAGGGAAAGCTTGGATCTGGCATAACACGACCAAAATAAAAAGAAATGACAACACGGGAAAGGAAAGCAAGAAGGGTAAAGGAAAGCGGCAGCAAGCAATCGCAGAACAGTAAACAACAAACAACATGGGCCAATTAATGTTTGCCAGCAAGTACGGGAAGAAATTTCCTTCAAATCTAACAGACACCGCCGGAACAAATTCAGTTAAATCCAGGCCACTCGCACCTGCAGATGCAGATGATCCAGCAGTCGCTACACTACGCGAGTTGCTGAGCTACACTAAGTCAAACTAATCAAGCTTATCAAGCGGTACCTAAACCACCAACTAATTCAGCTACATCTCCAGGCTATCAAGCAGTACCACCAAAACCTCTTGATCCAGCATAACTCCAGAACTCCTAACTCCAGCTAATCCAGCTGTACTTACAAATAATCTGGTGCTCCCTTCACAAGCAACTAATCAAGCCTTAAGCCAATGTGTTACAACTGCACTTTCAACTCAACAAGCGACGCCTCCAGGCGCTCTGCTCCTCCAGCGACTTATCAAGCTGCAGCTTCCCCTAATCCACCTGCACCTTCAACTAAACCAGTTTTTTGTTATTTATTTATACAAATATGTTTATTAATACAGATATAAAGTAGTTACAGTTATAGAAATTACAGTATAAAATACAAAACAAAAGAAATGAAAAGAAATCTTAAAAAAAAAACACCTGTAGTTTCATCCCGTCAAGCTATTTATCCAGCAATAAATTCTCCGCAAGGATCAACTGAAACAAGCATTTCTCAAACTTGGCCCACATGCGATCAAGCACTAGTGCTAAGTGGCCTTTGCAAAGAAGTTAGCGATTGCTCACAGCAAGATGAGGATATTATTAGTGTTGATGATGATGATCTTCAGACACAACTATCACCCCTACGTCGTCAGATTTCACCACGATCAACGTTCCTGAGTTGCACCCAGGGAGGCGATGTGCAAAAGATCACTACAGAAAATGAGAAACTGAAAGCAGAAGATGCATCTATAAAAGCGGAACTGGCAGCATTGAAAGAACAACTGGAAATAAGGTCTCCAGGTATATTTTCGGGGCACAGGTTATATCCAAATTGAAAATTTTTTTCGTTAGTTTTTGTTGTACTTTTCCACGAACATAGTCGAACCCTTTGGGCTTCTACTTACAAGCTTCGATCCATACCTTTTACAAGGAGCATACTTTCAAAATTTGAATCTTTCTTTTCAGTGATGATTCCTTGATTTTCTGACCTGTTTACGAGATTATCTACAGATGTGTGCCTCTTATTTTTCACAAAAGCTCGCTATATAAACTAAACTAAAATGTTTCTTTATTTTCATCAGCTCCCTCCATTGATGAGGCGCTTGGATTTCTCGAATCTTTAATTGACATGGGTTATTGGCCGAGCGTGAGGTCGAGATGGCGGAATATTGGCCAAGTTCTTTTTTTTTTTTTTTTTTTTTTTTTTTTTGGCTCGACTTTGTCTCGCTCCATAAACACGCAAAGAAAGAACGAGCCATCTTGACCGAACAAGCTTGGTCAATAAAGGATTTATTACTCGGATATGACTCAAAGGACGCTATTTAAAAGACTGACAGTAAAACACGGGACGAACGGGCTATCCCGAGCGGTCAAGATGCCTCCATTCGCTTGACCTCGCGGGTAGCCAATCACAGAAGAAGAATTGATTCATCTTCATCAGCCAGTCATATAATAAAACACTATACTAATAACGGCAATGAGAATGAAGTGCAACCAGTGGCAAAGTACACAGTGAAAGCTAAGCTGAGTCCAGTGCAGGTATTGTACTCTTTTCGGCCAGTAGCTTGCAAAAGATGCATGTTTTCATTTACTGTTATTCTTACTAGTTCAGAATTCAAGTAGTCAAGTGGTGCGGGTACTGGAAGGACGTGACGTTTTCGTGAATCGGACTGCATTGCGGGCTCTGATTCAAAAGCTCGTACACCGATTTCTTCTCAAGAAGCTGTTACCTTTAGTTTTCTCGACTGAAGAATTGGCACACTCCTGATGTGGACACGGATTGATGATAAAAAATCTTGGGAAACGTCAATCAAACCTGCAAATCTCCACTAGATCAAAAAAAGTTGCCGTTTGCAAACAAAAGATGAGCCGTGAAAATAAGTTTTAGATCACGGCAGTTAAAGTGAGTATTCGTCGTCACGATCATGTGGTAAAACATGTTTCAGTTGACCACAGTAAGTGATTATTGCGATACATGCAACCTTAAAGCTCCAGTATCATGCCGGAAAAAAGGCCTCGCCAGGGGTTTCGCGGACATCAATCCCAAATGACGCTTTCAATTCTAAGAATGTAAGCTCACAAAATTATGGTTGAAAAAAAAAAAAACTGAACTGTTGTCTGGTGACTTTGGTTGGAAATTAGATACAAGGAGAAGTAGATGCAAAGTAGAAATCTGTAAAGGATCAGTATCGAGTTCTATCGAGTAAACAAACAAAGCCGCGACCAGATTTCTTGCCTAGTGCGAGTTGCCCAAATAAATTAGAAAAGGTTTCGAATAACCTACCACACTTCAAAAAATGTCCACTAAATTTTATGCTACACATATATTTCTAAGTCGATTAGCTGTAATCTCACAGATCTCGGCACTAATACCTTGTTTATCATTGATAGTACCACAAGAGGCTACAATTAGCCTAAACTCGGGCTTGCAAAGAAAAAACAGTTTTGTGTCCCTAATTTGGCGCTAAACAAAAGTATAGAGAGAAGTCTGTTTTTCTCACATCGGACGCATTGCCCTTAGCTTTTGTTGGACTCTATTTCTTTAGACCCCTATCAACATATATCTCTCTAAAATTACAAAATTGCTTTACAGCTCAACCATTAGGAACAATAATTATAACACTTGTAAAAAAACGTTTCTAAAAGAAGAAGAAAAACGGAAACAAAAACAAAAAAGCCCGCGATATATGCCACTAATAAATATCGAACCCGGGTTGGTTGCGTCAGAGGCAGGAACAATGATCTCTTGGCCACAGAGGTTCATTGTAACGTAGTTATAAAGATAATAATAATAGTTACAATAAGTGCATTTATTCCAAAAAAAAAAACTAAGCACACTAGTTTTCGCTTTGATGGATAATTGACACGGGGAAACACGGCAGTCCATCTGAAGTTCAGTTGAGTCATGTTAAAAGCTTTCATCTCGCAGTTGAACTTGCAGACATTAGTATAGACACATTAGACACAGTTTTCGCTTTGATGGATAATCGCTTTGATGGATAATTGACACGGGGAAACACGGCAGTCCATCTGAAGTTCAGTTGAGTCATGTTAAAAGCTTTCATCTCGCAGTTGAACTTGCAGACATTAGTATAGACACATTAGACACAGTTTTCGCTTTGATGGATAATCGCTTTGATGGATAATTGACACGGGGAAACACGGCAGTCCATCTGAAGTTCAGTTGAGTCATGTTAAAAGCTTTCATCTCGCAGTTGAACTTGCAGACATTCGTATAGACACATTAGACACATTCGTATAGACACATTAGTTGTTTAGACTTCAAAGACACAAGGTGAACCTACGTTTTCCGATACTTGACAACAGGCATCATTCTTGCTGTTGTGAGTTGTTATCTTTAGTTAGCGCTTGCGCAGAAATGCTGGAAGTGAGCTTTGTGAATGAAACCAAGACGCTACAATTAGCCTAAACTTGAGCTTGCAAAAAACAGCATTGTATCCCTAATTTAGCGCTAAACAAAAGAATAGAGAGAAGTCTGTCTTTCTTACATCGGACGCATTGCGCTTAACTTGTGTTGTGTGAGTCTATTTCTTTAGACCCCCATCAACACATATCCCCCTAAAATTGAACAATAATTGTAACACTTGTAAAAAAGAAAAAAAAGAGAAACGAAAAAAAAAACAAAAACAAAAAAAAAGCCCGCGATGTATGCCACTAATAAATATCGAACCCGGGTTAGCTGAGTTACAGACAGGAACAATGACCTCTTGGCCACAGAGGTTCATCGCAATGTAACATGATATTGATTCCAAAAAATACTAAGGACACCTGTTTTCGCTTCGATGGATATTTGCTTGAGAAAGAAAGCGATGTAGTTTTATTTTGCATAAACGTTGACGGAGTCTCGGTGAAATGTGAGGAGAAAAATAATCAACAGAGTGAAACTGTTTACAAATACGTCAATCCAGGGTCATTTGAAACATAAGAAAGCCGAACGTTTCTGCGGTCAGTTTCAAGTCACGCAAGTAAAAACAAATCGCTTATCATTCAAAAACTAATGTCCAGAAATTGAGATATTGTGGGAAAATAGTAAATAAACTACCTGTCAAAGTCTCAGGGGTGTGTGATATCCCGTACTCGAGTTATTCAACAAAATGTACATCTCAATGGAGCGGACACGGGGAAACACGGCAGTCCATCTGAAGTTCAGTTGGGTCATGTTAAAAGCTTTCTTCTCGCAGTTGAACTTGCAAACATTCGTATGGACATTTCTTTTAACATATTAGTTGTTTTGACTTCAAAGACACAAGGTGAATCGACGTTTTCCGATACGTGACAACAGGCATCATTCATCGGTTCGTGTCTGTTTCTTTGCAGTGTGTATCCATAGACCCCTATAAACATATATCCCTTATATCCCTTTACAGCTCAACCATTTATAACTTACAATAATTATAACACTTGTAAAAAAAACATTTAAAAACGAATATGAAAAAAAAAAGGTGTAGAGAGCGGAAATCGAATCCGGAACATCTATATCACAAGTGGTACAGATGACTGCTAGGCCACCGTCATTCAACATAGTTAATAAGGTAAAAATACTTTACTTATACCAAAATGACCATTATTAGTTAGCGCTTGCGCAGAAACGCCGGAAGTGAGCTTTGTGGATGAAACTCGACGAAGAATAATAAAAAAAAAGAAGAACCGTCGACATTTTAAGACCCGGGCGACCCGCGAGAGGCGGGATGCCCGAGTAAAAAGAAGAACGGACGGCATTTTAAACCTCGGGCGCTCTTCGACGACCGAGTAATAATTGGCTAGCCTGCTGCAATGTCACAAAATTATCGAGACTAAACTGATGGCTCCATATTAGTGATTCGAATAAATCAGAATAATGCATTAATTTCTCCATTTTCAAAATACACGACAGCTTTTTATCTTGAACGGGAGAAAGAGGGACAAGCTGGAAATATGACTTCGCCAACCGAAGCACAAATCAATGAACAATTTACGTTTACTCTGCAAGTGGCCATACTCAAAAGTGAAACAACGCCGTGACGCGCGGCGACATTTTCATCTCTTTTTTCCACTGTCTTCAGTTTCAACTCAAATTAAGGCGCCAACCAGGAGGTGAAGGCATACAGATATGGACAATTTAGCTTCAGACGTTATTTAATACATTTTCGTGGTATTATTTTAAAGTAAGAGATCGCAAGTATCGCAATTTTATTTCTTTACAGAATTTCGGCAACTGCACCTTGTCTATTTTTAAAGGACGTTATCTGCTTATTTATGCAATCAGTTTTAAAATCTTCAGTTGGTTCAAATGTACTAATATTTGATTTTTTACGTTTGGTATGTAGAGACATGGAGAAATTTCATGCAATTTTGAACACTCAAAGATTATTATCGGACGGTAGTCCATTAGTATATATGACCCAACACCTGAGACTTGATCCACTCGAACGGTGTATGAAAAGAGCTTTTTTGACTCGCTGAGAAGCTAGCTTTTGGACGTTAAGCTGCATGTTGAATTCACATATTTTGCAGTAAGGGAGGCACAGCTGAAGATTAACGAGAAGAGATGTGGATTGGCTGGGAGTTCCAAGACATCAGATTAACCTAGCAGATAACCTAGTTCCAAGACGACTTTCACTTCTCAAACGTGGAACAAAAACACAGTTGCGACCAATGTTTTAACTGATTTTCACAGATGATGGATGGAACTTTGCATTGATGTGTAGAAGAGCCTGTGAGTACGAGCCACTTTTGCAATTCATTCCTCTGAACTTAGCTTAAATCGCATGTTGCGATAAGAGCTCAACCTAGATAAACTTTGTGACGTCTGATTTGTTACACCAAGTAAAGCTTATGATTTGCAATTACTTGTAAAATTAATATTAAGGGTCGTTGTTTATAACTAATGAACTTAAAGGTTTTGAATGATCCGTATTCTCAAGAACTAACTGTTCCAAGTCTTGTAAAATTAACGAGCTCACCGCTGAATGTCGAGCACATCCCAGGGTTCCAAAAGTTTCGATCAGAAATTTTGAAAAAGTTCAATTTCTCCGATATTATTGCATGTTTGCTACCGACTTGCCAAGTGTAGTTGATGGAAGAATTATGAGCGAAATCTATTTTATGATAAATGGAATGGAGACCTGGATAAAGTGTGAATAATGAAGAAGCGTTCTCAAGTCGAATTACTCAGAAAAGCAATTTTCTGAGCCCCCAACGGGAGTCGAACCCATGACCTTCCAGATTACCGGTTGGACGCTCTAACCACTGAGCTATGGGAGACTCGTGGTGAGCGAGATCATAAACTACGTTCTCATGTGTGACACATGTCCTGCCATATCTGCAAGGCTCAAAATGTCGCCATGATAAATGTGTGTGTGTGCTTGGCGATGGGCGGCGGTGTGAAATTGTGCTTGGAAGCCCTGAGAGCTGCTTTATTATCAAATGAATGGAGAAAAGAACTGCGGCAGGTTAAGGTAAAATGTTTATTTAAACACGGTATTTCCTTGAGGACTTTACAATATGTAATTAAATAAATCTAACTACCTAACGAAATAAGATTATAAATAACTACTACAATAAAAGAAATGATAAAAAAAACCTGCTTTGCAAGGGAGCCGTGTATAAAAGCAAAATAAAATTTATAAAAGAGTATTATTGAATTCTGTTTGTTACAAAGGAGCTGTACTATGGAAGTGTTTCAGAATATTTTAATGATTCTTGTAATTTTAAACAATTTTATTCAAAGGCAAAATCCAGTCCGATATTTAGGGAATCTGATTTACGATAAAGTAAGTTAATTTCTTATATTTTATTCATTTTATCAGTAGGTAATTAGATAATTAATTAGATACACGACCCTTCAAGCATGTAGTGCTTAAACGATAATCGTGTTTTAAATAAAGGATTTTACTTACTTTGTTAATTGAAATCATGATTCATCAACTTAGATTTAAATTCACCAAGAGAGGGCGACTGTCGGATATTCGAGGCCAAACTATTCCACACTACAGCTCCGCTGTAGGACAGACTTTTTTTACAATAATTAGTGCGGGGCTGAGGAATAGCAAGCGTATTGTCACTATCTCTTAAGTTATAAGTAAAGTCTCAGAACGGAAGACAAAGCGCGAACTAAGATATTCCGGAACCATATTATTTACAATCTTGTACATCGTTACTGGTTTATTAACAAGGCGTTGACGGTCCAGTTTAACCCAGTTTACCTTCCGCAACAATTCATCAGTACTACAATCGTAACCTTGAAAAAGCTATGACGCGAGCTGCGCGATTTTGTAATTTTTGTAACTTTTGAGAAAGATTCTCAGAACAGGATCCCCACACCGAGCTGCAGTAATCGAAATGGGGTTGGACTAATGAATTTTAAATGGCAAGTAAAGACTTATAAGGGACCGAATACCTAATACGTTTAATGGCAATTATACGAGAAGCAATCCGTTTAGAAAGCTCGTTGATATGATACTTAACTATAAAAAATTGCGATAAAATGTTTCTAAAAAACATGATAAAAGATGAAAAAGATAAAAAGCTCATTCGACGACGTTTCCGGACGTTAACGTAACGAATATTTGTGTTCAGCAAAGCGTTGATATGACGAGTTAATTTGACACTCCCAAGAAAGATTTTCATCAATGTGTACACCTAAGTATTTCACAGCCGAGACTTAATCGAAAACTGGTTGATATTAGCAGTGGGCGGATTCACTGTAAAATTTCAAAGCCTTTGCTTGGAACCAATCAAAAGAAATTCTGTCTTTGTCATAGCCACACGCGAATTCTCACCAGATTTATTTCATCAACATCACTGCCAGCAAAAGTAATATTAGTATCATCGGCGTACATCCTTAGTTGGGAATGCTGGAGGCAATTAGGCAAATCATTTATGTATAATAGAAATAGAAGGGGCCCCAGCCAAGGGAAGGAACATTTTGGACGATTTATTTCCGTTTACAAGACCCGTTTGGGTTTGGTTTTTTAAATAAGAGCAGAACCATTGATTTGTGCAACCTGAATACCATAAGCTTGTAGTTTTGAAAGAAGAACAGAGTGGTCCACAGTATCGAAAGCCTTCTTTAGATCTAAAAATACAACGGCATTAATAAAGCCACGATCGATGTTTAAAGACCAGCTATCAGTCGCTTCTATTCAATCAATGCAGTATTTAACTGTAGAATGAAGCGAGCGAAAACCGGATTGGTGTCTACTGAGAAGATTATTTTCATTTAGGTAATGATACAACTGATCATAAATAATTCGCTCGAAAACCTTGGCCACAACTCGGTGGATAATTAGAAGGATCACTCCTACTGCTTGCTTTCTTAAAAATAGGCGTGATTCTTGCATTCTTCCATTCATCGGGAAAAATACCAGTATCGGTTGATTGATTGAATATCAGACGAGCGAGTGACCCGGAGATTAAATCCGGACATTCTCTTAGAAGTCTTGCTGACACAGAATCGAGACCTGTCGCCTTTCTCTTGCATAAGTTATTTAAGTGGGACAAAACGTGCGATTGAGTCACTCGCTGGAAACTAAAACGATTGCTAGTTTGGTAAAAGAGGTGCCGACTTCTTCTATATCCCTGGATAGTTCAGGACCGATTTCTGCGAAAAATGTATTAAAATCCTCTGCGATTTCGGTCGAATTAGTTATTCTCGTTCGATGAAGCTCAAGCTCGTTAATTGCAGCTTTATCCGATTTGCGGCGTGTCACCTCATTTATAGTTTCCCAAGTCCTACCGAATTTCCATTGTAAACTCCCGCCAACGGGGAGGGACTGTGCTTTTTCTTGCATACAAATCTACATTGCAGGGGATCCAGTGCGTGGAATTTACCGGAAACCGCTAAAGTCTCCCGAAACCCCGCGAAATACGTCAACAGTTACTTCCCAAGTTTCGGGTTTCAGATTTGAAAACTGCGACGTTCATTCAGATCAAACGTTCGTTTGCAGATAGGATTTGTTTTTCGCTAATCTATCGTGATCTATCATTCAACAGTTCTTTTTAGAGCTATCATTTAGCGATTCTTTTCGAATCCCGGCTCAAGTGTTTTTTATTAGAAAAAAAAAACAAAAACAAAAAAAAACAAAACAAAAATAGACCAGTACAGTTTTGTGCTGACGAGTGGAGTTTAAATTCGACGCACTGGATTCCCGACCGTGTAGATTTGTATGCAAGAAAAAGTACCGTCCCTGGTCCCTCCTACCCTGGGTGCCAGAGGTTATTTTTTTTTTGTTTGAAGGAGGGACTTAACGCGGCGAAGCCGCAGCAACGAGGCGCAAAGCACCGAGAGGAAAAAAATAAACTCTGGTCGCACGAATGCTGAACCTCATTTCCGTGCAGTTTTGTGTATCAGATATCCAACCAAACCTGTTTTCATCGGCGGGGGATACATGGTGTCTGGTTGTTATCATTTTTGACATTTCTGACATCAGATCGTTACGAACAATCGGCGCGTATTCCAGCGAACCGTGAAAACTTATCGGTATGCTGGAAAATGTTGAGGAAGGTTATTACGCCGGTTAAAATTGTCCGCTTGTTCGTCGACGACTTTTGCAGGGTTTGTAACACGAGTTAGATAGTTTATGGCTACGGGAAATTAAATTCATTCCATGGCGAAAATGCGAAGAAGCTAAACGTGTCAGACCCGTCCGATGTGGCGCGATTATCCGATATTTTGGGATTTCCTGTTTGTAACTTTGTAAATAAGATGATGCCTCTTCACGGTTCTGCACGAAATGCAGACGA
>JAEMWC010000289.1:0-7500 GCA_016490735.1 Pachyseris speciosa
AATTTTACTTAGGTGCGTATATGCTAGCTTATGCTGCGCTACACTTTCAGGCAAAATAAGTTATCTCTTGAATGATCTGTTGACCAATTGACTGCAATTATCACACTACTTTTGTTTAGCATTTTGCCATACTTGAAATAAGCGTTACTAAACCCTTTCCGTACCAAGCGGCTGCTATTTAATTCAACGCATTTTGGCAGTTAATAGTAGTCTGGGACACTTATCTTCCCCATATGTGGAGTTACTACCAAAATATCTGCTGTCTTGAAATACTGGGGACGCAGACTTCAGTGTCACGTGTTGCACGCCAGTGCCTGTTGCTTTTCAATTGAGTGGAATCGCTCTAAGTGTGATAAGATTGTCGCTTTTAGAGTGGTTTTCTGAGTCATTTTCCTCTGCAGAAGCACCCAGGCTGGCATCATTAAGCTAGAATGTGGGTGAAGGCGAGCCTTTGAAAGAAACCAGAGGTGAGAGGCGGTTTCATGTTGACGGAGATGCCAAACACGCTCTGTTATAAAGCCTGATGGTGACTCAAAATGGAACCTGTCTCTCTCGCCGTTCTGCAAGTGGATTCCGTGACCTACCAAGGCAATTTGGGCTAGTTTTGACGGATTAAAAAACTCATTGATGCAATATTTTGCTGGTAGCAGCGGGTGGCTCAACACTTATCCAATAACTATGAAATGAACCGAAGGAGAGTTATATGCTGTCGGTGTAGGGGAATTACCCAGAATTCTTTTCGGGCGTGGACGAGGCAAGTTGAGACACACGAGATTGGCTATCAGAAACGGGCTGAAGCCTGGCTGGCAGAAAATGTCAGAGAAAACTTTCATGGCAGATACCAAGGAGAGAACTGAGGTTTACTGTAAATGTAGAATTTTGGTTTTCGAACAAAGATTTGGATTAAAAACGTCACGTCAAAAAAGTGCAACTTTTGATGTCATTCTTCGGCCTTACTTGCATTTTCACCATTTTTACTTGATAATTTTATAGCGGGTTAGATCTATTACAAGATCCGGCTCTTTAATTCTACAACGGTAGTCGTTGCTAAAGTAACCCAGTATTACAAATTCGAATACGCCTGGAATTTAAGGCGACGGTACACCAGCTGAGCACGTTTTTAGGTCGCTTAACATGGATTTCATGTTACTGAATAACTCGTTCGCGTCTAAAACAATCAAAAATCGCTATGCTTATAAAACGTTGTCCGTGTCTCTGTGGCGCAATTGGTTAGCGCGTGGGCTGTTAACCGAAAGGTTGGTGGTTCAAGCCCACCCGGGGACGAGGTATTTCATGTACACGGGAAGCTTTTTATTTAAATTTAGAAATGCAATAAATCGATAGTTGCCGAGGTGATTCTGTCACATAGGGACATGTTTAATGGAGTAGCATAGTTAGAAATTTTGTTTGTATATCGAATGTGATGAGATGAAACCAATATTTCGAATAAAGGTGCTGTTACTTGCCACTGGTCTGCTCCTTCGTTCTGACTCAGATCCCCTAACATTTGCGTAAAATTAACTTTTGACATAACATTCTTGGGAGAGAAATGAAAAGTTCAAACAACCTTGCCGCGCCCTGGAGAAATGAGAGTGTATAACGAAAACTATTCGCCGCTGGACGTAATATAAGGTGAGAAATAATCCTCGTTTAATTCCTCTCCCTACATAAACATAGGAACTGTAAACCTTAAAAATCAACTTACCGATATTTTTACTGTCGTCACAGCCATTCCACATTCCCTGTTTCTACTCCGAAGTCGCTTGTCCAGATTTGATCACAGTATGATCATCCCTACTCAGATCATCGTTGGTAGACATCTCTGGTTCCGGCGGGGTCTAATTTTTTGAGAATATTTGTGCTTGTTGTGGCAACGCCCTGATAAGGTCAAAATATGCATCGTGTATTTTACCCCAGTCTTGATAAATTGTGATTTCCTTTCGTTTAGTGAACTTAAAAACGGCTTTTTCTAAATCGTCGGAAAGTGCCGTACAGGAGTTTCCCCTACAGTAGCGACGAAGTAACTTTCCCCCATGCCAGAGCGCCTGGAAATCCCAACAGAATTGTTTCCAGAACTCTCTCCAACTTTGTGCGTATAGACAGTTTTCGCGTCAAATCATCACCGTCTTGGATTCGGGCCAATCAATTACTCAAAATGTATCTGGGATAGGATTGTCCGTAGGTAACGACGTTGACACCCTTAAAACAATTGACTGTTACTAAAGCATCGTTCGCAGGGGAATTAGCTCAAGTGGTAGAGCGCCCGCTTAGCATGCGGGAGGTACCGGGATCGATACCCGGATTCTCCAATTAAGATTGTATCACTTTTTTTTATGTAGAACCGCAGTGATCCCGCACTCTAATGCGATAGTAGTGACCAATTAAAACTTTTGCATTTTTCACAGCGGAAGTATGCGTACTTGGTTATGGTTGTCTGAGACTATTTGAGTAATTTTATTAGCTAATTCTCTACGCTATCTTTGATGTCGAATTTATACTGGTACTTGCCTTTGCACTGTCATTCAATTCGCTGGCAATTACTTTCACATTGAAACTGTTAGGTATCGCAGACGAGTGTAGTTTACATCTTTGGTGTCATATAAGTAGGGTATGGAGAAAACGCCAAGATTCCGAAATTGACGAAAATTGTATATTCAGAAGTTGTTGGGTTTGAGACATCCTCGGATCTTCCTGTCAGTTGGTAACGAAGTTTTAAATTTTAAGGACCAAAGCCATTGCTTTTTGTTTGTATGTTTTTTTGGAACATATGCTTTCAACGTGGAATTTGTTTATTCAAGATATCTTGAACTCCCATGGGAACTTCTTGACATTCCAAAGTAAATTCAATATCAAGATAAATTATCTACACTATTTTGTTGGACTGGAATACCTGCCGTCCTTAATGAAGATACCAACTACAAAGAAAACCTTAAAGGCGAAGGATAGTAGAACTGTTGACTGTGGCCTAATTAGCCCCACGGTCCGCCGACTGAACAAAGGAATCCAACAAACGTTACACTTTGAAACCCTACAATTGCAAAGGAACTGATGAGATCGACATGTCTATAGTTTTGTTGGTGATAACGGCGAGCTAATTAACATGCACAATCGCTTGGCTTTAGCGTGTAATGCAATGCCGCGAATGCAATGTATTTTCTTATGGAATGTTGAAATTGATAGAAAACTAATTACGAGAACCAAAACGAAAATAAAGCAACGTATGGAGGAAAACGCTATTTTGCCTTTAAGATTTAGTTTGTTTCTGATATGATTTGCTAACTGATACATGTTGGTCCTTTGCCGCCTTAGGTACCGTAACTAAGCTTGTTTCGAGCAACAGGTGCTGGACAATCCGCCTTTTAGCGGAATGTCAAATTAGTCGCACCTTTTTATCCCGTCCTGCTATAACACGGCCTGTTGGTCTAGTGGCATGATTCTCGCTTTGGGTGCGAGAGGTCCCGGGTTCGACTCCCGGACAGGCCCTGCTTTTTTACTGTTTTTTAGTAATTTTTACTTAGGTGCGTATATGCTAGCTTATGCTGCGCTACACTTTCAGGCAAAATAAGTTATCTCTTGAATGATCTGTTGACCAATTGACTGCAATTATCACACTACTTTTGTTTAGCATTTTGCCATACTTGAAATAAGCGTTACTAAACCCTTTCCGTACCAAGCGGCTGCTATTTAATTCAACGCATTTTGGGCAGTTAATAGTAGTCTGGGACACTTATCTTCCCCATATGTGGAGTTACTACCAAAATATCTGCTGTCTTGAAATACTGGGGACGCAGACTTCAGTGTCACGTGTTGCACGCCAGTGCCTGTTGCTTTTCAATTGAGTGGAATCGCTCTAGTGTGATAAGATTGTCGCTTTTAGAGTGGTTTTCTGAGTCATTTTCCTCTGCAGAAGCACCCAGGCTGGCATCATTAAGCTAGAATGTGGGTGAAGGCGAGCCTTTGAAAGAAACCAGAGGTGAGAGGCGGTTTCATGTTGACGGAGATGCCAAACACGCTCTGTTATAAGCCTGATGGTGACTCAAAATGGAACCTGTCTCTCTCGCCGTTCTGCAAGTGGATTCCGTGACCTACCAAGGCAATTTGGGCTAGTTTTGACGGATTAAAAAACTCATTGATGCAATATTTTGCTGGTAGCAGCGGGTGGCTCAACACTTATCCAATAACTATGAAATGAACCGAAGGAGAGTTATATGCTGTCGGTGTAGGGGAATTACCCAGAATTCTTTTCGGGCGTGGACGAGGCAAGTTGAGACACACGAGATTGGCTATCAGAAACGGGCTGAAGCCTGGCTGGCAGAAAATGTCAGAGAAAACTTTCATGGCAGATACCAAGGAGAGAACTTGAGGTTTACTGTAAAGGTAGAATTTTGGTTTTCGAACAAAGATTTGGATTAAAAACGTCACGTCAAAAAAGTGCAACTTTTGATGTCATTCTTCGGCCTTACTTGCATTTTCACCATTTTTACTTGATAATTTTATAGCGGGTTAGATCTATTACAAGATCCGGCTCTTTAATTCTACAACGGTAGTCGTTGCTAAAGTAACCCAGTATTACAAATTCGAATACGCCTGGAATTTAAGGCGACGGTACACCAGCTGAGCACCGTTTTTAGGTCGCTTAACATGGATTTCATGTTACTGAATAACTCGTTCGCGTCTAAAACAATCAAAAATCGCTATGCTTATAAACGTTGTCCGTGTCTCTGTGGCGCAATTGGTTAGCGCGTTGGGCTGTTAACCGAAAGGTTGGTGGTTCAAGCCCACCCGGGGACGAGGTATTTCATGTACACGGAAGCTTTTTATTTAAATTTAGAAATGCAATAAATCGATAGTTGCCGAGGTGATTCTGTCACATAGGGACATGTTTAATGGAGTAGCATAGTTAGAAATTTTGTTTGTATATCGAATGTGATGAGATGAAACCAATATTTCGAATAAAGGTGCTGTTTACTTGCCACTGGTCTGCTCCTTCGTTCTGACTCAGATCCCCTAACATTTTGCGTAAAATTAACTTTTGACATAACATTCTTGGGAGAAATGAAAAGTTCAAACAACCTTGCCGCGCCCTGGAGAAATGAGAGTGTATAACGAAAACTATTCGCCGCTGGACGTAATATAAGGTGAGAAATAATCCTCGTTTAATTCCTCTCCCTACATAAACATAGGAACTGTAACCTTAAAAATCAACTTACCGATATTTTTACTGTCGTCACCCAGCCATTCCACATTCCCTGTTTCTACTCCGAAGTCGCTTGTCCAGATTTGATCACAGTATGATCATCCCTACTCAGATCATCGTTGGTAGACATCTCTGGTTCCGGCGGGGTCTAATTTTTTGAGAATATTTGTGCTTGTTGTGGCAACGCCCTGATAAGGTCAAAATATGCATCGTGTATTTTACCCCAGTCTTGATAAATTGTGATTTCCTTTCGTTTAGTGAACTTAAAAACGGCTTTTTCTAAATCGTCGGAAAGTGCCGTACAGGAGTTTCCCCTACAGTAGCGACGAAGTAACTTTCCCCCATGCCAGAGCGCCTGGAAATCCCAACAGAATTGTTTCCAGAACTCTCTCCAACTTGTGCGTATAGACAGTTTTTCGCGTCAAATCATCACCGTCTTGGATTCGGGCCAATCAATTACTCAAAATGTATCTGGGATAGGATTGTCCGTAGGTAACGACGTTGACACCCTTAAAACAATTGACTGTTACTAAAGCATCGTTCGCAGGGGAATTAGCTCAAGTGGTAGAGCGCCCGCTTAGCATGCGGGAGGTACCGGATCGATACCCGGATTCTCCAATTAAGATTGTATCACTTTTTTTTATGTAGAACCGCAGTGATCCCGCACTCTAATGCGATAGTAGTGACCAAATAAAACTTTTGCATTTTTCACAGCGGAAGTATGCGTACTTGGTTATGGTTGTCTGAGACTATTTGAGTAATTTTATTAGCTAATTCTCTACGCTATCTTTGATGTCGAATTTATACTGGTACTTGCCTTTGCACTGTCATTCAGTTCGCTGGCAATTACTTTCACATTGAAACTGTTAGGTATCGCAGACGAGTGTAGTTTACATCTTTGGTGTCATATAAGTAGGGTATGGAGAAAACGCCAAGATTCCGAAATTGACGAAAATTGTATATTCAGAAGTCGTTGGGTTTGAGACATCCTCGGATCTTCCTGTCAGTAACGAAGTTTTTAAATTTTAAGGACCAAAGCCATTGCTTTTTTGTTTGTATGTTTTTTTGGAACATATGCTTTCAACGTGGAATTTGTTTATTCAAGATATCTTGAACTCCCATGGAAACTTCTTGACATTCCAAAGTAAATTCAATATCAAGATAAATTATCTACACTATTTTGTTGGACTGGAATACCTGCCGTCTTTAATGAAGATACCAACTACAAAGAAAACCTTAAAGGCGAAGGATAGTAGAACTGTTGACTGTGGCCTAATTAGCCCCACGGTCCGCCGACTGAACAAAGGAATCCAACAAACGTTACACTTTGAAACCCTACAATTGCAAAGGAACTGATGAGATCGACATGTCTAGAGTTTTGTTGGTGATAACGGCGAGCTAATTAACATGCACAATCGCTTGGCTTTAGCGTGTAATGCAATGCCGCGAATGCAATGTATTTTCTTATGGAATGTTGAAATTGATAGAAAACTAATTATAAGAACCAAAACGAAAAATAAAGCAACGTATGGAGGAAAGCGCTATTTTGCCTTTAAGATTTAGTTTGTTTCTGATATGATTTGCTAACTGATACATGTTGGTCCTTTGCCGCCTTAGGTACCGTAACTAAGCTTGTTTCGAGCAACAGGTGCTGGAGAATCCGCCTTTTAGCGGAATGTTAAATTACTCGCATTTTTTTATCCCGTCCTGCTATAACACGGCCTGTTGGTCTAGTGGCATGATTCTCGCTTTGGGAGCGAGAGGTCCCGGGTTCGACTCCAGGACAGGCCCTGCTTTTTTACTGTTTTTTAGTAATTTTTACTTAGGTGCGTATATGCTAGCTTATGCTGCGCTACACTTTCAGGCAAGATAAGTTATCTCTTGAATGATCTGCTGACCAACTGCCTGCAATTATCATGCCACTTCTGTTGAGCATTTTGCCAAACTTGAAATAAGCGTTTCTTAACCCTTTCCGTACCAAGCGGCTGCTATTTAATTCAACGCATTTTGGGCAGTTACTAGTCTGGGACACTTATCTTCCCCATATATGGAGTTACTACGAAAATATCTGCTGTCTTGAAATACTGGGGACGCAGACTTCAGTGTTACGTGATGCACGCCAGTGCCTGTTGCTTTTCGATTGAGTGGAATCGCTCTAGTGTGATAAGATTGTCGCTTTTAGAGTGGTTTTCTGAGTCATTTTCCTCTGCAGAAGCACCCAGGCTGGCATCATTAAGCTAGAATGTGGGTGAAGGCGAGCCTTTGAAAGAAACCAGAGATGAGTGGCGGTTTCATGTTGATGG
>JAEMWC010000289.1:15000-20000 GCA_016490735.1 Pachyseris speciosa
TAATTTTGTAACTTACAATATGTTAATTTTACCAGCATTGTGGGCAAAGAAAAAGTACCAGAATTAAAATTTACGTAGTAAAAGATGGCGAAAATATCTGTGCAGCACTTAAATATGATCAAAGTGTTTTTTTTTTTTTTTTTTTTTTTGAGAGAGAGAATTGTCTTTAATTATTATATACATCAATTTACAAAAATAAATACATAAATCAAGAAATAACATATATACTTAGATATACTTAAAAAAACTTACACACGCACACTTGACACACTCGTACGCACACACACACATCCACTCAAGCATACGATCTTCAAATACCACGCCCACGGCTCCAGCCCGCACCAAGCAATAAGACAAAGAGATTCGTTTAGAGGTTATAATGTGAGAGGAAAGGGGGAAGTCTTCTATCCTTGGAGAGAGAAGCGTGTTTTGCAAGTCCAGATGTACATTCTTGCTATCAAAAATAAAAACGGATGATGTTTATGATTAAATAGGTGAGGCTTCAAACCTATTACCAAGGATGGCGTTAATTCGGGTGAGCATTGCGGGGTTTCAAATTTCAGCAACCATTCCTTAAAACTCTGCCAAAAACGGGATATGATGGTGCAGCTCCAGAAAAGGTGAATCAATGTCTCAACTTCGCATTGGCAAAAACTACACAGATTAGTGTTTGACAAATTGATTCGCTGAAGAAAGTCATTGGTCGCCAATCTCCTGTGCAGCAGCTTAAATTGAAGTAGTTTAGTTATTTTAGTACACTGAAAAGGTGACTGATAAACAGCTGCCCAATCAATCGAATTGTTCTCTTCAATCGAGCAGTCAGCGCACCATTTCTTCTGGCTGTTTATGGGATTCTTCCTTTTTCTTTCTACAAGCGTTTTATAAATAAATCTGTTTGGTTTATTTGCCTTCAGAAAGTTTTGCAAAAAAGCGCCACTGCTATCAACATCATTGTCATGACGGAAATGTTCTTGAAAAGTTTTGCGCAATAGGTTAATGATCAAAGTGTTAATGATACAGTGATGATACACTTGAGCTGGGCAACAACACTGCAACAACACTCCTACGTTTCCCATAAATAAGAAAACTTTTTGGGCTAACAACATAAAAGGTAACGGAAATCTAACAGGTAGAAAATCACGTCGAGATAAGAAGGTTAACATAACCGTGTATTGTTGAAATCAGCCAAAGATTTCTTAAATATGGCCAAAATCTTTACGATGGCTTTGACTGTGCCAATACTTTGAATCCCAGGTCTACTTCAATTACGCCACGTACGAGGTTCGGATGGCTTTAGCGAAAAGAAGGAAAAACTTACAAAGGTAGGAACGCCAGTTAAAAAACCCATGAAAAGATCTACCTGTGGTTATAATGTCCGCCTTTAATATGCGGAAACAGCGTTAAAACTCGGCTAAATGTTCACCTTTTCGTACAGTTTACAAACTGTACTACGCTAGAGCCAAGGACGTCCACAACCTTTGTACATCCGCAGACATGTGCTCAAAACTGGTTCCAGACCATTTTCGTTTCCTTCGTCCGCCATTTTAAATTTTTTTGCGGATGACTGCTGTAAACTGGTTCCCAGACTCCCGTTCCCGGTTTCCCGTTTCCGGTTCCTCGTTCCTAGTTACCCGTTCACCGTTCTCCGATCCCGGTTCCTGATATTAGTAACATCCCTTAAAAACGGCTTTTTTCTAGAACGTCGGAAAGTGCCATACACGAGTTTCCCCTACAGTAGCGACGAAGTAACTTTCCCCCATGCCAGAGCGCCTGGAAATCCCAACAGAATTGTTTCCGGAACTCTCTCCAACTTGTGCGTATAGACAGTTTTCGCGTCAAATCATCACCGTCTTGGATTCGGGCCAATCAATTACTCAAAATGTATCTGGGATAGGATTGTCCCTAGGTACCGACGTTGACCCCTTAAACGAATTGACTATTACTAAAGTATCGTATAAGAATATATCACTTTTTTTTTATATAGAGCCGCAGTGATCCCGCACTCTAATGCGATAGTAGTGACCAATCAAAAGTTTTGCATTTTGCACAGCGGAAGTATGCGTACTTGGTTATGATTGCCTGAGACTATTTGAGTAATTTCATTAGCTAATTCTCTACGCTATTTTTGATGTCGAATTTATACTGGTACTTGCCTTTGCACTGTCATTCAGTTCGCTAGCAATTACTTTCATATTGAAACTGTTAGGTATCGCAGACGAGTGCAGTTTACATCTTTGGTGTCAGATAAGTAGGGTATGGAGAAAACGCGAAGATTCCGAAATTGACGAAAATTGTATATTCAGAAGTCACTGGGTTTGAGACATCCTCGGATCTTCCTGTCAGTTGGTAAAAGAGAACTAAGCTTGTTTTGAGCAACAGGTGCTGGACAATCCGCCTTTTACGAGAATGTTAAATTACTCGCAATTTTTGCTGCTATAACACGGCCTGTTGGTCTAGTGGCATGATTCTCGCTTTGGGTGCGAGAGGTCCCGGGTTCGACTCCCGGACAGGCCCTGCTTTTTTACTGTTTTTTAGTAATTTTTACTTAGGTGCGTATATGTTAGCTTATGCTGCGCTACACTTTCAGGCAAGATAAGTTATCTCTTGAATGATCTGCTGACCAATTGACTGCAATTATCACACTACTTTTGTTTAGCATTTTGCCATACTTGAAATAAGCGTTTCTTAACCCTTTCCGTACCAAGCGGCTGCTATTTAATTCAACACATTTTGGGCACTTACTAGTCTGGGAGACTTATCTTCCCCATATATGGAGTTACTACCAAAATATCTGCTGTCTTGAAATACTGGGGACGCAGACTTCAGTGTCACGTGATGCACGCCAGTGCTTGTTGCTTTTCGATTGAGTGGAATCGCTCTAGTGTGATAAGATTGTCGCTTTTAGAGTGATTTTCTGAGTCATTTTCCTCTGCAGAAGCCCCCAGGCTGGCATCATTAACCTAGAATATCGTGAAGGCGAGCCTTTGAAATAAACCAGAGGTGAGAGGCGGTTTCATGTTGACGGAGATGCCAAACACGCTCTGTTATTAGCCTGATGGTTTCTCAAAATGGAACCTGTCTGTAAGGTTCAATTCCTGACATTTACATGAAGGCGGTTAGTCCGCTGAACTGTTTTTCTAGCCGAAAATTTGGTTTATCAACGGAGTTGATAATGTAAATTGACCACCGTACAGGGATTCGATTAGCTGACGTTTCGAGCGTTAGCCCTTCGTCGGAGCGAATCGAGGAATTGTGGGCTGTGTATGGTTTATATACAGAAAATGGAGCTACGCTATTGGTGGTAACATGGTAACGTGAAAAACAGGAATAAATTAATTGAATGAAAAACGCTCGTTGATACCGTGGGGATTAAGAGTGCCAATTTGAAAGATCAGTTTTTGCTCGAGATTTTTACGGCTTTCCGTGGCATCTTGATGTAGGGAAAGGCCGGAGATCGACATGTGTTGTTTGGAATGGTTAGGGAGATTAAAATGCCGAGCGTTAGGTTTGGATGCGTCTTTGTCATCTTTCTCAACATCACGAAGATGTTCTCGGAATCGGTCACCTAATCGTCTTCCTGTTTCGCCGATGTATAACTTTTTGCATAATGTGCAGGTTATGCAATAGATAACATTTGCGGAGGTACACGTGAAGCGATCAGTGATCTTAACAGATCGCTTAGGGCCCGATATTTTGTCAGTGTTTTGAATGGAAGGACAAGTTTTGCATCGCGAGCGCGCGCAATTAAAAGTGCCGGGCTGTTCAGTTGTTTTGAATGCGCTTTTAACTGGAAAGTTACCTACATTTTTGTCGCGTTTGAATGAAATCAGCGGTGGTTGCGAAAAGGTTCTAGCAGTTTCTGGATCATTTTGCAGTATCTTAAAGTTATTAAGAATGATGGCTTTAACTGGGTTATTATGCGGGTGAAATGTGAGGGTGAATGGAATTCTGTCATTCTTTTCCTTTTGTGACGTCTGTACTGCTAACTGTTGATCAATCTGCTGAGCGCGGTGATGGCCCGATTGAACCACAGAATCAGGATAGCCACGTTTCTCGAAAAAATGGCACATTTCCTCTGATTTGTTGGAAAAATCAGAGTCATCACTACATAGACGTCGAAGTCTAAGAAATTGAGAATAGGGAATGGCGTTTTTGACATGAGATGGATGTGAAGATGAATACAACAAATAACTGTGAGAATCGGTGGGTTTGTAGTGCACACTGGTACATAAACCGTTGCCGCTGATAAAAACTTTGATATCAAGAAAGGCCAGGGAAGTTTCCGAAATTGCCCAGGTATATTTTAGAGCTGGATGAAAGGAATTAACGGCGGTTATAAATTGATTGATTTCCTCCTTGCTAGATGAAATTGCGCCGATACAGTCGTCAATGTAGCGACCGTGGAGTTCAGGTTTAGGACCGTTGTACTGATTGAAGAATTAGTACTCGACGTAACCTACAAAAAGATTGGCGTAGCTAGGTCCCATTTTTGTGCCCATCGCTACACCATTAATTTGCTTGTAATAGTTGTCAGCGAAAGAAAAACAGTTAAGTGTTAAAATTAGTTCAGCTAGGCGGAGTAGCGTTTCCGAACTTGGCTCCTTGACGGTGCGTTGATCGAAAAAATACTTAAGTGCTTGAAGACCTTCGCCGTTTGGAATGACAGTGTATAGAGATGTAATATCCATAGTGAAAATTAGTTTGTCTTCGCCGGTGAAATTGAAATCGCGGAAAATTTCAAGTGCGTGTTGACTGTCTTTAATGTAAGATGGCAAAGAGTTGACGATGGGCGCCATAATCTAGTCTAAATAGCTAGAAATGAGTTCGGTAGGGCAACTACAGGCAGAAACGATAGGTCGTGGTCGCTTGGCTAATCAAAGCCTTCCAGGCACGGGCTCGTCCTCATTCCCAATATAAATCGGACGTTGCCCCAGAGAGGAGATTAAAGTGTGATACCACGTGTCTATCAGTCCTTGATTTAGACAAAGCAAATAAGATGA
>JAEMWC010000289.1:22500-120000 GCA_016490735.1 Pachyseris speciosa
CGTTATCTACAGCGATAACGGCACTAATTTTAGAGGAGCTGAGTTAGACGTCGTTAAGGCCTTGAAGGTGTGGGATCAAGAGCAGATCCAAGCTTCATTGACTCAAAGAGGTATTGACTGGAAGTTCAACCCGCCGGCAGCGAGCCACCAAGGGGGCGAATGGGAACGCCTCATCCGTTCCATCAGAAGAATCTTACACTCGTTAGTGGGAGAGCGTCTTATTAATGATGAACAACTTAGAACATTCTTAGTCGAGGTAGAGAAGATTTTGAACGACAGACCCATTACACCCGTCTCGAGCGACCCACAAGATTTGGAGGCACTGACACCGAACCACATTCTTCTCCTCGGTCAGAATTCGTCCTTATCTCCAGACGAATACGAAGAATCTGATCGATTCAAGGCCAGATGGAAGCACGTTCAAGTACTGTCGAACAGGTTCTGGCAGAGGTGGATGAAAGAATATTTGCCCACACTGAAGGAACGCCAGAAATGGTTGCATCCTAGACCTAACTTCAAAGTAGGAGATTTGGTCCTGATGGCAGACAAGAATGCTCCCCGTGGGCAGTAGCCAAAAGCATTGGTCCAGCAAGTATTTCCTGACAGTGAAGGCATGGTACGTCAAGTTGTCGTTCGAACAGCAGATGGAGTCTACCGCCGCGACATACGAAAGCTGTGTACGTTGGAAGAGCAGTTGCTTAGTTGCTTTGAAAAAAGGAAGAAATCCTTATGAGTTGCGTCTCAAGAGGAAAGTGTCTGTCGAGATCGTTGTTAGCATAGAAAGTTCTGTCAGAGACATCCTTGATTCAGTCAAAGAAGAGTTTTTGTTTAACGAAACCATCAGACCTGGAACTGTCAGTTAGAGTTAAGGTTTAAAAACACTTAGCATGAGTACTAGTTTATCTCCGCAGAAAGACTCCCTGATCGTCTGCGGGGGGGCGCGTGTAAGGTTCAATTCGTGACCTTAACATGAAGGCGGTTAGTCCGCTGAACAGTTTTTCTAGCCGGCTCTTATTGTCACACCATGTGGATTTCCCGCCATGTTAGATCGCCATATTATTGAAGCAGGTGAAGAGAGTGTAGTGTTTCCTTGCACAGGAATATATACAATAACTTGTAAGTATTTTTTGTTGCCTGTTGCTGTTATCCGTGTCTAGCGCGTAGGTTTACACGTTTCGCCTGTATTTCTTTCAGCGAATCGTTCCCTTCGCCGTTCACTTCGCCGTTCATTTCGGTGGTTATTTTTCTCTTAATCCCGCTGTTTGATAATAAAGGAGGAACGCATAAAAGTTATTGAGACTGAATTCTACACTGTCTCTCTCGCCGTTCTGCAAGTGGGTTCCGTGACCTACCAAGGCTAAAAAAACTCATTGATGCAATATTTTCCTGGTAGCAACGGGTGGCTCAACACTTATCCAATCACTATGAAAAGAACCGAAGGAGAGTTCTATGCTGTCGGTGTAGGGGAATTACCCAGAATTCTTTTCGGGTGTGAACGACGCAAGTTGAGACACTTGAGGTTTGCTATCAGAAACGGGCTGAAGCCTGGCTGGCAGAAAATGTCAGAGAAAACTTCCATGACAGATACCAAGGAGAGAACTTGAGGTTTACTGTAAATGTATAATTTTGGTTTTCGAACAAAGATTTGGATTAAAAACGTCACGTCAAAAAAGTGCAACTTTTAATGTCATTCTTCGGCCTTACTTGCATTTTCACCATTGTTAGTTGATAAATTTATAGCGGGTTAGATCTATTACAAGATCCGGCTCTTTAATTCTATCAATCACTCAAAATGTATCTGGGATAGGGTTGTCCGTAGGTAACGACGTTGACACCTTTAAAAAAATTGACTGTTACTAAAGCATCGTTCGCAGGGGAATTAGCTCAAGTGGTAGAGAGCCCGCTTAGCATGCGGGAGGTACCGGGATCGATACACGGATTCTCCAAGTAAGATTATATCAATTTTTTTTGGTTTGGAACCGCAGTGATCGCGCACTCTAATGCGATAGTAGTGACAAATCAAAACCTTTGCAATTTTCACAGCGGAAGTATGCGTACTTGGTTATGACTGTCTCAGACTATTTGAGTAATTTTATTGCCTAATTCTCTACGCTATCTTTGATGTCGAATTTATAGTGGTACTTGCCTTTGCACTGTGATTCAGTTCGCTAGCTATTACTTTCACATTGAAACATCTACATCTACATCTACATTTCTTAATCGACAACACTTTCACATCAACTCGAGATAAATAAAAGAAATAAATAAATAATAATAAGAAAAATAATAATAATAATAAAAACACTTGTAAATTAAGTACAGTAATAAAATTTCAAATGATAAAATTATTTCTCGATAAATATAAAACACATGTATACAAATAAATAAGGTAGATAATATTAAACAAATAAAATAAAATAAAATAAATTACACCAATCAATTATTTCTAACAGCTGAGAACAGAGATCTTTAAATAATGAAAAATTGTCACTAGTACGAATGCCGCTTGGTAGAAACTGTTAGGAATCGCATACGACCGCAGTTTACATCTTTGGTGTCATATAAGTAGGGTATGGAGAAAACGCCAAGATTCCGAAATTGACGAAAATTGTATATTCAGAAGTCATTGGGTTTGAGACATCCTCGGATCTTCCTGGACATTGGTGGTCAGCGGTCAGTAATGGCGGTCACAAAATTTTGGGCTCCGGCATTTTTGGTCTTGTTAACGTGCATCCTCGGAGACCCAGGGGCAGATAGTCGGGACGGGACAAAGATTCGGGACGAGCGAAAGTTTACAAGACAGTCGGGAGAGCCCCTGGGAACATTTCTTTATCGGAGTCGTTCCAGAAGCTATTGAAATCCTGCTTCGTGATTGGGCGGAAATTTTCTGGCAAGGAATTTTTTTCTGCCCAATCGGCGATCAGCTTATATATCGCACTCCTTTCGTGACTCCTTACACCAACAAGTGGGCGGTGATCCTGTTGTCAACCATATTTTTAGTGGTTCCACTTGCCTCGTTCGTTCGACAGATTTATCCTACGAGGTGGCAAGGGACCCACAAAACCCAGAAATCCACAAATTAAAATTGAACTCAAGCAGCAATAACTTGTAAGGAACTAAAAAACTCAAGATGAAGACCGACCGCAGGCATCGCAAACTTCACGCGAAGAACAGCACGTAGCTCGGTCTCTTTCTGTCGTAAGGATCATTGTTGTTTGGTTTGGGCTTTTTTCTCTGGTTTACTTACGGGCAGTGGGCCGCTCCTGAAACTCTTTGGGGCGATGAAATTTCAGTTGCACGGGCCCGACAACTTTGCCGATCGGGCGAGAAGCACGCAGCTCGGCGGTTTAATTTTTTGCTCACGAAATCGAACCTTGGAATCGACCGTTTCAACTCAATTTCGAGAGAGACCACAGAAAGGCCTTCGAGAAAGTGTACAGTTCCACTATGATCTATTGCAATGTTTTGGTTTTCATATTTTTTTGACTGGTATCTGTTGGCCAATATGCTTTTCTTCCCAAGGTATGCATAAAAATATGCAGATTGTCTTAAAAATAATTGGTAATTGTGTTGTACTGTACACGCAAGATGCATGGTAATTTGCACAAGCTTTCCATGAACTCCTTTACCACAGTGATGCTGAGCTCAGTTAAAAAGTTAATGAAACATTTACATTATGTTGACTGTGCTGCAACTTTTAGGTTGCAAAGTTTCAGATAGAATTGTTTACAGGTTGATGCAGGATGTTTAGTGTCTTGTATGCACTCTTGTCTTTATAAACGCTAAAGTGTATCCATAATATAACAATTATTAAATTCCATTTTTGCATGATGCAGCTGTAGTTGCTGTGATTGCTAAGCCAGTGGTACACCAGGAAAGGACTTGATTTCTCCCGTGAGACCACACAAATTTTAGAATTGGTTCTTCCTGTCACTGCCCTTTTCCTTGACAATTTTTAAAACATGAGAGAATGCTTCCAGTTAATTAAGGAACCATGTTTTCAGTTCCTCAGATAGTGTAAATGCAATTTGTGCCGAAAGACCCTTGATAACCACCTATTGGCAAATCATTCTCAACTATACAGTTCACTGAGTCAAACAGTTAGGCTGATACAATGGTATGGCTAAGTATAGTTAAATTATTTTAAGGTAGGTTTCAAATTAAAGAACATTACACACAAACCATACCCATAACCTGAATACAATTACAAAATATGTTAACATGGTCACTCACACAAGAAAATTTAGTAGCTTCTCAGTAAGATATCCCCTTTTAGATAAAGTGGAAACAAAACAAACAATAAAATAAAACTAGAGGGGATTGTTATTTCATTTATTTTTTGTTTGTTCAGAAGTTTTCTTGATAGTGAGATGTAACTTTAAATTCAAGTTTCCAATGTACATGTAATCTGTTTGGATATTGTAGTGATTATTTGTCACAGGCCTTATGGCATCAGAGTTGTTATTAGGTTATAGAGTAGCTGACTGGAATCTAACAAGAAGGTGGCTTTTTTATGAGAATTTAAACAGCCTGGAAACTTTTCATTGAAATGTAGGTGGCTCAAAATTTCAGGAAGCCACTTTTTAGCCAGCTGCCAGCACTTCAGGTGAAGCCTACCTTGTACTAAATGAAATTTCCAATGAGTATACCCAAGATGAAATTACACCCTCACTTTCAGAGGGGGGTACAAAAAAATTTAAAATTATTCTTAAAATTGAATTGTCCATCTGTTATCTGTTGGTCTTTCACTTTGCTCAAAAGGGTCAATCACAAATCAATTTACCAAAAGAAAAATCAGTTTCCCATAACTTGAAACAGTTTCTCAAAACACAAACAATTTCCCGAAACACAAGTCAGTTTACCATCATCATTCACTGAAACACCTGTAATAGGCTAATCATACTAAGTGCATTGCACAAGATGTTCAGCAATACCATATCACACTGCCCAATTCTTAGGAGCTATGAAAGCCCTGTAATGCTACAAAAGGTATCAGGTCAATACCGTACCCCAATTACCATGCAAAACATCTGCCACAAATCTGCTAAGGTCTCAAAAATTATGCTAACTCTACCAAAAACATTAAGTGTCTATATGCTCATAAGAGTGATGACTTTTGTAAAACTCTGTTTTCATCTTAACATAATACATGCCATTTTCCATTCCTTTCCCCCAGAACACTGGAGTAGTTTCTATTCGAGTCTTACTCTATAACCAAGGTAATCACCTATTTTAAAAGCACAAACTGAACTCACATCAACGTCAAAATGGCATCTGTATGCAAGAGAATGTCAGAGTACTGGGAACTGATTTTGATTTGATAAATTGGTTTGTGATTTCGGCCTCCGTACTTTTCCACACAAAAGCAGCCTTCAAGCCCAACCTGGTCTTTCATGATTGTCATAATATAAGTGGATGGAGAGATAACCATGACTACGGGTAAATTATTTTAAACTGGATTTTCTCAGGCCATTTCAAGGTCTCTCTCGAAATTGAGCTGAGCTGAGCTGAGACGCGACTTCGAGTCGATTGTAAGCAGTGGACGGTTCGATTTCGTGAGCAAAACAAAATTCAACGGCTGCGTTTCACTCGCCCGATCGGTAAACTTGCCTGGCCTGTGCAACAGATATTCCATCGCCCCGAAAAGTTTCAGGAGCGGCCCACTGCCTGTGAGTGAACCAGAGAAAAACAATAGCTCATACCAAACAACAACAATTGTGGCCGAGTTGTCAACAATTCTTCGCGTGAAGTTTACGATACCTGCGATCGGTCTTCATCTTGATTTTTGTAGTTCCCTACAAGTGATTTTTGCTTGAGTAAAAGTTGAATTTATCGATATCTGGGTTTTGCAGGCCCCTTTCCACCATAACTTTCCTCGAAGTGTCGATACAGCGATCGAAAAATATGGCTGACAGCAGATTGGACGTTTGACCCTCGGTATAAGAAGTCACGAAAGGAGTGCGATATATAAGCTGATCGCCGATTGGGCAGAAAAAAATTCCTTGCCAGAAAATTTCCGCCCAATCAGAAAACTGTATTTCAATGGCTTCTGGAACGACTCCGATAAAGAAATGTTCCCAGGGGCTCTCCTGTCCGTCTTGTAAACTTTCGCTCGTCCCGAATCTTCGTCCCAACCCGACTCTCTGCCCCTGGGTCTCCGAGGATGGTTAACGTGTATTCTGGAACAAAAATTATGTTCTAGGCCGGAAATCCATAAAGGAATCCCAGGTTTTACATTCGGCTTTCCTTTCTCGTCAAATGAAGCTGTTAACTTCGGAATGGAAGTATTTCATCGACTTACTCACTCGGCCAAGAATAATATACGTCTATGACCTTCGTTCTGGCGAAAGGTCCACGCCGTTAATATTGCTTCTTCTTCTTGGAGGGGATATTGAACTTAACCCAGGCGACAAACATCTTTGTAGCATTTGTTCAAAGCCTGCTCAGCCGCACCAAGCAACAAATCAATGCGATGTATGCGACTCGTGGTTCCACGCTAGGTGTTGCAAGTTACCATCTATTTACATCGACATTCTATCTCGCTCATTTTGTACATGGCTGTGTCCAAAGTGTGGTATACAGAACTTAAAGCCATACTCCTCAGATTTTGAGGTTTTACCAAGTTCTTTAAATTACTTTGAGCCCTTATTTAATCCTGGAATATTATCATCACACTCCAATCAATCTGGACCTTCCAAGCGAAACAACAATAGAAGATTAAAGGACGCTCCAAAGAACAATAGAAGGAAACTAACCTGCATGACAATGAACTGTCGAAGTGTTAAAAACAAAATATCTGACATCGCTGCTGTAATAGATCAATATAATCCTGATATCATCTTTGGTACTGAATCCTGGTTAACTTCGAAAATTGAAAGTAACGAAATATTTCCAAATGGCTACAAAATTTTCAGAAAAGACCGTCCTGATGGCTGCTACGGCGGAGGTGTTTTTCAGGCAGTGAAAAACGATACTATAATAACACATCGCCCAGACCTGGACACCGACTGCGAAATTATTTGGACCCAATGTCAGCTAGCAGACAAGAAAACAAAATCACTGCTTTTTGGATCATATTACCGACCAAAATTCCTCCAATGTTACAAGCCTCGATGAGCTGGAGGCATCATTGTTAAAACTTGGGAACAGCGTGTACAAAAATAACATCATTGTTTCTGGTGATTTCAATGCTCCTGATATTAGCTGGGATACTGAATATTCAAGCCAATCTCCTTCCTCTGATAGACTGTTAGAAATAATTGATGATCATGATCTGAGTCAACACGTCAAAGAGCCAACTAGACGGGATAGAAATGCACAAAACATCTTAGATCTAATTCTCTCCAATAATTCCAAATATCATCGAAAATGTCAGCGTCGTCCCTGGTATTAGTGATCACGACATTGTGTTATTCACTGTGAACACTTCTTGCCGAAGAAAGAAAAATGTCAAACGCAAAATATTCATTAGGAAAAAAGCCGACTCTACTCGCATTAAAGAAGAACTTACAAAACTATCATTTTATATGGATACTCGGGGCTTTAATTCAATCGACGATAAATGGAGCTGCTTCGAAGATAACATCCACCGTATAATGGATTCTTGCATCCCCTCAAAGTGGACTAGCTCAAGATATAATCTACCGTGGTTCAATCATTCCTTGAAACGTCTAGCCAGACGTAAACAAAGGCTTTATAATAAAGCAAAATCTTCTGGAAAACATAATGATTGGAATGCATTCCGTGCAGCTAGAAAACTAATGCATAAAAGGCTTAATGAAGCAAGGAACGCATATATTTCGGATTATTTAGGAGACGCTATTGAAGAAAACCCTAAGCGATTCTGGTCATATATCAAACATCTGAATAAAGAAGAGCTGGGGATTGCAGATTTCGAAATAAATGGCTCCATAATCAGCGATAATAAATCAAAGGCTGAAATGTTAAACAAGCAATTTTTAAGTGTCTTTACTCAAGAAGACTTATCAAACATCCCTGATATTGGCTACGACAGAATACCAGCTATTAACAGTCTGTCTATCACCATTAATGGAGTTGCAAAGCAGTTATCGTTGTTGAAGACAAATAAAGCTTCTGGACCTGATGCCATTCCACCGTGGTTTTTAAAAGAATATGCAGCTGAGATTGCTCCTATCCTAACTAATATCTTCCAAGATTCTATCGGTAGTGGTACCGTACCCAGTAGATGGAAATCGGCAAATGTATGTGGTGTCTTTAAAAAAGGGAAAAAGTCTGATCCTTCAAACTACAGACCCATTTCTCTAACCTGCATAGCATCGAAAATTCTTGAACACATTGTACATAGCCATGTGATGAAACATTTTGAACATTATAACATACTAACAGACTGTCAGCACGGCTTTAGATAAAAAAGATTTACAGAACTTCAATTAATACTTACTATTCATGACATTGCAAGTTCTCTACAACAAAACAAATCTATTCATGCTGCTGTGTTGGACTTTTCTAAAGCCTTTGAGAAAGTCCCACATCGACGCTTTAATTACTAATGAAGCTGGAGCGTTACGGTATCCATGGAAACCTCTTGTCCTGGATGGAATCTTTTCTCACTAATAGGGTCCAAACTGTCATCTGTGAGGATGCAACATCTACCTCTTACCCAGTGACCTCTGGCGTACCACAAGGGACAGTGCTAGGTCCGCTGTTGTTTCTAACATATATTAATGACCTGTCAGACGGTCTAAGCTCTACAGTTAAGCTGTTTGCCGATGACACTCTCTTGTACGGTGTGGTGGTTGAAGACTCAGATTGCGACAATCTCCAAGACGATCTCAATAAACTAGAAACTTGGCAAAATGAGTGGCAGATGCAATTTAACCCTTCTAAATGCAACATCATCTGCATTTCAAATAAGCAAAGACCTCCTCAACGGTCATATTTTTTCTGTGGGTCCAAACTCGAACAAGTAGACTCTGCATCGTTCCTAGGAATTACTGTTAACAGTAAATTAAAGTGGTCTGATTACATCTCATCTATCTCAAGCAAGGCGAATCAATCCTTAGGGTTGATCAAGAGAAATCTCTGGAACTGCCCCAGGAAAGTGCGTGAAACGGCCTGTACCAGCATCGTCCGACCCAAACTGGAGTACGCAAGTGCCTCGTGGGACCCACACTATAAAAAAGATATTTCAACCTTGGAGAGAGTCCAAAGAAAAGCTGCTCGTTTTTGCCTTCAAAACTTCAACAAAACAGCAAGTGTGACTGACATGTTATCTGATCTGAAATGGGATACATTAGAAACAAGACGAAAGAAAAACAGATTGACTTTAATGTACAAATTTAGTCATAATCTAGTAGATATAAACACAGAAGAACACTTAATACCACACAGTGAATTAAGAACCCGCAACAGCCATGCTTTTAAGTATAGAATGCCAAAAGTTTCTAAGGATGTCTTTAAGTTTTCCTTTTTTCCTAGATCAATAACAGAGTGGAACTCATCGCCCGCTGACCTTGTGAATTGCAAGTCATTATCTGATTTTAAGTCAAATTTAGGAAACCACGTGAAATAAGTGATCTAAATTATGATTTTGAGTTATCATTTATTTATCTTGTTATTTGACATATTTACTTTTATTCAACTTATAATTAGAATTAGATTTTATATGTATATATATATATATATTTTATTTTACCTTTTATTACAGTTGATGTGATGTCTTACGGGATTTTATCGACTTAATAAATGTAGATGTAGATGTAGATGTTGGTAACGAAGTTTTCAATGTTCAGGACCACAGCCATTGATTGTTTGTTTGTATGTTTTTTTCGAACATGTGCTATCAACGTGGAATTTGTTTATTCAAGATATCTTGAACTCCCATGGTAATTTCTTGACATTCCAAAGTAAATTCAGTATCAAGATAAATTATCCACACTATTTTGTTGGACTGGAATACCTGCCGTCTTTAATGAAGATACCACCTACAAAGAAAACCTTAAAGGCGAAGGGTAGTAGAACTGTTGACTGTGGCCTAATTAGCCCCACGGTCCGCCGACTGAACAAAGGAATCCAACAAACGTTACACTTTGAAACCCTATAATTGCAAAGGAAACATGACATCGACATGTCTATAGTTTTGTTGGTGATAACGGCGAACTAATTAACATGCATAATCGCTTGGCTTTAGCGTGTAATGCAATCTGATGCCGCGAGCGCAATGTATTTTCTTATGGAATGTTGAAATTGATAGAAAACTAATTATGAGAACCAAAACGAAAAATAAAGCAACGTATGCAGGAAAGCGCTATTTTACCTTTACCATTTAGTTTCTTTCTGATATAATTTGCTCACTGATACATGTTGGTGCTTTGCCGCCTTAGGTACTATAACTAAGCTTGTTTTGAGCAACAGGTGCTGGACAATCCGCCTTTTAGCGGAATGTTAAATTACTCGCAATTTTTGCTGCTATAACACGGCCTGTTGGTCTAGTGGCATGATTCTCGCTTCAGGTATGAGAAATCCCGGGTTCGACTCCCGGACAGGCCCTGCTTTTTTACTGTTTTTTAGTAATTTTTACTTAGGTGCGTATATGTTAGCTTATGCTGCGCTACACTTTCAGGCAAGATAAGTTATCTTTGAATGATCTGCTGACCAATTGACTACAATTATCACACTACTTTTTTTAGCATTTTGCCATACTTAAAATAAGCGTTTCTTAACCCTTTCCGTACAAGGCGGGTACTATTTAATTCAACACATTTTTGGCAGTTACTAGTCTGGGACACTTATCTTCTCCATATATGGAGTTACTACCAAAATATCTGCTGTCTTGAAATACTGGGGACGCAGACTTCAGCGTCACGTGATGCACGTCAGTACCTGTTTCTTTTCGATTGAGTAGAATCGCTGTAGTGTGATGAGATTGTCATTTTCCTCTGCAGAAGAACCTAGGCTGGCATCATTAAGCTAGAATGTGGGTGAAGGCGAGCCTTTGAAAGAAACCAGAGGTGAGAGGTGGTTTCATGTTGACGGATATGCCAAACACGCTCTGTTATAAGCCTGATGGTGTCTCAAAATGGAACCCTTCTCTCAACTGGAATCCATGACCTACCAAGGCTAAAAAAACTCATTGATGCAATATTTTGCTGGTAGAAGCGGGTGGCTCAACACTTATCCAATAACTACGAAATGAACCGAAGGAGAGTTCTATGCTGTCGGTGTAGGGGAATTACCCAGAATTCTTTTCGGGCGTGAAAGAGGCGAGTTGAGACACGAGATTGGCTATCAGAAACGGGCTGAAGCCTGGCTG
The DNA here is from genome assembly GCA_016490735.1 of Pachyseris speciosa. Classification (NCBI taxonomy): domain Eukaryota; kingdom Metazoa; phylum Cnidaria; class Anthozoa; order Scleractinia; family Pachyseridae; genus Pachyseris; species Pachyseris speciosa. The sequence continues at coordinate 33,794 of JAEMWC010000289.1, forward strand.
GCAGAAAATGTCAGAGAAAACTTTCAAGGCAGATACCAAGGAGAGAACTTGAGGTTTACTGTAAATGTAGAATTTTGGTTTTCGAACAAAGATTTGGATTAAAGACGTCACGTCAAAACAGTGCAACTTTTCATGTCATTCTTCGGCCTTACTTGCATTTTCACCATTTTTATTTGATGATTTTATAGCTGGTTAGATCTATTACGACATCTAACTCTTTAATTCTACAACGGTAGTCGTTGCTAAAATATCCCAGTATTACAAATTCGAATACGCCTGGAATTTAAAGCGACGGGACACCAGCTGAACACCGTTTTTAGGTCGCTTATAATGGATTTCATGTTACTGAATAACTCGTTCGCGTCTAGAACAATCAAAAATCGCTTTGCTTATAAACATTGTCCGTGTCTCTGTGGCACAATCGGTTAGCGCTTTCGGCTCTTAACCGAAAGGTTGGTGGTTCAAGCCCACCCGGGGACGAGGTATTTCATGTACACGGAAGCTTTTTATTTAAATTTAGAAATGCAATAAATCGATAGTTGCCCAGGTGATTCTGTCACATAAGGACATGTTTTAATGGAGTAGCATAGTTAGAAATTTTGTTTGTATCTCGCATGTGATGAGATGAAACCAATATTCGAATAAAGGTGCTCTTTACTTGCCACTGGTCTGCTCCTTCGTTCTGACTCAGATCCCCTAACATTTTGCGTAAAATTAACTTTTGACATAAAATTATTGGGAGAAATGAAAAGTTCAAACAACCTTGCCCTGGAGAAGTGAGAGTGTATAACGAAACCTCTTCGCCGCTGGACGTAATATAAGGTGAGAAATAATCCTCGTTTAATTCCTCTCCCTACATAAACATAGGAACTGTAAACCTTAAAATCAACTTACCGATATTTTTACTGCCGTCACCCAGCCATTCCACATTCCCTGTTTCTACTACGAAGTCGCTTGTCCATATTTTATCACAGTATGATCATCTCTACTCAGATCATCGTTAATAGACATCTCTGGTTCCGGCGGCGTCTAATTTTTTGAGAATATTTGTGCTTGGTGTGGCAATAACCTGATAAGGTCAAAATATGCATCGTGTATTTTACCTCAGTCTTGATAAATTGTGATTTCCTTTCGTTTAGTTAACTTAAAAATGGCTTTTTTCTAGATGGTCGGAAAGTGCCGTTACAGGCGTTTCCCCTTCAGTAGCGACGAAGAAACTTTCCCGCATGCCAGAGCACCTGGAAATCCCAACAGAATTCTTTCCGGAACTATCTCCAACTTGTGCGTATAGACAGTTTTCCCGTGAAATCATCACCGTCTTGGATTCAGACCAATCAATTACTCAACTTGTATCTGGGATAGGACTGTCCGTAGGTAACGACGTTGACACCCTTAAAAGAATTGACTGTTACTAAATCATCGTTCGCAGGGGATCTAGATCAAGTGGTAGAGCGCCTGCTCAACATGTGAGAGGTGCCGGGATCGATATCCGGATTCTCCAATTAACATTTTTATATGGAACTACAGTGATTCCCCACTCTAATGCGATAGTAGTGACCAATCAAAACTTTTGCAATTTTCACAGCCGAAGTATGCGTGCTTGGTTATGATTGTCTGAGACTATTTGAGTAATTTTATTAGCTAATTCTCTACGCTATCTTTGATGTCGAATTTATAGTGTTACTTGCCTTTGCACTGTCATTCAGTTCGCTAGCAATTACTTTCACATTGAAACTGTTAGGTATCGCAGACGAAAGCAGTTTACATCTATGGTGTCACCTAAGTAGGGTATAAAGAAAACGCGAAGATTCCGAAATTGACGAAAATTGTATATTCACAAGTCATTGGGTTTGAGACATCCTCGGATCTACCTGTCAGTTGGTAAGGAAGATTTAAACATTAAGGACCAAAGCGATTGCTTGTTTGTTTGCATGTTTTTTAGGAACATGTGCTTACAACGTGGAATTTGTTTATTCAACATATTTTGAACTCCCATGGAAACGTCTTGACATTCCAAAGTAAATTCAATATCAAGATAAATTATCAACACTATTTTGTTGGACTGGAATACCTGCCGTCTTTAATGAAGATACCAACTACAAAAAAACCGTTTCAGGTGAAGGATAGTAGAACTGTTAACTCTGGCCTAATTAGCCGCACGGTCCACCGACTTAACAAAGGAATCCAACAAATGTTACACTTTGAAACCCTACAATTGCAAAGGAAACATCAGATCGACATGTCTATAGTTTTGTTGGTGATAACGGAGAACTAATTAACATGCATAATCGCTTTCCTTTAGCGTGTAATGCAATGCCGCGAGTGCAATGTATTTTCTTATGGAATGTTGAAATTCATAGAAAACTAATTATGAGAACCAAAACGAAAAATAAAGCAACGTATGCAGGAAAGCGCTATTTTACCTTCAAGATTTAGTTTGTTTCTGATATGATTTGCTAACTGATACATGTTGGTCCTTTGCCGCCTTAGGTACCGTAACTAAGCTTATTTTGAGCAAAAGGTGCTGAACAATCCCTCTTTTACGAGAATGTTAAATCACTCGCACTTTTCGCTGCTATAACACGGCCTGTTGGTCTAGTGGCTTGATTCTCGCTTCGGGTGCGAGAGGTCCCGGGTTCGACTCCCGGACAGGCCCTGCTTTTTTACTGTTTTTTACTAATTTTTACTTAGGTGTGTATATGCTAGCTTATGCTGCGCTACACGTTCAGGCAAGATTAGTTATCTGTTGAATGATCTGCTGACCAATTGACTGCAATTTTCACACTAGTATTTTTTAGCATTTTACCATACTTGAAATAAGCGTTTCTTAACCCTTTCCTTACCAACCGGGTGCTATTTAATTCAACACATTTTGGGCACTTACTAGTCTAGGACACTTATCTTCCCCATATATGGAGTTACTACCAAAATATCTGCTGTCTTGAAATACTGGGGACGCAGACTTGAGTGTCACGTGATGCACGCCAGTGCTTGTGGCTTTTCAATTGAGTGGAATCGCTGTAGTGTGATGAGATTGTCGCTTTTAGTGGTTTTCTGAGTCATTTTCCTCATCATTAAGCTAGAATGTGGGTGATGGCGGGCCTTTGAAAGAAACCAGAGGTGAGAGATGGTTTCATGTTGACGGAGATGCCAAACAAGCTCTGTTATAAGCCTGATGGTGTCTCAAAATGGAACCTGTCTCTCTCGCCGTTCTGCAAGTGGATTCCCTGACCTACTATTGCTAAAAAACACTCATTGATGCAATATTTTGCTGGTAGAAGCGGGTGGCTCAACACTTATCCAATAACTACGAAATGAACCGATGGAGAGTTCTATGCTGTCGGTGTAGGGGAATTACCCAGAATTCTTTTCGGGCGTGAACGAGGCAAGTTGAGACACACGAGATTGGCTATCCGAGACGGGCTGAAGCCTGGCTGGCAGAAAATGTCAGAGAAAACTTTCATGGCAGATACCAAGGAGAGAACTTGGGGTTTACTGTAAATGTAGAATTTTGGTTTTCGAAACAAAGATTTGGATTAAAAACGTCACGTCAAAAAAGTGCAACTTTTGATGTCATTCTTCGGCCTTACTTGCATTTTCACCATTGTTAGTTGATAATTTTATAGCGGGTTAGATCCCTTACAAGATCCGGCTCTTTAATTCTATCAATCACTCAAAATGTATCTGGGATAGGGTTGTCCGTAGGTAACGGCGTTGGCACATTTAAAAACAATAGGTACGCAATTCGTACATGTGTCTGCTATTTGGAAATGATGGTTGGATATGTTGTTTTATCTTGCAGTATACAAAATGTTTACTGTGTTGGTTTTGTATGATGTCATGTTTGTTTTGTAGCTTTAAAATTCAAAGAGACTGTTGGAAAAAAAATTAAAAAGCCTTACAGATAAGGTAAGCGGTTGGTAACGAATAGCATAGATTCGCATCCCATCGTGTGTTACTCACCAACATTGGAGTGCTGAGACTGCGCAGAACGGAGTGGAAATGATCTTTAATGCTTTAGAATGCGAACGGTAATACAACGTTTACATGTTTACAGTTTACATGTTTTACAGGCAGTTTGTCTTGTCTTGTAAAAGGTAATTCGAAATTTTGACAGTAACAAAAACAAAGATATGATCAGAGTAACTTTCTATGGTTCATTAACACAAGAATTTGTGTGGTTCACAGACAGTTTCCATCGTCGTGAGAAAGGTAATTCGAAAGTTTGCAAGTAACAAAAACAATGATATTACTTTTAATACTACACTACCTTATTATGGTTCATTAATACAACAGTTTACATGCTTGACAGTGTCTATTGTCTCGTAAAAGGTAAGTCAAACGTTTGGCAGAAACAGAAACGATATTAGTAAACTACATTTTTGTCGTGTAATAACAAGTGTCGTGTAATAGCAAGTGCCGAATTAGCCTCCAGATGGTATAGATTGAATTTCTTAAAAGGGAACTATGACAAGTATCAGACAATGACACTTGGGAATAAAAATAATGATATGGATAGTATTATAATTGATGACAATGAAGTTAAATCTACCAAGTGTTTAAAACTTCTTGGGGTATATATAGACAATAGGCTTCAATTTGATGAACACATTGCTAACATTTGTAAGAGGAGTAGCCAGCGTGTTGGAGTCCTGATGAGGCTCAGGAATATGATACCAACAGACACCAAGCTGAAGTTGTTTAAGGCAGCCATTCTTCCTTATTTAACATACAGCCATCTTGTTTGGCATTTTTGTAGGGCGAGTGATACTAGAAAATTGGAACGTATTCAAGAAAGGGCACTTAGGGCAGTTTACTGTGATAAGGGAGTAGTTATGATAAATTATTAGACATGGCTAACCTAAGTACACTGCAGAACAGAAGACTACAGGATATAGCCATTCTTATGTATAAGGTAAAGAACGATTTATCTCCTAATTACATATGTAGCCTTTTTCAAATTCCACAACTTAAGTACACACTGCGTAATAATGATTTTGGTATACCTAGATTTAATACTGTTACTTTTGGAAAACATTCGCTTAGATATATGGGACCCAAAATATGGGCAATTGTACCAAGAAATGTAAGAGAACTGACATCCATATCATCTTTTAAATGTAACATACGTAGAATAGACCTTGTTTCTAAATTGACTGATAGTAAATGTGAAAACTGCCTTTTATGTAAGACTTAGGTTAGATTTTTAATTGTACATATATATTGTTTTATTTTTAAATTTCTAAAATTTTTTAGGTAGTATTTAGTGTCCCCAGTTAGTGGTTGTATAACTGCTATTTTAGATTTGACACATAAATAAAGGTTGTTGTTGTTGTTGTTGTTGTGTACTCAGAGAACAGTAAGGTTAAGATGCTTGAAAGAGTGTTCATTGTTGTTGTTTTTCAATATTTAGCACTATCTTTGTCTTGTTGTTATAGGTAATGCAAACTTCTGGGAGGGACAAAAACTTATCATCTATCTCATCTTGAGTGACTGACTCAAATTTAGCATTTGGAAGTCCAAGAACTTGCTTCAGTGCATCATCAAATAATGTTAGGCTTACTGTTCCTTTCTTATGTTGAAACAAAGCTTGAAGGTACCAGTGCTTTTTGCAAGAGGTTTGTCTTTGTTTTAGGCCACAGGCTGTACATTCTACGATTTTTGTTTCAACTGAGGATATCTTTTTATTACAATTACAGCAAGACATAAAGTGGTTGGTGATGTTTATCCCCAAAATTTTAGCTTGAATAGAAGTTGGTGTTGATGTTGCTGGTAGCACGTTAGTATGGCAAAGCGGTTCATCAAAGGGAACTGTTTCAACAATGACGCAGCCAGTTTTTGCTGTGTTAAGGTAAATGTTGTTATAGTTATCTTTCCTAACTCTCAAGTTAGTGAAATGATAGGTGTTGCCTTCCATCACTTGTGAGGTGAAGTCTTCCCATAAAGTAAGTCTGGCAGAGCCCTGAGGGTCAAGGAGATCAGCTTCTGATTTGTTTAATACATCTGATGTGGAAGTAATGAATTTGGTGACAGCTGTGAGGTTTATTAGCTTTGCCTTTATGCTTATCAGTTGACCATCAAACACTGAATTAAGTAATGACAGGTTCAGTGTTTGAGGCAAAGTTTTCCTTTCAAAATCCACTTTATCTGCTTGGGATAGTTGTACATCTGGACCCATGCACACACTGGTTGAGCTTTTATCCAAGCGGAATTTGCTTATCTTAACTGGACTCTTGCATTTACTGTGTTTGTTGAATTCATCTATCCGTGGAGGAGAGAAGCAAACACCGCGTTTCACTTCATATTCACCAGTTTGAATTTGCATGTCAAAGTACTTCCTTTTGTTGCTTGTCATAATGGGTGACACATTGTGCAAATAGCCTGTGATCGAATTTTCACGTTCTGTTTTTTCTTCTTCCATTGTTGACTACACAGGAATAGCTGAGAAAACAAAATGAAATGAAGGAATGAAATCAACTTCTCAACAGCTCCCGCATGCCCAAAATAAAAGTTACTTACCTATGACTTGACATGTGCTTCAGATTTATACAGTGATCATGGAAAAAATGCAAATCTATCCAGTGGCAGATTCAGACTTCTTTCAAAGGTGGGTTTCCAGGACATTTTCTCAGCCCTTCTGGCCTTAAATGAGAATGGGGGTACAAAAAAGTTTGGCTCTTGAGGCTTTCAGTTATGCACTGATAAGGTCTGGGCAGCCCCTCCCCCTGCCCCACCCCTTTTATTAGATCTGCCATTGGAACCATAGGCATTAACATTTTTTTTAGCAGTATATTAAAATAATATTATTACAGTGGACCCTCAATATAATGAAGGGCCAAGGGACTGGCATTATGTGTTCAATATAACAATTTTTCATTAAATCAATGGTGTTCCCCATACATTTTACTATGACTGAAGGTAAAGAATAATGTTTGTTATACAAAGGAGTTTGTTCCATCGAGGTTCGTCATATTGACATTGTACTTTATTGTACGAAAAAAAGTAAAAAACAAGTTCAACAATTATTTGGTGTTGATAAAATACAAGGAAATATATGTGTAGTATTGTCCAGTTATTGTTTATAATAATACATTGTAATATTATAGAGCGTTCTTTATAGCATTTTGATCACATTTATTTTAGAACAATAAATTAGTATGCAGTTTTTGTTTGAGTCAATGCACATATGGCTTTGTGATCAGAAAAATATGTTTCTAAAATGTGTACAGTGACTTCTGGTTCAGGCAAATTAGTATAGATATGGTCAATAGTGGTCCTGTTATCAGTAGTATAACATGATACTAATAGTCTGTAATTATTGTCTGTAATAAACAAGTTATGAAGGTGAGTTTTGTCTTTTTGGTTTAACTAATTGACATTAAAGTCACCAATAAAAATACTGAACTCGGAAAAATACAGATTCAAAATTTGCATAAGTGCTGTGCACATTTGAGTTACTGGTACTTTTGGTGAGCGGTAAACACCTATAATCGTAAGATTTGGGATTGTGATGACTTTTATTATAGTTATCTCAATGCCATTACTGTTTTTGCAAAGTGGATACCCAGAAGCAAAGGGATTATTACTGTATACTGCTGTGCCTCCAAAGGGCCTTGTATTGATACCTGTGGAGTGATTGTCATTTCTAAATAAAGTATATCCTGTTATGGATAGTCAGCATCTTTGTCCAAATGACTCAATCTTGTTTCTGAGAAAATATTGACATCAGTACTTGTATAGTTTATGTCTTTGCGTATATCTTCAATATGTCTATGCAATGATCTTATATTAAGGTAGCACAATTTTAAAGCAGTCTTGTCTGTATCATAGATAGGAGTAATAGAAAGCTTGAGATGGCTTTCTGTTTGTAAATGTTGCATTTCAGCTTTTACTTAAGAATTGACAGCTATTTTGCTTTCGCAAAGGTCAGTGATATATAATCCTTCAATGGTGGTTACTCTACTCTATCCTACATAATGTATGTGAGGTATTGTTCTTCTGGTGTTAAAGTTAACAACTATTTTAGTCTCAGTATAACCTTGTGATCTGTGTATGGTTTTAGCAGCTGCAGGTCTTTGAGGAAACTGTTTTCTTACAACTTGAGCTGTTTGAGTTCTTCCAACAGCAAATTGTACAGTTAGGTTTTATTGGAGTTCATGCTCGACTGATATTGTGTACATACAAATGCCTGTTATCATGTCTGGTTTTTTCTCCCACATCTGTATGGTCAAATTGTACCCATATTACACCAGAGGGTTTATTTCTGTGATGTAATTATATCTTCTTTATTATATTGCCAGCCCCGTGTGTCATACCATCATCAGTTCTTACATTTACTGTCATTTCTGTCCTCTCACCCTCAGCAAGTTGAATGTTTGAAGCTAATTGCTTAGTTTTTCTAGAGTCAACTGGTATTTGCTTCAACAGTTTATCTCTAAGTTCTGCAGAGTTAGCACCTATAACACTGTCTAATGCTTTGATGGTATATTTATCACCACTTGCTGCCATGTGAACTCTATTATTAAACTCATCAACCTTAGAATTTTTTATGAACAAATGAGGAATGTCAATTGGGTAATTTTGACAGTTTTCTGAAATGCATCTTTCTTTTAGTTTTGTGATGTCCTTAGGAGTGTGATTACCTTCTCTTAACCTGTTAAGAATTTGAGCAAATGTTTTACTTTCCTTTGTCTCATAATTTCATCTAGTTCAAACATTGTAAGAAGTTCCTTCCATATATTAGGGGCAAGAGGTGCATATTCTGAGTTTTTCATGTCCTTAAAGACATAGCCATCCATGACTGGTTCCAGCTGAAATAAATCACCCAGTGCAATGATGCTAACACCTCCAAATAATTCGCTGCTACTCTTAATATCTTTTACTCTATTATTTATTTGTATATTGAACATAGCTTCGCCTACCATAGAAATCTCATCTAGAAATATTAGTTTAACAGCATGAAGTTTACATCTTAAGGTGTTAAGTCTGCTTTGAGTCAAGAGGTTTGTAATTCTTTCGTGACTGGCTGGCTGGAATTGCGAAAGTACTATGTACTGTATTACCTTTGATGCCAAAAGCAGCTTTTCCAGTTGGTACTACACAGTAATTTTCAAAGAGTTATTTTAACTCCTGAAGTGGGGTTAAACTAACTCCTCAAGGTGGAGTTATTTTTGTTCGGAGTTACTTTAACTCCAAAAAGAGTTATTTTAACTCCAGCAAAAGAGTTTTCTCTTCAACTGGGGAGTAAATTTAACTCCTAAATTGGAGTTACATTGTGGGAGTTATTGTAACTCTGAATTGGAGTTAAAGTTAACTCTCTGTGGAGTTAAATTAACTCGTTTGTGGAGTTAAATAAACTCCTTTTGTGGAGTCATTTTTAAGGGGTTAGTATAACTCCCCTTAGGGAGTAATTATGGAGTGATCGCAACTCTCCAAGAAGAGTTAAAACAACTCTATTTGGGGAATTATTTTCATAGAGTTACTTTACCTCTGCAAAGGGAGTGGATATAACTCCTCGTTTAGAGTCATTAATGCATTTATAGGAGCTGGCATAACTGAAACTAAACAGAGTCATTGCTTTACTGTTGTTATTTTCAACTCTGTTCAAAGGCTCGTGGGATAGAGAACATGAAAGCTTGGACCACTCGCATGACAAAAACGTTGCAGTGGTATGCCATATTCGTCCCCTTTTGCAATTCACTATTGGCTCGCTGAAACAAAAGAGCTTTTGTAAATGCATCGTTTTCGGTGGAAAAAGCGGCTTCCCAAAGGTCATGCTGTTTATCACTTCCTTCCCCACCCCAGTAAGTTTCTGAAGCTTTCCTTCCCTTCCCTTGTATCTAGGGAATACAGGTTTGAGAAGAATGAAAAGTTCGAGAAAAATAATCCCACGGATCGAAGGATAAATGGATGAAATATTGGCAGTATAATGTAATCACGAAAGGTCACTCTCTTATCACTGGTCACGCTCCCTACCCTACAAGAAAATGATTAGAACACGTGATGTAACACGTGAGCGATCTCGCGTTCAAAGGTTTGCGCCAGTGGCGGTTGGTATTGAAAATTGTATTGAATCGGCGTGCATTTATCTTCATTTTTGGATCTTTAAGTACGAAAGAAACTCTATCAGGTAAGTGTTTTAGAGACTTGTGTTTCTTTTTAGTCGATTTGTCTCGCTTTAACAGTTTATTTGTAAGAATACTGACAAAGGAGGCGGTGGTGAATACTGCATGTAACGTGTTAGCTTAACGGTTGTGATTTTGCTCCCGTAAACCTTTCCGAAAATCACGATTAAATGCCTTCATTCAGTGCTCCTCGATCGCAGACCAAGAGAAATATATTAATTCAAGTGACTTTTCGCAGAAACAGCAAACCACAACGAGTTATTGAGTGATTTTTGTAGCAAAATACAAGCACAAAACTTCGAAGCGTTCACATTGTAATCCATCTCTATCCGTTCTAAAGACGATTATTCAGTCTCAACTTAACTAAATAGTTTGAAGTTTCACTGAATTTATAATAGTATGGCGTCCGAACAAGAAATGAACAGTTATTTTCAAACGTTTTCATGTATGTTAATGTCTGTCAACTTATCAAAGTGTTGCATTGCTAACGGAGGAAAATAAACTTGTTATTTGTGTTATTTGTCTTAGATAACCATGGATGAAGAGTTAGCAAGATTTCTCAATACAGTCTGCAGTTAAAATAAGCAAGAGTCCATTGATAATCTTATAAATGACGAGGTAAGTTTTGAGACAGTGGCAATTATTGGCTACATGATCATGTACAAAGTATTTAAGCATACATCTTAATTTGAAGAAAGTCTGCTACAAATCCAAAAGGGCAAAGAAATGAACCTTTCATAATTCAACTACAAATGCTGTGCTTGTTGGTTAGATGGCAAACATGGCTATTTGTTCCAAAGAATATTAATGAAGGAAAATGTTGTATACCTTGTTTCTTGCTGTGCAGGAAATATTTCTCAGGATGCAGGAATTGAAATATTTTTATTTGGGTGTTGCTAAATTTGGACAGTCAACCCTGTTAAACACAGCCACAAGTGAATTAATTGCAATGTTGTTGTTGTTGTTGCTGCTGTTGTTATTGTTATTATTATTCACTTTAATCAGGGCCATTTGGCTGTGTGAGATTTATTTATTTGAGTGTTTGACTAGGTGTTTTTTATGTTAGTAGCACCTCACATTTAAGATGTACTTGTAATCTCATGCAACTTCATTCATATCACACAGAACAAACTACAAGTTGTAGTCTTTTTGATATGAGGCAGAAGCTTGTATAGTTAAATGTGTATATTTCCTTTCTTTTAACATGAAGGCTGAGTTTGATCAGTTCTTTGGCAACTATTTAGGATAATAGTAAATGTTTCCTCTAAAATAATAATCATGGGTGATCATATACTGTAACTTCAAGCAGATTATATATTTGAGTTGCTTTTTCGCTGAAATGGACATGGCAGTTTTGTTTGTTTGCATCATCGTACATACCAGTGACTCTGACAGTGCAGTCTCCCAAACAGCCATTATTAGTGGTTGACACAACACTAAGGGAGCACTGTTGCATGACGACCACTAATAATGGCTGCCTCAGGTAGACCATGCAACAGTGGGGAATAATGACAACTTTTAAATTTCATATCTGGGGTTTACAATGCATACATTTGCATAAAAAGATAATCATGCTGAAACTGATGTCTAGATACTCAAGTACTGAATACATTCTTTTTGTAGGATGTATGTAGAGTCCATTGATGTGGAAACAAGGAACACCAAAGCTCTCCAGGATTATAGGCATTGGTGACTTAAGGACCTGGCCCCGGTTGTTCGAAAGATGATTAATGCTAACCCAGGATTAAGAGTTAACTGAAGTCTTAATCTCACTCGTTGAGAAAGTTTTGTAAATCAAATTGTACGCTTAAAGTAAAGTTAAATTCCAATCAAAACTTAAGGATGAAAGTCTTTTTGAAATGTTTTTGTTGAACATTACCAGTATTTACAATTTAGACTGTACTCAAAGTTTGCTCTAACCCGTGATTACATAGCTTAATCGTGCTTTGAACAACTGGGCCCTGCTGTGTATTGCATTGGAGGGAATTGAAGTGATTTCTCTGGGGACAAGCAACGTGGCATTGTAGTGGGGCTTCATGTGGCTTGTTAAATATTTAAATATATACCCCACCGAGTGTGGCAATGTATTTCTATTTTGTGAAGACAGATGCCAAGAAGCAACAAAGAGAGTGGCAGTGAACAAGTTCACCTTTGCCCTCTCATAATTTCAATGTTTCTTTAAGGGGCCACTGTCATGAGTTGACTTCAAAACATTTAACAATTCTTTCTTCCTCTCTTAAAGGAATCAAATATTCATGTTTGCCCAGAGTTTCTGAACTTTTTACTATAACCATTGCCAACTTGTCCATGCCAATTAAAATTTGGCACATCGAACTGAATTTTTCAAGTTTAAATTTGAGTAACTGACAAATGTGCTTATGTGATAGTGTTCTGTTAAGGCTTCAGCCAAAAACAAAGTTTAAAATGTTTTTAATGTACACATACCATGTTTTTCTTGTTCCTGATAGAACCTTATGAAAATTAAATTATAAGCCAGTTATATTTTTTAAAGAAAAGATAGAGTTGTGTTCAAACAAACAGATTGAATTTTGTTGTATAGTCGTTTAAATTCAAATGTTCTTCAAATTTGACTTTCATACCTGGAAAGATTGTCGTGTTTAAATTTTTTAATCATGCATACTTGCACATTCTTTATTTATCAATATAATTATTGAAATTTACATTTCAAATGTCAATGATAATACATAGTATGCAAGAAACTGGTGTTCAGATAAGAAAATGAAATCTGATTGAATTACACATGTTACAGTCAATTTGTGTGATCTGTTGTTTTCATCTTAAAACTACATACACTGTAGGGTGACTGTGCTGGAGTTACTTTACCTCTAATGCTGGAGTGACTATAACCCTGATTATGGAGTTGAAATAACTCTACTCTTTTATGGGGCAGAGTTAAAATGACTCCCTTGTTTGGAGCTAATACAACTCCAGAATTGGAGTTAAAAATGGGAGTTAAAATGACCCCCAAAAAGGAGTTATATTTAACCTAACATTTTAACTCCACATTTGGAGTTACAGTAACTCCCTTATGGAGTTTAAATAACTCCTTTTGCAGAGTTAAAGTGACTCCCACACTGGAGTCATTATAACCCTTAAAAAGGAGTTAAAAAAGGGAGTTAAAATAACCCCCAAAAAGGGGTTATATTTAACCTAAAATTTTAACTCCACTTTTGGAGTTAAAATAACTCTTTAAAAATTACTGTGTAGCAATAATATTTTAACATCATTTAAGTCCTCGCCAGCTTTGGAGTTGTAATATTTCAGTGCTGCTTGATACAGTGATTTGACAAGATGGGATTTACCCACTCCAGCACCTCCAGAGAGAAAATAGTAGAACGGTTTGTCTGATTTTTTAATAAGATGCAAGATGTGATAAAAAAAATTCTTTTTGCGTTTTGTTTAGTGATTGTACCAACTGTCTGTAATCTTGGTCTTGTAATTCATTTAATATTAATGGTTCAGCATTTGTTACTGTGGAAGGAATTCCAACATCATCTGACAAATCATAGTTTTCATTGAAATCAGGATGCAAGTCTTGAAGACCCTCAGCCTCATCTTGGTATTCTATATCTTGTGTTAATGGCGCTATTGAGTCAAATTGTTCAACACTTTCATCAAGACTCATTTGTTCATGAATTTTATCCAAGGCATCACTGCAAACAACGTACTGTTTCATTTGCTTGTTTATGATATCTTTTACCAGAAAATAGCGTGCTTGATAGGAAGGACAACTAGCTAGCAAATCTGTTTCCTCATTCCTCCATGGTGTGAAGAGCATGATTAGCTCGCGGTAGTGCTTTTCTGGATCTTTTTCCTTATTAAACCAAATACATCTAATAATTCTACTTTTTGATCTTTTTTTGTTCTTTTTATCAATGATGGTTTTCTCGTCACAAAGTTCATCATCATTTTCATCATCATTAGCTGTCTCAAGAGGAAGGTTATCAGAATCATTTAGAAATGATTTCTTAACATATGGTTTTCCACTCAAGTCATACCATGCAGCCCAATCTGCCAAGGTCAAGTGTTCTAAACTGGCAGTGCGCTTTGCATATCTCTGCAAAAGACCAGTGGTGTATACGTCTTCACAATCATCTTCCATATCTTTAATGTCATTCATTGGTTTTAAAAGCTGCACTCTTTCATTAGGAGGAGCAGTATTTATGAACAGTACTTCACGCGATGACTTCTTCATAGGAAGCTATAAGACAATATATACAGCTTCTTGAGCACTGATTTCAACACTATTCAAAAATTTGTTTCCAGTGTCTCGGACTTGTTGTTTTATGCTAGAATTGCCTTTTCTGGCTTCAGCACATGCTTGCCGTAAAAGTTCACTCATTCCTTTTTGTGATTTAGATATATATGAAACTATATACATTGCACATGCATACACATCAAGGACAAATTGAATATCCATGTTTGCTCTCCATGCCTTTAGGCAAGGATGATTATAGTTATTTATTCTTAACTCATTTGGTTTTCTTTTCAAAAATACAGTTGGAGCATTTAGAGATGACCTCACAGCTAAGCGATAGTCATTTTCAGTAACTTTTAACTTTAGAAGCAGTTCCTCAAAAGTCATACATTCGCCTTCTTTAAAATCATTTAACTGCTTCTTGATAGTTTTCCAGGTCTCTTTGAGCTGCTTTATTTTACATGGTGATGTGTCTTTTTCTAAAGGATAAAGGATTTCAGTTGCTCTCATAGGAGGTTGTGGGTAATTAAAGCGACATTCATTCTTTGACTTTTTCTTACATGTGTGCGAATGCCTATGGATTTGTCTGTTTACTAGTTTTTGTAATTCAGTATTATCATCTGGCCACTGACAACAAATGATATTACCAATAAAATTTGTTACAAGCACATCATCGTCAACTCCAAATACTGGTGCATCTTCAAGCCATATAAGCATATGTATGTGAGGTGAACCTCTTTGCTGGTATTCCACTCTGTAGAACCAATCAGAAATTGAACCAATCAGAAATGGAAATGGTCCTAATGGTTGAGCTTTACTTAAAAGAAAGTTAGTAATAAACTGACTGATTTGATAATCAAAATGTCTAGCACATGTTACTGGGTCACTTTGAATTAACCTGCATTTTTCATCCCAGTTCATATTTTCTAGCTCAGTGATGCTGTATTCTTTGTGATCAACTAGCTGATCAAGTATTTTAAGAAGAGGAATCCACTGTGTTTCTGCTGAAGAAAAACTACAAAACAAAGAAGCTGGTCCTAATTGTCTTATCATTGCAAACAAGTCTTTTTTTGCTTTCTCAAAATATGGAGGTGACCTTCTAAGTGCTCTCAGAAATTGAAATCCTTCATCAAGATGAATTAGTCGTTCTATTTGTCCTTCACATTTGAGCTGTCCTGCATTTAAGGACCTGCTATTCCCTTTGCATTTTCTAAGGGAAATTTGTGATTTTCCCAAAAGAATTTTCATTTGAAGTTTCTTGGCTTTAAAAAATGTTTTCAACACACATTGCAGCTCTTCTATCTGATCGTCTTAATTCAGATTTACAAATATCACTATAATGAACACTAACAAGTCTATCTTTATTTTCTGGTCGTTTTTGACCAAGGAATATACCAGGATATGCTAATTCTTCAGAATACTGATCTCTGAATATACTCAGGGGTTTGTTTCCTTCACCTGGTGCAACACTTAAAATGTATTTTGTTTCACTATCTTCAATGAAATCTGTCTTTGTTAACATGGTGTCAGTAACTCCAGCAGGTATTTCTGCTCACTCATCTTCACTCTCGACAATTTCATTACAGTTGGTATCAGTTTGAAAATTACAACTACTGCTTTTATTAACATCTTGTAATAATAGCTGGTTTTTATCTTCAATATTACTGTTATCTATTAAACAATTGTCAATACATTGCATTCCCCAGTTTTGATTCAGTGTTATTCCTTCCTGCCTGTACAGGCTGCTGTTACTTATAAGCCAATTGGCTGCTTGGACAACTTTATATGGTCTTACGTTGAGAGACAATGCTGAACTTTTATATTGTAATCTTCGCTTTAAAGTTACCTTAATTGTACCAGTTTCACTCGGTAGCCTTGGCAACATATTAACAGTATCAGAGACTTCAGCTGGTATATTTACAACATTTCCATGGATTTTGGACTGCCATCCTCTTGGTGCTTGCATTAGTTTTTGAAATGCGAGTCTTGGAGCTAGAAGTCTACATTCCAATTCACTGAGGTCAAAAAACTCTGGTTTTATTGAAAATTGCATTCCATTTAGAAGAGCAATAGGTCGAACTTTATTCTTTACCAAGTAATTGAGGCATGTTTTACACAACCACTCTTGGTTGTTGACACTTTTTCTTTGATGTAAATATCTTTCAGCAGCAGGATTTGAATTGGTTAGTTTATCAGCTGGAAAAACACTGTGTTTATACCATAACTGGTCACAACAGCTACAAACATATAATGGGCCATGGCACACAATGTCATGAAACTTTGATATCAAATTTTCTATCTTTTTTCTCTTTGCTTCTGAAGTGTTCATTCCTTTGTTATATTCACTCTGACATTCAGTATTTTGATTCTTCTCACAACTTGTTAATTGGCATTCAAGACTTTCACTGGTCTTAACTCTTTTCCTGTATTTCCTCATATAAGCATCGCGTTTTGTTTTTGGACTGCTTTTCTGTGGTTGTTCAAAAAGAACATCTTGTTCTGTTGAGCTCGAATATGTACTGTGTTGATTTTCTAATGCATCAGAACCACATGTCACTGCTGCTGTTGATACATAATGTAATTCATCCAAATGACCTAAATATATTGTTGTTGGTGGATGTTGTGTTAAATAATGTGGCTCTATTAAAGTTTCCCCAGCAAAATTTTCATGAGATTCTATAATATGAATTGCTACATTTTGACAGTCTGCAACTGCTTGTACAATCAGTGCATCGCACCATGTACCTTGCATTGACATATTATTTATATATTCATTCCATGAATTCTCAGTATTGCTTTCAATAAAACGCTCAGGGTATTGAACACCAGCTTGTCTAATGAATAAGTGATGATTGGGATCACCATACAACTGATGAGAAACTGCTCGGAAAAAAACAGTCGCCTTCACCACCAACATCAACAACTAGCTGACGTAATTGCAAGTTTAACAACATAGTGGAACCAACTGACAATATAGTTTGACTGTTTAAATTTTGTTCCGGGCTGGATTTAACTCGATATCACCAGATGTCAAAAGCTTCATTCTTGAGACAAAGTGTCTTTTGGGACTGCTGGTTGATTTTGTTATTTTGTGATTATTTAAGCAAGAACTAGTTATTCGTTTGTTATTTTGTAAAAGTTTGCTTGCTGTCACACTTTTTAGTTTTAAAAAGTTACTGAAAAAACATTCACATTTATGCAGATATGTTACATACCATAAACTTATAGTGAGTCACTAAGCCATACAATATGGACGATTTAGGAGTATATTTTCTGAGAATACACTTCAGCTTGCACCTAACTTTTCTCTTTTTCATGGATCTTATAATCTTTTTCGGTAATCTAGACGGCTCTCGGTCTCTACGTCGTTTCACTTGTTTAAGTATTTTGGTTTCCACGAAATTCTTTCGTACAAGATGGCGCCAAGGCCACAACAATGTTCATCATTGCACGGAATTGCTTAAACTTTTCCTCAGGTAATAGTTAATATATATATTTAGCCAAGCCTAAAAGCGGAGCTCCAAAAGCATTCTTTTTCTACTGGCATTTACATATAGTCTGCTTGTCATATCACCCATCTGACCTCACTCAAGCTACAAACCCAAAGCTGTAGAAAATAGTATGGAAAGGTGATCTGAGCCAGTGGCACAGTGGATTTGGACCCCACGTGGATTTGCACCCTCCAGTCCAGATCTGCTTGTGGATCAGATTTGGACCCCCTAGTCCAGAACTGCTAGCAGATATGAATCCCCTTTTACGAATTTGGACCCCCACCCCCAACAAGCGTTCTATTGAGTAAGGTAATAAAAATTCCTTTCCAAACTGAGTTTGGAGATGTTAAAAAAGCAAAATAAAAGTATTGAGGTAGGTTTATTTTAAAATAATCTTTAATACCTTGTGTAAAAAAGAACCTGCAAAGCTAGTTTTCATCTATAAATTTTTAAAACAAAACATTTCTTAACATCTTAGAACAATACCTAAGGACAGGTCTGTTTCCCCGTTCAACTGTAGGCAACTTAGTTACATACTTAGCTACTTAGGTATGGTTTAGAGCCACTAGAAATTGGTGGAAGCGCCTGGTGATTGCTCCTTGGAATCAGTATCACATCAGATATATAGTGATTCAGATCATCACTTCATAATGAATGCAATTTCAATTATCCACAGCCTCCCATGAGACAGTCAGAAATCGGAAATTGTGTATCCTCTGGATATATGTATGCCTCACAAAAATTATGAAAGAAAGATACATGGAAATCAATAAAAATATTTAGATGCCATGAATTAAGACCAAGATATTTATTTTGATCAATTACTTGTTGACCTTACTATCACAAAAAAAAACTGCTTGCTAACATTAAGCTCATCACTCAATGCACCTACAGTGTTTTCAAAAAGAAATCCAGCTGCTCTTCTGGCCAGTTAAGTGCAAGACCAAACAACTTGATAATAATATATTGGGCATTTGGTTGATACCACTATCAAGGTGATTCATCAAAGCAAAAGTGCTGGAAATCCGTTAGCCATCTTAACTTGATCTTAACATACTTCATCAAACATCAGAGATTCCATTAAACATTAATGCCAAATGTCATCCAAACATCCCACAAGATTGGTGTGACCAGCTACAAATAAAATTAATTGAAAGACTGTATGCAGGAGGAGGAAGTCCAAAGGATGTGTACATTCATGAGAAAGAGCTTACTTTAAGTTTAATTTTAAGTTTTAAGTTTAATAATACTTTGTCATGTGAATACAACTAAGTTGATACAAAACAAAAAAGTGCATGACTGGAGAATAATTGGGAGAAACTAAATTCCCATACAAAGAATATTATACACTTAATGTATGGTCCCGAAGGAAACAGTTTTGTTTTCCCGAGAGTCCTGATGTTTCCCGAGACGAAGTCGAGGGAAACATCAGGACTCGAGGGAAAACAAAACTAACTAGTTTCCCGAGGGATCATACATTAAGTGCTTTGTTATATACCGAGACTTTCCCTTCAACAATCACAGCAAAATAAATTGACAAACAAACAAAGACGGCATTACAAAAACACGTCTTTATTCACAACCCTGCCGAATGAATAATTTACAAATGTTTAAAAGTACCTGAAAAAGTAGAACATGCCTTTCTTGTATTTTCCGAATCTTTTCCTCCTATTAGATGCTGAATTTCTTCGGCTGATACTTGAGAAAAACGTTTTCTTTTAGTCTCGGGTTCCATAACGTTTGAATCGTTGGTTTCTAAAACTGAAAACTGGCAGTGTTCTCAGGTCCGCCTCGTCAATCAAGCTGACGTGAGCACGTGCTGAAGATCATGCCACTTTTTAGTCATGCACTAATCACGTGCTGCTGTATCCGGGCGCGCGGGCAACAATTGCGGAATTGTATCCCGGTCGGGATACATTTGAATTTGGTCAGGGGCACGTGACCAAGAATCAACCAATCGCAGTACTCCTATTGTTGAGTGAAAGTGTAGGTATATAACAATATCTAATATTACACATTCTAAAAACTAAGAGGTGAAATTTAAACGTGGCCCAAAGCTAACCTAATCAAATTAAATCAAATACTTGTCTCTTACAAGTCACCCCTGAGTTGAGATTGAGACTAAAAATCATGAAGTAATCCAAAGCAAACCTAATTAAATTACATACTTGTCACTCACAAGCTACATCTGATTTAAAATTGACACTAATAATGTAATAGATAGGACTTAAAACTGCTTAAAGAAGGTGCATGCATGATGTTCGATGGAACACCATTCCAGTCTGTTATGTAGCGATTAAAAAAAGAAAAGCTGAAGGCCATATATATATTTAGCCATGCCAAGCCTAGAATCGGAGCTGCACTCTCACCGAGCAACTTCGCAAGAGTTTATTTGGGCCAGTTTAATTTGTGTCTAAAACAATTGAGCAGCAGCAGGGAAAACGAAGAGTTTTCGATAGTAAACGTTTGCAAAAAAGAAAAAAAAAAGACGGACATTCTTGAGTCTAACTACTTTGAGATGAAAGCGTAAAGGGATTCAAAGCGGATCAAAAAAAAAAAACAAAACAAAACAAAAACACTGCAAGCGAACAAAGTACGATGCCGGCGAGTGTTTGCTCGAAGAAGGAGAAGGTGGAGAAATTAAACAAGACTAGCTAGTAATTAAAATAGCTTGTCATGATAAAACTAGGAAAATCGGTATTTACTTTGACATAAATGCCCCTAGAAAAAAAAATAAAGGGTACAAACTCTTCGTTTACAGCAGTCAACAAGAATTGACCGCGGTTCAGAAACAATATAACAACAAACATAAGACTTATTACAAGAAAACAAAGCACAATATGAATAATATTTCTTCGAAGATTCTTGGAGAAGGTGCAGAAATTGGACAGGTAACAAAACTATCTTGTATTAAGCTATAAAATTTCCTTAGCAGATTTGACATAAGACAAAAAAGAGGTCCGTACCTGATCGTTTAGAGCAGTCAACAGGAATCACTGAGACAGCAATCACTCGGAATGCGACAGAGCTGAATAATAGAGCCATTTCCCACAAAAACTTTCCACTTAAATGCTTTGATGGTTTTACTGTTACTTCCCATGTCTTCCGAAGAACCTTCTTCAATTAATGATTCTCAGTGGCAAAACATCATCCAGATAACGAAGAAAGCGCTTGCCAAACCAAACGAGCATTTCTCTCGCAGACCCGTCCACTTTAAAATTTATCAAAACCAGCCAGCCAGTCAACCCATTTCGCTGTTTTTAACATCCAAACGCTGATTCTTACCGGTTCAAACAAACGACATGTTTAAAGACGGCGAAACTTAATTGTTGTTTACAGGCTGCTTTCGACGAAGATCTCTTAAAGACTTGACGAAGTGAAGCGCGCTGGGTTTTGACTGTTTTGGCAGCATTTTGACAACTTAATGTCAGATTTTGAGAAGTGCACATGCACATGCATTTGATCGGATTTTTTATTTTTACTCGAGCTCGAGTCTCCCCCTTTAATGCTTAATTTTACGAGGACTCATTGCGATTACGTGTTGATAAGATAAGGGCAAAAGTTTCTTAACGCTACTGTGAGGAACCAAGGTCGAAAAACAGTCAGCCAAGCCGAGTAAAAACACTCGTTCGCTTGCAAAGAAAACAACGTAACAAAACAAACAAACAATTCAACTACTTCTTTGCGTCCAGAACGAGTACAGATGATTGTTATTTATATCCATTCGAGAGAAAAATACAAGTTTCATTCCTGAACAAAAGTAACAACGATTAAACCAAATGTTAAGCTTCTATTTATTTAATTTACCTCACTGTCCTGTGTTGTAGAGGTTTCTACCACTTAAAAATGCGTAAGCTTCAGTAAAGTAAAAACAAGCATCCGCAAAAATAGCGAACGGTTTGTCCAAAGAAAGAGCTTCTTCCACAGAGTTTGAGCTACTCATTCCTCCCATTAATACCGGTGAACTTTTAAGTGACTTTTCTTGGTGAGATGCAAGATGCCGCGGTGAAGTGAAAGCCCTTGAAGCGTTGAATTATACTGTTTTCAACCGCACAATCTTTGAAGCTTTTCCTGAGAAAAATCTTCCGTCCTTCCTTTCATCACTTGAAAATTCACCTTCCGGAGTATCTTTTGACAAGTTCTTGATCTTTATGCTTTTTACGCGAAAGACAAACTTCGATCGAAGAAGATGAAGTTGTTTTGCTCAAAATAAAGAAACCAACTGAATGTGAAATTACCAGCCGCAGAAAGCGCGCGAAAAATTTTAACGGCCTCGATTTGGTTTGGGTGTCCCACACTTGGCTTGAGCCTGCGATCCAATCGAAAGCAAGTACCTGGTCAGCGGTCAACTTCAAAAAAACAGCTGACCTCGATGAGGTCTTAACTTGAGCCCGCGATATGGTCACGTTACACTGGTCAGCGGATACCTTGTTTTGACAGGTGTCAATTGGCTATAAGATGGATGTCCAGTATCAAAGATGTACGCTGTAAAGTTAACGCGGTCAAACGTAAAAAGGTAAGAAAAGTCCTTTAAAGATAAGGTTTTTACGTTGAGAGCTCAAAGATGATAAGTTTTTCTTAAGTCTGTGAGTTTACTAAATCATTTTATGAATTACTAAAACAGTTTTAGGAACAATAAGGTGAATCGGTTTTCCTGAAGTCACGCATTGAAACAGAAAACAAAAACATACCGCGCCGAACAGTCTCCACATTCTTCGCTTTAAAAAACCTTAAAACATTTTTAATAACTCATGAAATGATTTAGTAAACTCACAGACTGATGAAAGACTCATCATCTTTGAGCTCTCAACGTAAAAACCTTATCTTTAAAGGACTTTTCTTATTTTTTTACGTTTGACCGCGGTTAAGCTGTAAAGTAGCTGTTCAGCTGGACCAGGTGGAGTATGGCCGCCATGTTGGATTATTATGATTATTATTAGGATATTATTAATTATTGGGCGACTCCGTCGTCGTCGTCGTCGTCGTCGTGCGTACGCGCCCACGAGCAATACCGCTAGCCATTTTTACCATGAGAAAAGCAGTTGACGGGTTTCTATAGGTATGGTGCTCCGCTTGACGGCCCTTCGGGCCGTCGGAGCTCCGCTATAAACAAAACTACTAGTTCTGATATCAAGGCTAGGTTCGGTAAAAATTATCTTTCGATAAAAGATATCGAGAAGATTACTAGTTCTTAAACAAATTCGTGCGTATAAACTGTCCACAGCTTTCGCAGACGTTCGGGCAATGATAGATGTTTTCGCCACAGAAGCGGCCGAGCTTATGACGAAATCTCCCAAATAGGGCTTATTTATTCCCTCAGCAGGCTTTGTAATCCCCAAAAGGGGCTTAATAATCCCCCGAAGGGGCTCAATAATCCCCAAACGGGGCTCAATAATTCCCTTGAAGGACTTTTGTTTCCCTATATGAGGCTGATAAAACTTTAAAATTTGTGTCTTAGCAAGCACAGGAGTAACTCTGTGGCGTCGAGCTGTGCATCGATCGACAACTTGAAAGCATCTGTCAAAGCCATTTATTAAGCCATATTGACCCGTACTTCGAAAGCTGTGACATATGACAAACTTAAGAAAATGAAAAAAGCTCACTCACCTACCTCGCTTTCCAACGTCACAGTAAAAGCCAAGGAGATAAAACGCAAATGTCCTTCGTTCGCGAAGCGTGCGTTGCCTTCTTTCCCACGTGATAGTTGACACAATTGCCGACTCATTTCCTCGAATTCTATTGGTTCCGAATGTTCTCTTGAATTCGTAATTTTCTCGCAACCAATGGTAAGGGTTACGATAATTCATGATAGAGTGACGGCATTCATCGTAGTTCACGACAGATTCACGACAAATGGTTACGCTTTACCTGTAACTCATGTACTTAATCAGTAAATGGACTTCCAATGAAAACCTCAGTCAAACCTGTACAAAAATTTTTCACATCTGTACTAAATGAGGTAGTGAGCAAAATTTCTACAGCTCTGCATAGTGTCTGCATTTGCATATGCACATAGCAGACACAAAAATTCACTGTTACTAAAGCATCGTTCGCAGGGGAAAAAGCTCAAGTGGTAGAGCGCCCGCATAGCATGCGGGAGGTACCGGAATCGATGCCCGGATTCTCCAAATAAGATTATATCACTTTTTTTTTTGGTATGGAACCGCAGTGATCCCGCACTCTAATGCGGTACTAGTGACATTTCAAAACCTTTCGAATTATCACAGCGGAACTATCTGTACTTCGTAATGGTTGTCTGAGACTATTTACGTAATCTTATTACCTAATTCTCTACGCCAATTTTGATGTCGAATTTATACTGGTACTTGCCTTTGCACTGTCATTCAGTTCGCTAACAATTACTTTCACATTGAAACTGTTTGGTATCGCAAACGAGCGTAGTTTAAATCTTTGGTGTCATAAAGGTAGGGTATGGAGAAAACGCAAAGATTCCGAAATTGACGAAACTTGTATATTAAGAGGTCCCTGGGTTTAAGACATCCTCGGATCTTCCTGTCAGTTGGTAACGAAGTTTTAAATGTTAAGGACCAAAGCCATTGATTTTTTGTTTCTGTTTTTTTTGGAACATATGCTTTCAACGAGGAATTTGTTTATTCAAGATATCTTGAACTCCCGTGGAAACTTCTTGACATTCCAAAGTAAATTCAGTATCAAGATAAATTATCTACACTATTTTGTTGGACTGGAATACCTGCCGTCTTTAATAAAGATACCAACTACAAAGAAAACCTTAAAGGCGAAGGATAGTAGAACTGTTGACTGTGGCCTAATTACCCGACGGTCCGCCAACTGAACAAAAGAATCCACCAAACCCTACAATTGCAAAGGAAACATGAGATCGACATGTCTATAGTTTTGTTGCTGATAACGGTTAACTAACTAACATGCATAATCGCTTCGCTTTAACCTGTAATGCAATCCCGCGAGTGCAATGTATTTTCTTATGGAATGGTGAAATTGATAGAAAACTTATTATGCGAACCAAAACGAAAAATAAAGCAACGTATGGAGGAAAGAATTTAAGATTTAGTTTGTTTGTGATATAATTTGCTGAGCAATCCGTCTTTTAGGTAAATGTTAAATTACTCGCACTTTTTCCTCCTATAACACGGCCTGTTGGTCTAGTGGCATAATTCTCGCTTTCGGTGCAAGATGTCCGGGATTCGACTCCTGCTTTTCTACTGTTTTTTAGTAATTTTTACTTTGGTGTGTATATGCTAGCTTATGCTGCGCTACACTTTCAGGCAACATAAGTTATCTCTTGAATGATCTGCTGACCAAATAACTGCAATTATCACACTACTCTATTTTAGCATTTTCCCATACTTAAAATAAGTGTTAGTTAACCCTTTCCATACCAAGCGGCTGCTATTTAATTCACCACATTTTGGGCACTTACTACTCTGGGACACTTATCTTCCCCATATATGGAGCTACTACCAAAATATCTGCTGTCTTGAAATACTGGGGACGCAGACTTGAGTGTCACGTGATGCACGCCAGTGCCTGTTGCTTTTCGATTGAGTGGAATCGCTCTAGTGTGATAAGATTGTCGCTTTTAGAGAGGTTTACTGAGTCATGTTCCTCTGCAGAAGCCCTCAGGCTGGCATCATTAAGCTAGAATATGGGTGAAGGCGAGCCTTTGAAAGAAACCAGAGGTGAGAGGCGATTTCATGTCGACGGAGATACCAAAAACACGCTGTTATAAGCCTGATGGTGTCTCAAAATGGAACCTGTCTCTCTCGCCGTTCTGCAAGGGGATTCCGTGACCTACCAAGGCTAAAAAAAACTCATTGAAGCAATATTTTGCTGGTAGCAGCGGGTGGCTCAACACTTATCCAATAACTACGAAATGAACCGAAGGAGAGTTCTATGCTGTCGGTGAACGGGTATTACCCAGAATTCTTTTCGGGCGTGAACGAGGGAAGTTGAGACACACGATATTGGCTATCAGAAACGGGCTGAAGCCTGGCTGGCAGAAAATGTCAGAGAAAACTTTCATGGCAGATACCAAGGAGAGAACTTGGGGTTAACTGTAAATATAGAATTTTGGTTTTCGAACAAAGATTTGGATTAAAAACGTCACGTCAAAAAAGTGCACTTTTGATGTCATTCTTCGGCCTTACTTGCATTTTCACCATTGTTAGTTGATAATTTTATAGCTGGTTAGATCTATTACAAGATCCGGCTCTTTAATTCTATCAATCACTCAAAATGTATCTGGGATAGGGTTGTCCGTAGGTAACGACGTTGACACCCTTAAAAAAATTGACTGTTACTAAAGCATCGTTCGCAGGGGAATTAGCTCAAGTGGTAGAGCGCCCGCTTAGCATGCGGGAGGTACCGGGATCGATACCCGGATTCTCCAAATAAGATTATATCACTTAATTTTTTTTTTTTTATTTTGGTATAGAACCGCAGTGATCCCGCACTCTAATGCGATAGTAGTGACCAATCAAAACCTTTGCAATTTTCACAGCGGAAGTATGCGTTCTTGGTTATGATTGTCTGAGACTATTTGAGTAATTTTATTAGCTAATTCTCTACGCTATTTTTGATGTCGAATTTATACTGGTACTTGCCTTTGCACTTCCCTTCAGTTCGCTAGCAATTACTTTCACATTGAAACTGTTAGGTATCGCAGACGAGCGCAGTTTACATCTTTGGTGTCATGTAAGTAGGGTATAAAGAAAACGCGAAGATTCCGAAATTGACGAAAATTGTATATTCACAAGTCATTGGGTTTGAGACATCCTCGGATCTACCTGTCAGTTGGTAAGAAAGTTTGAAATATTAAGGACCAAAGCCATTGCTTGTTTGTTTGTATGTGTTTTGGAACATGTGCTTTCAACGTGGAATTTGTTTATTCAAGATATCTTGAACTCCCATGGTAACTTCTTGACATTCCAAAGTAAATTCAGTATCAAGATAATTATCTACACTATTTTGTTGGACTGGAATACCTGCCGTCTTTAATGAAGATACCAACTACAAAGAAAACCTTAAAGGCAAAGGATAGTAGAACTGTTGACTGTGGCCTAATTAGCCCCACGGTCCGCCGACTGAACAAAGGAATCCAACAAACGTTCCACTTTGAAACCCTACAATTGCAATGGAAACATGAGATCGACATGGCTATAGTTTTGTTGGTGATAACGGCGAACTAATTAACATGCATAATCGCTTGGCTTTAGCGTGTAATGCAATGCCGCGAGTGCAATGTATTTTCTTATGGAATGTTGAAATTGATAGAAAACTAATTATGAGAAACAAAACGAAAAATAAAGCCACGTATGCAGGAAAGCGCTATTTTACCTTCAAGATTTAGTTTGTTTCTGATATGATTTGCTAACTGATACATGTTGGTCCTTTGCCGCCTTAGGTACCGTAACTAAGCTTGTTTTGAGCAACAGGTGCTGGACAATCCGCCTTTTAGCGGAATGTTAAATTACTCGCAATTTTTGCTGCTATAACACGGCCTGTTGGTCTAGTGGCATGATTCTCGCTTTGGGTGCGAGAGGTCCCGGGTTCGACTCCCGGACAGGCCCTGCTTTCTTACTGTTTTTTAGTAATTTTTATTAGGTGTGTATATGCTAGCTTATGCTGCGCTACACTTTCAGGCAAGATAAGTTATCTCTTGAATGATCTGCTGACCAATTGACTGCAATTATCACACTACTTTTGTTTAGCATTTTGCCATACTTGAAATAAGCGTTTCTTAACCCTTTCCGTACCAAGCGGCTGCTATTTAATTCAACACATTTTGGGCACTTCCTAGCTGGGACACTTATCTTCCCCATATATGGAGTTACTACCAAAATATCTGCTGTCTTGAAATACTGGGGACGCAGACTTCAGCGTCACGTGATGCACGCCAGTGCCTGTTGCTTTTCGATTGAGTGGAATCGCTCTAGTGTGATAAGATTGTCGCTTTTAGAGTGGTTTTCTGAGTCATTATCCTCTGCAGAAGCCCCCAGGCTGGCATCATTAAGCTAAATGTGGGTGATGGCGAGCCTTTGAAAGAAACCAGAGGTGAGAGGCGGTTTCATGTCGACGGAGATGCCAAACACGCTCTGTTATAAGCCTGATGGTGTCTCAAAATGGAACCTGTCTCTCTCGCCGTTCTGCAAGTGGATTCCGTGACCTACCAAGGCTAAGAAACACTCATTGATGCAATATTTTGCTGGTAGCAGCGGGTGGCTCAACACTTATCCAATAACTACGAAATGAACCGAAGGAGAGTTCTATGCTGTCGGTGTAGGGGAATTACCCAGAATTCTTTTCGGGCGTGAACGAGGCAAGTTGAGACACACGAGATTGGCTATCCGAGACGGGCTGAAGCCTGGCTGGCAGAAAATGTCAGAGAAAACTTTCATGGCAGATACCAAGGAGAGAACTTGGGGTTTACTGTAAATGTAGAATTTTGGTTTTCGAACAAAGATTTGGATTAAAAACGTCACGTCAAAAAAGTGCAACTTTTGATGTCATTCTTCGGCCTTACTTGCATTTTCACCATTGTTAGTTGATAATTTTATAGCTGGTTAGATCTATTACAAGATCCGGCTCTTTAATTCTATCAGTCACTCAAAATGTATCTGGGATAGGGTTGTCCGTAGGTAACGACGTTGACACCCTTAAAAAAATTGACTGTTACTAAAGCATCGTTCGCAGGGGAATTAGCTCAAGTGGTAGAGCGCCCGCTTAGCATGCGGGAGGTACCGGGATCGATACCCGGATTCTCCAAATAAGATTATATCACTTCTTTTTTTTTTTTTAATTTTGGTATAGAACCGCAGTGAACCCGCACTCTAATGCGATAGTAGTGACCAATCAAAACCTTTGCAATTTTCACAGCGGAAGTATGCGTTCTTGGTTATGATTGTCTGAGACTATTTGAGTAATTTTATTAGCTAATTCTCTACGCTATTTTTGATGTCGAATTTATACTGGTACTTGCCTTTGCACTTTCATTCAGTTCGCTAGCAATTACTTTCACATTGAAACTGTTAGGTATCGCAGACGAGCGCAGTTTACATCTTTGCTGTCACGTAAGTAGGGTATAAAGAAAACGCGAAGATTCCGAAATTGACGAAAATTGTATATTCACAAGTCATTGGGTTTGAGACATCCTCGGATCTACCTTTCAGTTGGTAAGGAAGTTTGAAATATTAAGGACCAAAGCCATTGCTTGTTTGTTTGTATGTGTTTTGGAACATGTGCTTTCAACGTGGAATTTGTTTATTCAAGATATCTTGAACTCCCATGGTAACTTCTTGACATTCCAAAGTAAATTCAGTATCAAGATAATTATCTACACTATTTTGTTGGACTGGAATACCTGCCGTCTTTAATGAAGATACCAACTACAAAGAAAACCTTAAAGGCGAAGGATAGTAGAACTGTTGACTGTGGCCTAATTAGCCCCACGGTCCGCCGACTGAACAAAGGAATCCAACAAACGTTCCACTTTGAAACCCTACAATTGCAAAGGAAACATGAGATCGACATGGCTATAGTTTTGTTGGTGATAACGGCGAACTAATTAACATGCATAATCGCTTGGCTTTAGCGTGTAATGCAATGCCGCGAGTGCAATGTATTTTCTTATGGAATGTTGAAATTGATAGAAAACTAATTATGAGAAACAAAACGAAAAATAAAGCAACGTATGCAGGAAAGCGCTATTTTACCTTCAAGATTTAGTTTGTTTCTGATATGATTTGCTAACTGATACATGTTGGTCCTTTGCCGCCTTAGGTACCGTAACTAAGCTTGTTTTGAGCAACAGGTGCTGGACAATCCGCCTTTTAGCGGAATGTTAAATTACTCGCAATTTTTGCTGCTATAACACGGCCTGTTGGTCTAGTGGCATGATTCTCGCTTTGGGTGCGAGAGGTCCCGGGTTCGACTCCCGGACAGGCCCTGCTTTCTTACTGTTTTTTAGTAATTTTTACTTAGGTGTGTATATGCTAGCTTATGCTGCGCTACACTTTCAGGCAAGATAAGTTATCTCTTGAATGATCTGCTGACCAATTGACTGCAATTATCACACTACTTTTGTTTAGCATTTTGCCATACTTGAAATAAGCGTTTCTTAACCCTTTCCGTACCAAGCGGCTGATCTTCCCCATATATGGAGTTACTACCAAAATATCTGCTGTCTTGAAATACTGGGGACGCAGACTTCAGCGTCACGTGATGCACGCCAGTGCCTGTTGCTTTTCGATTGAGTGGAATCGCTCTAGTGTGATAAGATTGTCGCTTTTAGAGTGGTTTTCTGAGTCATTATCCTCTGCAGAAGCCCCCAGGCTGGCATCATTAAGCTAGAATGTGGGTGAAGGCGAGCCTTTGAAAGAAACCAGAGGTGAGAGGCGATTTCATGTCGACGGAGATGCCAAACACGCTCTGTTATAAGCCTGATGGTGTCTCAAAATGGAACCTGTCTCTCTCGCCGTTCTGCAAGTGGATTCCGTGACCTACCAAGGCTAAGAAACACTCATTGATGCAATATTTTGCTGGTAGCAGCGGGTGGCTCAACACTTATCCAATAACTACGAAATGAACCGAAGGAGAGTTCTATGCTGTCGGTGTAGGGGAATTACCCAGAATTCTTTTCGGGCGTGAACGAGGCAAGTTGAGACACACGAGATTGGCTATCAGAGACGGGCTGAAGCCTGGCTGGCAGAAAATGTCAGAGAAAACTTTCATGGCAGATACCAAGGAGAGAACTTGGGGTTTACTGTAAATGTAGAATTTTGGTTTTCGAACAAAGATTTGGATTAAAAACGTCACGTCAAAAAAGTGACACTTTTGATGTCATTCTTCGGCCTTACTTGCATTTTCACCATTGTTAGTTGATAATTTTATAGCTGGTTAGATCTATTACAAGATCCGGCTCTTTAATTCTATCAGTCACTCAAAATGTATCTGGGATAGGGTTGTCCGTAGGTAACGACGTTGACACCCTTAAAAAAATTGACTGTTACTAAAGCATCGTTCGCAGGGGAATTAGCTCAAGTGGTAGAGCGCCCGCTTAGCATGCGGGAGGTACCGGGATCGATACCCGGATTCTCCAAATAAGATTATATCACTTCTTTTTTTTTTTTTTTTTTGGTATAGAACCGCAGTGATCCCGCACTCTAATGCGATAGTAGTGACCAATCAAAACCTTTGCAATTTTCACAGCGGAAGTATGCGTTCTTGGTTATGATTGTCTGAGACTATTTGAGTAATTTTATTAGCTAATTCTCTACGCTATTTTTGATGTCGAATTTATACTGGTACTTGCCTTTGCACTTTCATTCAGTTCGCTAGCAATTACTTTCACATTGAAACTGTTAGGTATCGCAGACGAGCGCAGTTTACATCTTTGCTGTCACGTAAGTAGGGTATAAAGAAAACGCGAAGATTCCGAAATTGACGAAAATTGTATATTCACAAGTCATTGGGTTTGAGACATCCTCGGATCTACCTGTCAGTTGGTAAGGAATTTTGAAATATTAAGGACCAAAGCCATTGCTTGTTTGTTTGTATGTGTTTTGGAACATGTGCTTTCAACGTGGAATTTGTTTATTCAAGATATCTTGAACTCCCATGGTAACTTCTTGACATTCCAAAGTAAATTCAGTATCAAGATAATTATCTACACTATTTTGTTGGACTGGAATACCTGCCGTCTTTAATGAAGATACCAACTACAAAGAAAACCTTAAAGGCGAAGGATAGTAGAACTGTTGACTGTGGCCTAATTAGCCCCACGGTCCGCCGACTGAACAAAGGAATCCAACAAACGTTCCACTTTGAAACCCTACAATTGCAAAGGAAACATGAGATCGACATGGCTATAGTTTTGTTGGTGATAACGGCGAACTAATTAACATGCATAATCGCTTGGCTTTAGCGTGTAATGCAATGCCGCGAGTGCAATGTATTTTCTTATGGAATGTTGAAATTGATAGAAAACTAATTATGAGAACCAAAACGAAAAATAAAGCAACGTATGCAGGAAAGCGCTATTTTACCTTCAAGATTTAGTTTGTTTCTGATATGATTTGCTAACTGATACATGTTGGTCCTTTGCCGCCTTAGGTACCGTAACTAAGCTTGTTTTGAGCAACAGGTGCTGGACAATCCGCCTTTTAGCGGAATGTTAAATTACTCGCAATTTTTGCTGCTATAACACGGCCTGTTGGTCTAGTGGCATGATTCTCGCTTTGGGTGCGAGAGGTCCCGGGTTCGACTCCCGGACAGGCCCTGCTTTCTTACTGTTTTTTAGTAATTTTTACTTAGGTGTGTATATGCTAGCTTATGCTGCGCTACACTTTCAGGCAAGATAAGTTATCTCTTGAATGATCTGCTGACCAATTGACTGCAATTATCACACTACTTTTGTTTAGCATTTTGCCATACTTGAAATAAGCGTTTCTTAACCCTTTCCGTACCAAGCGGCTGATCTTCCCCATATATGGAGTTACTACCAAAATATCTGCTGTCTTGAAATACTGGGGACGCAGACTTCAGCGTCACGTGATGCACGCCAGTGCCTGTTGCTTTTCGATTGAGTGGAATCGCTCTAGTGTGATAAGATTGTCGCTTTTAGAGTGGTTTTCTGAGTCATTATCCTCTGCAGAAGCCCCCAGGCTGGCATCATTAAGCTAGAATGTGGGTGAAGGCGAGCCTTTGAAAGAAACCAGAGGTGAGAGGCGATTTCATGTCGACGGAGATGCCAAACACGCTCTGTTATAAGCCTGATGGTGTCTCAAAATGGAACCTGTCTCTCTCGCCGTTCTGCAAGTGGATTCCGTGACCTACCAAGGCTAAGAAACACTCATTGATGCAATATTTTGCTGGTAGCAGCGGGTGGCTCAACACTTATCCAATAACTACGAAATGAACCGAAGGAGAGTTCTATGCTGTCGGTGTAGGGGAATTACCCAGAATTCTTTTCGGGCGTGAACGAGGCAAGTTGAGACACACGAGATTGGCTATCAGAGACGGGCTGAAGCCTGGCTGGCAGAAAATGTCAGAGAAAACTTTCATGGCAGATACCAAGGAGAGAACTTGGGGTTTACTGTAAATGTAGAATTTTGGTTTTCGAACAAAGATTTGGATTAAAAACGTCACGTCAAAAAAGTGCACTTTTGATGTCATTCTTCGGCCTTACTTGCATTTTCACCATTGTTAGTTGATAATTTTATAGCTGGTTAGATCTATTACAAGATCCGGCTCTTTAATTCTATCAGTCACTCAAAATGTATCTGGGATAGGGTTGTCCGTAGGTAACGACGTTGACACCCTTAAAAAAATTGACTGTTACTAAAGCATCGTTCGCAGGGGAATTAGCTCAAGTGGTAGAGCGCCCGCTTAGCATGCGGGAGGTACCGGGATCGATACCCGGATTCTCCAAATAAGATTATATCACTTCTTTTTTTTTTTTTTTTTGGTATAGAACCGCAGTGATCCCGCACTCTAATGCGATAGTAGTGACCAATCAAAACCTTTGCAATTTTCACAGCGGAAGTATGCGTTCTTGGTTATGATTGTCTGAGACTATTTGAGTAATTTTATTAGCTAATTCTCTACGCTATTTTTGATGTCGAATTTATACTGGTACTTGCCTTTGCACTTTCATTCAGTTCGCTAGCAATTACTTTCACATTGAAACTGTTAGGTATCGCAGACGAGCGCAGTTTACATCTTTGCTGTCACGTAAGTAGGGTATAAAGAAAACGCGAAGATTCCGAAATTGACGAAAATTGTATATTCACAAGTCATTGGGTTTGAGACATCCTCGGATCTACCTGTCAGTTGGTAAGGAAGTTTTGAAATATTAAGGACCAAAGCCATTGCTTGTTTGTTTGTATGTGTTTTGGAACATGTGCTTTCAACGTGGAATTTGTTTATTCAAGATATCTTGAACTCCCATGGTAACTTCTTGACATTCCAAAGTAAATTCAGTATCAAGATAATTATCTACACTATTTTGTTGGACTGGAATACCTGCCGTCTTTAATGAAGATACCAACTACAAAGAAAACCTTAAAGGCGAAGGATAGTAGAACTGTTGACTGTGGCCTAATTAGCCCCACGGTCCGCCGACTGAACAAAGGAATCCAACAAACGTTCCACTTTGAAACCCTACAATTGCAAAGGAAACATGAGATCGACATGGCTATAGTTTTGTTGGTGATAACGGCGAACTAATTAACATGCATAATCGCTTGGCTTTAGCGTGTAATGCAATGCCGCGAGTGCAATGTATTTTCTTATGGAATGTTGAAATTGATAGAAAACTAATTATGAGAACCAAAACGAAAAATAAAGCAACGTATGCAGGAAAGCGCTATTTTACCTTCAAGATTTAGTTTGTTTCTGATATGATTTGCTAACTGATACATGTTGGTCCTTTGCCGCCTTAGGTACCGTAACTAAGCTTGTTTTGAGCAACAGGTGCTGGACAATCCGCCTTTTAGCGGAATGTTAAATTACTCGCAATTTTTGCTGCTATAACACGGCCTGTTGGTCTAGTGGCATGATTCTCGCTTTGGGTGCGAGAGGTCCCGGGTTCGACTCCCGGACAGGCCCTGCTTTCTTACTGTTTTTTAGTAATTTTTACTTAGGTGTGTATATGCTAGCTTATGCTGCGCTACACTTTCAGGCAAGATAAGTTATCTCTTGAATGATCTGCTGACCAATTGACTGCAATTATCACACTACTTTTGTTTAGCATTTTGCCATACTTGAAATAAGCGTTTCTTAACCCTTTCCGTACCAAGCGGCTGATCTTCCCCATATATGGAGTTACTACCAAAATATCTGCTGTCTTGAAATACTGGGGACGCAGACTTCAGCGTCACGTGATGCACGCCAGTGCCTGTTGCTTTTCGATTGAGTGGAATCGCTCTAGTGTGATAAGATTGTCGCTTTTAGAGTGGTTTTCTGAGTCATTATCCTCTGCAGAAGCCCCCAGGCTGGCATCATTAAGCTAGAATGTGGGTGAAGGCGAGCCTTTGAAAGAAACCAGAGGTGAGAGGCGATTTCATGTCGACGGAGATGCCAAACACGCTCTGTTATAAGCCTGATGGTGTCTCAAAATGGAACCTGTCTCTCTCGCCGTTCTGCAAGTGGATTCCGTGACCTACCAAGGCTAAGAAACACTCATTGATGCAATATTTTGCTGGTAGCAGCGGGTGGCTCAACACTTATCCAATAACTACGAAATGAACCGAAGGAGAGTTCTATGCTGTCGGTGTAGGGGAATTACCCAGAATTCTTTTCGGGCGTGAACGAGGCAAGTTGAGACACACGAGATTGGCTATCAGAGACGGGCTGAAGCCTGGCTGGCAGAAAATGTCAGAGAAAACTTTCATGGCAGATACCAAGGAGAGAACTTGGGGTTTACTGTAAATGTAGAATTTTGGTTTTCGAACAAAGATTTGGATTAAAAACGTCACGTCAAAAAAGTGACACTTTTGATGTCATTCTTCGGCCTTACTTGCATTTTCACCATTGTTAGTTGATAATTTTATAGCTGGTTAGATCTATTACAAGATCCGGCTCTTTAATTCTATCAGTCACTCAAAATGTATCTGGGATAGGGTTGTCCGTAGGTAACGACGTTGACACCCTTAAAAAAATTGACTGTTACTAAAGCATCGTTCGCAGGGGAATTAGCTCAAGTGGTAGAGCGCCCGCTTAGCATGCGGGAGGTACCGGGATCGATACCCGGATTCTCCAAATAAGATTATATCACTTCTTTTTTTTTTTTTTTTGGTATAGAACCGCAGTGATCCCGCACTCTAATGCGATAGTAGTGACCAATCAAAACCTTTGCAATTTTCACAGCGGAAGTATGCGTTCTTGGTTATGATTGTCTGAGACTATTTGAGTAATTTTATTAGCTAATTCTCTACGCTATTTTTGATGTCGAATTTATACTGGTACTTGCCTTTGCACTTTCATTCAGTTCGCTAGCAATTACTTTCACATTGAAACTGTTAGGTATCGCAGACGAGCGCAGTTTACATCTTTGCTGTCACGTAAGTAGGGTATAAAGAAAACGCGAAGATTCCGAAATTGACGAAAATTGTATATTCACAAGTCATTGGGTTTGAGACATCCTCGGATCTACCTGTCAGTTGGTAAGGAAGTTTGAAATATTAAGGACCAAAGCCATTGCTTGTTTGTTTGTATGTGTTTTGGAACATGTGCTTTCAACGTGGAATTTGTTTATTCAAGATATCTTGAACTCCCATGGTAACTTCTTGACATTCCAAAGTAAATTCAGTATCAAGATAATTATCTACACTATTTTGTTGGACTGGAATACCTGCCGTCTTTAATGAAGATACCAACTACAAAGAAAACCTTAAAGGCGAAGGATAGTAGAACTGTTGACTGTGGCCTAATTAGCCCCACGGTCCGCCGACTGAACAAAGGAATCCAACAAACGTTCCACTTTGAAACCCTACAATTGCAAAGGAAACATGAGATCGACATGGCTATAGTTTTGTTGGTGATAACGGCGAACTAATTAACATGCATAATCGCTTGGCTTTAGCGTGTAATGCAATGCCGCGAGTGCAATGTATTTTCTTATGGAATGTTGAAATTGATAGAAAACTAATTATGAGAACCAAAACGAAAAATAAAGCAACGTATGCAGGAAAGCGCTATTTTACCTTCAAGATTTAGTTTGTTTCTGATATGATTTGCTAACTGATACATGTTGGTCCTTTGCCGCCTTAGGTACCGTAACTAAGCTTGTTTTGAGCAACAGGTGCTGGACAATCCGCCTTTTAGCGGAATGTTAAATTACTCGCAATTTTTGCTGCTATAACACGGCCTGTTGGTCTAGTGGCATGATTCTCGCTTTGGGTGCGAGAGGTCCCGGGTTCGACTCCCGGACAGGCCCTGCTTTCTTACTGTTTTTTAGTAATTTTTACTTAGGTGTGTATATGCTAGCTTATGCTGCGCTACACTTTCAGGCAAGATAAGTTATCTCTTGAATGATCTGCTGACCAATTGACTGCAATTATCACACTACTTTTGTTTAGCATTTTGCCATACTTGAAATAAGCGTTTCTTAACCCTTTCCGTACCAAGCGGCTGCTATTTAATTCAACACATTTTGGGCACTTCCTAGCTGGGACACTTATCTTCCCCATATATGGAGTTACTACCAAAATATCTGCTGTCTTGAAATACTGGGGACGCAGACTTCAGCGTCACGTGATGCACGCCAGTGCCTGTTGCTTTTCGATTGAGTGGAATCGCTCTAGTGTGATAAGATTGTCGCTTTTAGAGTGGTTTTCTGAGTCATTATCCTCTGCAGAAGCCCCCAGGCTGGCATCATTAAGCTAGAATGTGGGTGAAGGCGAGCCTTTGAAAGAAACCAGAGGTGAGAGGCGATTTCATGTCGACGGAGATGCCAAACACGCTCTGTTATAAGCCTGATGGTGTCTCAAAATGGAACCTGTCTCTCTCGCCGTTCTGCAAGTGGATTCCGTGACCTACCAAGGCTAAGAAACACTCATTGATGCAATATTTTGCTGGTAGCAGCGGGTGGCTCAACACTTATCCAATAACTACGAAATGAACCGAAGGAGAGTTCTATGCTGTCGGTGTAGGGGAATTACCCAGAATTCTTTTCGGGCGTGAACGAGGCAAGTTGAGACACACGAGATTGGCTATCAGAGACGGGCTGAAGCCTGGCTGGCAGAAAATGTCAGAGAAAACTTTCATGGCAGATACCAAGGAGAGAACTTGGGGTTTACTGTAAATGTAGAATTTTGGTTTTCGAACAAAGATTTGGATTAAAAACGTCACGTCAAAAAAGTGACACTTTTGATGTCATTCTTCGGCCTTACTTGCATTTTCACCATTGTTAGTTGATAATTTTATAGCTGGTTAGATCTATTACAAGATCCGGCTCTTTAATTCTATCAATCACTCAAAATGTATCTGGGATAGGGTTGTCCGTAGGTAACGACGTTGACACCCTTAAAAAAATTGACTGTTACTAAAGCATCGTTCGCAGGGGAATTAGCTCAAGTGGTAGAGCGCCCGCTTAGCATGCGGGAGGTACCGGGATCGATACCCGGATTCTCCAAATAAGATTATATCACTTTCTTTTTTTTTTTTTTTTGGTATAGAACCGCAGTGATCCCGCACTCTAATGCGATAGTAGTGACCAATCAAAACCTTTGCAATTTTCACAGCGGAAGTATGCGTTCTTGGTTATGATTGTCTGAGACTATTTGAGTAATTTTATTAGCTAATTCTCTACGCTATTTTTGATGTCGAATTTATACTGGTACTTGCCTTTGCACTTTCATTCAGTTCGCTAGCAATTACTTTCACATTGAAACTGTTAGGTATCGCAGACGAGCGCAGTTTACATCTTTGCTGTCACGTAAGTAGGGTATAAAGAAAACGCGAAGATTCCGAAATTGACGAAAATTGTATATTCACAAGTCATTGGGTTTGAGACATCCTCGGATCTACCTGTCAGTTGGTAAGGAAGTTTGAAATATTAAGGACCAAAGCCATTGCTTGTTTGTTTGTATGTGTTTTGGAACATGTGCTTTCAACGTGGAATTTGTTTATTCAAGATATCTTGAACTCCCATGGTAACTTCTTGACATTCCAAAGTAAATTCAGTATCAAGATAATTATCTACACTATTTTGTTGGACTGGAATACCTGCCGTCTTTAATGAAGATACCAACTACAAAGAAAACCTTAAAGGCGAAGGATAGTAGAACTGTTGACTGTGGCCTAATTAGCCCCACGGTCCGCCGACTGAACAAAGGAATCCAACAAACGTTCCACTTTGAAACCCTACAATTGCAAAGGAAACATGAGATCGACATGGCTATAGTTTTGTTGGTGATAACGGCGAACTAATTAACATGCATAATCGCTTGGCTTTAGCGTGTAATGCAATGCCGCGAGTGCAATGTATTTTCTTATGGAATGTTGAAATTGATAGAAAACTAATTATGAGAACCAAAACGAAAAATAAAGCAACGTATGCAGGAAAGCGCTATTTTACCTTCAAGATTTAGTTTGTTTCTGATATGATTTGCTAACTGATACATGTTGGTCCTTTGCCGCCTTAGGTACCGTAACTAAGCTTGTTTTGAGCAACAGGTGCTGGACAATCCGCCTTTTAGCGGAATGTTAAATTACTCGCAATTTTTGCTGCTATAACACGGCCTGTTGGTCTAGTGGCATGATTCTCGCTTTGGGTGCGAGAGGTCCCGGGTTCGACTCCCGGACAGGCCCTGCTTTCTTACTGTTTTTTAGTAATTTTTACTTAGGTGTGTATATGCTAGCTTATGCTGCGCTACACTTTCAGGCAAGATAAGTTATCTCTTGAATGATCTGCTGACCAATTGACTGCAATTATCACACTACTTTTGTTTAGCATTTTGCCATACTTGAAATAAGCGTTTCTTAACCCTTTCCGTACCAAGCGGCTGCTATCTTCCCCTAGCTACACTATGGAGTTACTACCAAAATATCTGCTGTCTTGAAATACTGGGGACGCAGACTTCAGCGTCACGTGATGCACGCCAGTGCCTGTTGCTTTTCGATTGAGTGGAATCGCTCTAGTGTGATAAGATTGTCGCTTTTAGAGTGGTTTTCTGAGTCATTTCCTCTGCAGAAGCCCCCAGGCTGGCATCATTAAGCTAGAATGTGGGTGAAGGCGAGCCTTTGAAAGAAACCAGAGGTGAGAGGCGATTTCATGTCGACGGAGATGCCAAACACGCTCTGTTATAAGCCTGATGGTGTCTCAAAATGGAACCTGTCTCTCTCGCCGTTCTGCAAGTGGATTCCGTGACCTACCAAGGCTAAGAAACACTCATTGATGCAATATTTTGCTGGTAGCAGCGGGTGGCTCAACACTTATCCAATAACTACGAAATGAACCGAAGGAGAGTTCTATGCTGTCGGTGTAGGGGAATTACCCAGAATTCTTTTCGGGCGTGAACGAGGCAAGTTGAGACACACGAGATTGGCTATCAGAAACGGGCTGAAGCCTGGCTGGCAGAAAATGTCAGAGAAAACTTTCATGGCAGATACCAAGGAGAGAACTTGGGGTTTACTGTAAATGTAGAATTTTGGTTTTCGAACAAAGATTTGGATTAAAAACGTCACGTCAAAAAAGTGCACTTTTGATGTCATTCTTCGGCCTTACTTGCATTTTCACCATTGTTAGTTGATAATTTTATAGCTGGTTAGATCTATTACAAGATCCGGCTCTTTAATTCTATCAGTCACTCAAAATGTATCTGGGATAGGGTTGTCCGTAGGTAACGACGTTGACACCCTTAAAAAAATTGACTGTTACTAAAGCATCGTTCGCAGGGGAATTAGCTCAAGTGGTAGAGCGCCCGCTTAGCATGCGGGAGGTACCGGGATCGATACCCGGATTCTCCAAATAAGATTATATCACTTCTTTTTTTTTTTTTTTTTGGTATAGAACCGCAGTGATCCCGCACTCTAATGCGATAGTAGTGACCAATCAAAACCTTTGCAATTTTCACAGCGGAAGTATGCGTTCTTGGTTATGATTGTCTGAGACTATTTGAGTAATTTTATTAGCTAATTCTCTACGCTATTTTTGATGTCGAATTTATACTGGTACTTGCCTTTGCACTTTCATTCAGTTCGCTAGCAATTACTTTCACATTGAAACTGTTAGGTATCGCAGACGAGCGCAGTTTACATCTTTGCTGTCACGTAAGTAGGGTATAAAGAAAACGCGAAGATTCCGAAATTGACGAAAATTGTATATTCACAAGTCATTGGGTTTGAGACATCCTCGGATCTACCTGTCAGTTGGTAAGGAAGTTTGAAATATTAAGGACCAAAGCCATTGCTTGTTTGTTTGTATGTGTTTTGGAACATGTGCTTTCAACGTGGAATTTGTTTATTCAAGATATCTTGAACTCCCATGGTAACTTCTTGACATTCCAAAGTAAATTCAGTATCAAGATAATTATCTACACTATTTTGTTGGACTGGAATACCTGCCGTCTTTAATGAAGATACCAACTACAAAGAAAACCTTAAAGGCGAAGGATAGTAGAACTGTTGACTGTGGCCTAATTAGCCCCACGGTCCGCCGACTGAACAAAGGAATCCAACAAACGTTCCACTTTGAAACCCTACAATTGCAAAGGAAACATGAGATCGACATGGCTATAGTTTTGTTGGTGATAACGGCGAACTAATTAACATGCATAATCGCTTGCTTTAGCGTGTAATGCAATGCCGCGAGTGCAATGTATTTTCTTATGGAATGTTGAAATTGATAGAAAACTAATTATGAGAACCAAAACGAAAAATAAAGCAACGTATGCAGGAAAGCGCTATTTTACCTTCAAGATTTAGTTTGTTTCTGATATGATTTGCTAACTGATACATGTTGGTCCTTTGCCGCCTTAGGTACCGTAACTAAGCTTGTTTTGAGCAACAGGTGCTGGACAATCCGCCTTTTAGCGGAATGTTAAATTACTCGCAATTTTTGCTGCTATAACACGGCCTGTTGGTCTAGTGGCATGATTCTCGCTTTGGGTGCGAGAGGTCCCGGGTTCGACTCCCGGACAGGCCCTGCTTTCTTACTGTTTTTTAGTAATTTTTACTTAGGTGTGTATATGCTAGCTTATGCTGCGCTACACTTTCAGGCAAGATAAGTTATCTCTTGAATGATCTGCTGACCAATTGACTGCAATTATCACACTACTTTTGTTTAGCATTTTGCCATACTTGAAATAAGCGTTTCTTAACCCTTTCCGTACCAAGCGGCTGCTATTTAATTCAACACATTTTGGGCACTTCCTAGCACACTTATCTTCCCCATATATGGAGTTACTACCAAAATATCTGCTGTCTTGAAATACTGGGGACGCAGACTTCAGCGTCACGTGATGCACGCCAGTGCCTGTTGCTTTTCGATTGAGTGGAATCGCTCTAGTGTGATAAGATTGTCACTTTTAGAGTGGTTTTCTGAGTCATTTTCCTCTGCAGAAGCCCCCAGGCTGGCATCATTAAGCTAGAATGTGGGTGAAGGCGAGCCTTTGAAAGAAACCAGAGGTGAGAGGCGATTTCATGTCGACGGAGATGCCAAACACGCTCTGTTATAAGCCTGATGGTGTCTCAAAATGGAACCTGTCTCTCTCGCCGTTCTGCAAGTGGATTCCGTGACCTACCAAGGCTAAGAAACACTCATTGATGCAATATTTTGCTGGTAGCAGCGGGTGGCTCAACACTTATCCAATAACTACGAAATGAACCGAAGGAGAGTTCTATGCTGTCGGTGTAGGGGAATTACCCAGAATTCTTTTCGGGCGTGAACGAGGCAAGTTGAGACACACGAGATTGGCTATCAGAAACGGGCTGAAGCCTGGCTGGCAGAAAATGTCAGAGAAAACTTTCATGGCAGATACCAAGGAGAGAACTTGGGGTTTACTGTAAATGTAGAATTTTGGTTTTCGAACAAAGATTTGGATTAAAAACGTCACGTCAAAAAAGTGCAACTTTTGATGTCATTCTTCGGCCTTACTTGCATTTTCACCATTGTTAGTTGATAATTTTATAGCTGGTTAGATCTATTACAAGATCCGGCTCTTTAATTCTATCAATCACTCAAAATGTATCTGGGATAGGGTTGTCCGTAGGTAACGACGTTGACACCCTTAAAAAAATTGACTGTTACTAAAGCATCGTTCGCAGGGGAATTAGCTCAAGTGGTAGAGCGCCCGCTTAGCATGCGGGAGGTACCGGGATCGATACCCGGATTCTCCAAATAAGATTATATCACTTCTTTTTTTTTTTTTTTTGGTATAGAACCGCAGTGATCCCGCACTCTAATGCGATAGTAGTGACCAATCAAAACCTTTGCAATTTTCACAGCGGAAGTATGCGTTCTTGGTTATGATTGTCTGAGACTATTTGAGTAATTTTATTAGCTAATTCTCTACGCTATTTTTGATGTCGAATTTATACTGGTACTTGCCTTTGCACTTTCATTCAGTTCGCTAGCAATTACTTTCACATTGAAACTGTTAGGTATCGCAGACGAGCGCAGTTTACATCTTTGCTGTCACGTAAGTAGGGTATAAAGAAAACGCGAAGATTCCGAAATTGACGAAAATTGTATATTCACAAGTCATTGGGTTTGAGACATCCTCGGATCTACCTGTCAGTTGGTAAGGAAGTTTGAAATATTAAGGACCAAAGCCATTGCTTGTTTGTTTGTATGTGTTTTGGAACATGTGCTTTCAACGTGGAATTTGTTTATTCAAGATATCTTGAACTCCCATGGTAACTTCTTGACATTCCAAAGTAAATTCAGTATCAAGATAATTATCTACACTATTTTGTTGGACTGGAATACCTGCCGTCTTTAATGAAGATACCAACTACAAAGAAAACCTTAAAGGCGAAGGATAGTAGAACTGTTGACTGTGGCCTAATTAGCCCCACGGTCCGCCGACTGAACAAAGGAATCCAACAAACGTTCCACTTTGAAACCCTACAATTGCAAAGGAAACATGAGATCGACATGGCTATAGTTTTGTTGGTGATAACGGCGAACTAATTAACATGCATAATCGCTTGGCTTTAGCGTGTAATGCAATGCCGCGAGTGCAATGTATTTTCTTATGGAATGTTGAAATTGATAGAAAACTAATTATGAGAACCAAAACGAAAAATAAAGCAACGTATGCAGGAAAGCGCTATTTTACCTTCAAGATTTAGTTTGTTTCTGATATGATTTGCTAACTGATACATGTTGGTCCTTTGCCGCCTTAGGTACCGTAACTAAGCTTGTTTTGAGCAACAGGTGCTGGACAATCCGCCTTTTAGCGGAATGTTAAATTACTCGCAATTTTTGCTGCTATAACACGGCCTGTTGGTCTAGTGGCATGATTCTCGCTTTGGGTGCGAGAGGTCCCGGGTTCGACTCCCGGACAGGCCCTGCTTTCTTACTGTTTTTTAGTAATTTTTACTTAGGTGTGTATATGCTAGCTTATGCTGCGCTACACTTTCAGGCAAGATAAGTTATCTCTTGAATGATCTGCTGACCAATTGACTGCAATTATCACACTACTTTTGTTTAGCATTTTGCCATACTTGAAATAAGCGTTTCTTAACCCTTTCCGTACCAAGCGGCTGCTATTTAATTCAACACATTTTGGGCACTTCCTAGCTGGGACACTTATCTTCCCCATATATGGAGTTACTACCAAAATATCTGCTGTCTTGAAATACTGGGGACGCAGACTTCAGCGTCACGTGATGCACGCCAGTGCCTGTTGCTTTTCGATTGAGTGGAATCGCTCTAGTGTGATAAGATT
This sequence comes from Pachyseris speciosa, assembly GCA_016490735.1. Classification (NCBI taxonomy): domain Eukaryota; kingdom Metazoa; phylum Cnidaria; class Anthozoa; order Scleractinia; family Pachyseridae; genus Pachyseris; species Pachyseris speciosa. The sequence continues at coordinate 78,021 of JAEMWC010000289.1, forward strand.
GTCGCTTTTAGAGTGGTTTTCTGAGTCATTTTCCTCTGCAGAAGCCCCCAGGCTGGCATCATTAAGCTAGAATGTGGGTGAAGGCGAGCCTTTGAAAGAAACCAGAGGTGAGAGGCGATTTCATGTCGACGGAGATGCCAAACACGCTCTGTTATAAGCCTGATGGTGTCTCAAAATGGAACCTGTCTCTCTCGCCGTTCTGCAAGTGGATTCCGTGACCTACCAAGGCTAAGAAACACTCATTGATGCAATATTTTGCTGGTAGCAGCGGGTGGCTCAACACTTATCCAATAACTACGAAATGAACCGAAGGAGAGTTCTATGCTGTCGGTGTAGGGGAATTACCCAGAATTCTTTTCGGGCGTGAACGAGGCAAGTTGAGACACACGAGATTGGCTATCAGAACGGGCTGAAGCCTGGCTGGCAGAAAAATGTCAGAGAAAACTTTCATGGCAGATACCAAGGAGAGAACTTGGGGTTTACTGTAAATGTAGAATTTTGGTTTTCGAACAAAGATTTGGATTAAAAACGTCACGTCAAAAAAGTGACACTTTTGATGTCATTCTTCGGCCTTACTTGCATTTTCACCATTGTTAGTTGATAATTTTTATAGCTGGTTAGATCTATTACAAGATCCGGCTCTTTAATTCTATCAATCACTCAAAATGTATCTGGGATAGGGTTGTCCGTAGGTAACGACGTTGACACCCTTAAAAAAATTGACTGTTACTAAAGCATCGTTCGCAGGGGAATTAGCTCAAGTGGTAGAGCGCCCGCTTAGCATGCGGGAGGTACCGGGATCGATACCCGGATTCTCCAAATAAGATTATATCACTTCTTTTTCTTTTTTTTTTTTGGTATAGAACCGCAGTGATCCCGCACTCTAATGCGATAGTAGTGACCAATCAAAACCTTTGCAATTTTCACAGCGGAAGTATGCGTTCTTGGTTATGATTGTCTGAGACTATTTGAGTAATTTTATTAGCTAATTCTCTACGCTATTTTGATGTCGAATTTATACTGGTACTTGCCTTTGCACTTTCATTCAGTTCGCTAGCAATTACTTTCACATTGAAACTGTTAGGTATCGCAGACGAGCGCAGTTTACATCTTTGCTGTCACGTAAGTAGGGTATAAAGAAAACGCGAAGATTCCGAAATTGACGAAAATTGTATATTCACAAGTCATTGGGTTTGAGACATCCTCGGATCTACCTGTCAGTTGGTAAGGAAGTTTGAAATATTAAGGACCAAAGCCATTGCTTGTTTGTTTGTATGTGTTTTGGAACATGTGCTTTCAACGTGGAATTTGTTTATTCAAGATATCTTGAACTCCCATGGTAACTTCTTGACATTCCAAAGTAAATTCAGTATCAAGATAATTATCTACACTATTTTGTTGGACTGGAATACCTGCCGTCTTTAATGAAGATACCAACTACAAAGAAAACCTTAAAGGCGAAGGATAGTAGAACTGTTGACTGTGGCCTAATTAGCCCCACGGTCCGCCGACTGAACAAAGGAATCCAACAAACGTTCCACTTTGAAACCCTACAATTGCAAAGGAAACATGAGATCGACATGGCTATAGTTTTGTTGGTGATAACGGCGAACTAATTAACATGCATAATCGCTTGGCTTTAGCGTGTAATGCAATGCCGCGAGTGCAATGTATTTTCTTATGGAATGTTGAAATTGATAGAAAACTAATTATGAGAACCAAAACGAAAAATAAAGCAACGTATGCAGGAAAGCGCTATTTTACCTTCAAAGATTTAGTTTGTTTCTGATATGATTTGCTAACTGATACATGTTGGTCCTTTGCCGCCTTAGGTACCGTAACTAAGCTTGTTTTGAGCAACAGGTGCTGGACAATCCGCCTTTTAGCGGAATGTTAAATTACTCGCAATTTTTGCTGCTATAACACGGCCTGTTGGTCTAGTGGCATGATTCTCGCTTTGGGTGCGAGAGGTCCCGGGTTCGACTCCCGGACAGGCCCTGCTTTCTTACTGTTTTTTTAGTAATTTTACTTAGGTGTGTATATGCTAGCTTATGCTGCGCTACACTTTCAGGCAAGATAAGTTATCTCTTGAATGATCTGCTGACCAATTGACTGCAATTATCACACTACTTTTGTTTAGCATTTTGCCATACTTGAAATAAGCGTTTCTTAACCCTTTCCGTACCAAGCGGCTGCTATTTAATTCAACACATTTTGGGCACTTCCTAGCTGGGACACTTATCTTCCCATATATGGAGTTACTACCAAAATATCTGCTGTCTTGAAATACTGGGGACGCAGACTTCAGCGTCACGTGATGCACGCCAGTGCCTGTTGCTTTTCGATTGAGTGGAATCGCTCTAGTGTGATAAGATTGTCGCTTTTAGAGTGGTTTTCTGAGTCATTTTCCTCTGCAGAAGCCCCCAGGCTGGCATCATTAAGCTAGAATGTGGGTGAAGGCGAGCCTTTGAAAGAAACCAGAGGTGAGAGGCGATTTCATGTCGACGGAATGCCAAACACGCTCTGTTATAAGCCTGATGGTGTCTCAAAATGGAACCTGTCTCTCTCGCCGTTCTGCAAGTGGATTCCGTGACCTACCAAGGCTAAGAAACACTCATTGATGCAATATTTTGCTGGTAGCAGCGGGTGGCTCAACACTTATCCAATAACTACGAAATGAACCGAAGGAGAGTTCTATGCTGTCGGTGTAGGGGAATTACCCAGAATTCTTTTCGGGCGTGAACGAGGCAAGTTGAGACACACGAGATTGGCTATCAGAAACGGGCTGAAGCCTGGCTGGCAGAAAATGTCAGAGAAAACTTTCATGGCAGATACCAAGGAGAGAACTTGGGGTTTACTGTAAATGTAGAATTTTGTTTTTCGAACAAAGATTTGGATTAAAAACGTCACGTCAAAAAAGTGCAACTTTTGATGTCATTCTTCGGCCTTACTTGCATTTTCACCATTGTTAGTTGATAATTTTATAGCTGGTTAGATCTATTACAAGATCCGGCTCTTTAATTCTATCAATCACTCAAAATGTATCTGGGATAGGGTTGTCCGTAGGTAACGACGTTGACACCCTTAAAAAAATTGACTGTTACTAAAGCATCGTTCGCAGGGGAATTAGCTCAAGTGGTAGAGCGCCCGCTTAGCATGCGGGAGGTACCGGGATCGATACCCGGATTCTCCAAATAAGATTATATCACTTCTTTTTCTTTTTTTTTTGGTATAGAACCGCAGTGATCCCGCACTCTAATGCGATAGTAGTGACCAATCAAACCTTTGCAATTTTCACAGCGGAAGTATGCGTTCTTGGTTATGATTGTCTGAGACTATTTGAGTAATTTTATTAGCTAATTCTCTACGCTATTTTGATGTCGAATTTATACTGGTACTTGCCTTTGCACTTTCATTCAGTTCGCTAGCAATTACTTTCACATTGAAACTGTTAGGTATCGCAGACGAGCGCAGTTTACATCTTTGCTGTCACGTAAGTAGGGTATAAAGAAAACGCGGCAAGTTGAGACACACGAGATTGGCTATCAGAAACGGGCTGAAGCCTGGCTGGCAGAAAATGTCAGAGAAAACTTTCATGGCAGATACCAAGGAGAGAACTTGGGGTTTACTGTAAATGTAGAATTTTGGTTTTCGAACAAAGATTTGGATTAAAAACGTCACGTCAAAAAAGTGCAACTTTTGATGTCATTCTTCGGCCTTACTTGCATTTTCACCATTGTTAGTTGATAATTTTATAGCTGGTTAGATCTATTACAAGATCCGGCTCTTTAATTCTATCAATCACTCAAAATGTATCTGGGATAGGGTTGTCCGTAGGTAACGACGTTGACACCCTTAAAAAAATTGACTGTTACTAAAGCATCGTTCGCAGGGAATTAGCTCAAGTGGTAGAGCGCCCGCTTAGCATGCGGGAGGTACCGGGATCGATACCCGGATTCTCCAAATAAGATTATATCACTTCTTTTTCTTTTTTTTTTTTTGTATAGAACCGCAGTGATCCCGCACTCTAATGCGATAGTAGTGACCAATCAAAACCTTTGCAATTTTCACAGCGGAAGTATGCGTTCTTGGTTATGATTGTCTGAGACTATTTGAGTAATTTTATTAGCTAATTCTCTACGCTATTTTTGATGTCGAATTTATACTGGTACTTGCCTTTGCACTTTCATTCAGTTCGCTAGCAATTACTTTCACATTGAAACTGTTAGGTATCGCAGACGAGCGCAGTTTACATCTTTGCTGTCACGTAAGTAGGGTATAAAGAAAACGCGAAGATTCCGAAATTGACGAAAATTGTATATTCACAAGTCATTGGGTTTGAGACATCCTCGGATCTACCTGTCAGTTGGTAAGGAAGTTTTAAATATTAAGGACCAAAGCCATTGCTTGTTTGTTTGTATGTGTTTTGGAACATGTGCTTTCAACGTGGAATTTGTTTATTCAAGATATCTTGAACTCCCATGGTAACTTCTTGACATTCCAAAGTAAATTCAGTATCAAGATAATTATCTACACTATTTTGTTGGACTGGAATACCTGCCGTCTTTAATGAAGATACCAACTACAAAGAAAACCTTAAAGGCGAAGGATAGTAGAACTGTTGACTGTGGCCTAATTAGCCCCACGGTCCGCCGACTGAACAAAGGAATCCAACAAACGTTCCACTTTGAAACCCTACAATTGCAAAGGAAACATGAGATCGACATGGCTATAGTTTTGTTGGTGATAACGGCGAACTAATTAACATGCATAATCGCTTGGCTTTAGCGTGTAATGCAATGCCGCGAGTGCAATATATTTTTCTTCTTTCGCTAGCATGCGGGAGGTACGGGATCGATACCCGGATTCTCAAATAAGATTATATCATTCTGTTTATTTTTTTTTTTGGTATGACCGCAGTGATCCGCACTCTAATGCGATAGTAGTGACCAATCAAAAAACTTTGCAATTTTGCAGCGGAAGTATGCGTTCTGTTTATGATTGTCTGAGACTATTTGAGTAATTTTATTAGCTAATTCTCTACGCTATTTTTGATGTCGAATTTATACTGGTACTTGCCTTTGCACTTTCATTCAGTTCGCTAGCAATTACTTTCACTTTGAAACTGTTAGGTATGCAACGAGCGCAGTTTACATCTTTGCTGTCACGTAGTAGGGTATATAAGAAAAAGCGAAGATTCCGAAATTGACGAAAATTGTATATTCACAAGTCATTGGGTTTGAGACATCCTCGATCTACCTGTCAGTTGGTAAGGAAGTTTGAAATATTAGGACCAAAGCCATTGCTTGTTTTTGTTTGTATGTGTTTTGGAACATGTGCTTTCAACGTGGAATTTGTTTATTCAAGATATCTGAACCATGGTAACTTCTTGACATTCAAAGTAAATTCAGTATCAAAGTAATTATCTAACTATTTTGTTGGACTGGAATACCTGCCGTCTTTAATGAAGATACATACAAAGAAAACCTTAAAGGCGAAGGATAGTAGAACTGTGACTGTGGCTAATTAGCCCCACGGTCCGCCGACTGAACAAAGGAATCCAACAAACGTTCCACTTTGAAACTACAATGCAAAGGAAACATGAGATGACATGGCTATAGTTTGTTGGTGATAACGGCGAATAATTAACATGCATAATCGCTTGCTTTAGCGTGTATGCAATGCCGCGAGTGCAATGTATTTTTCTTATGGAATGTTGAAATTGATAGAAAACTAATTATGAGACCAAAACGAAAAATAGCAACGTATGCAGGAAAGCGCTATTTTACTTCAAGATTTAGTTTGTTTCTGATATGATTTGCTAACTGATACATGTTGGTCCTTTGCCGCCTTAGGTACCGTAACTAAGCTTGTTTTGAGCAACAGTGCTGGACAATCCGCCTTTTAGCGGAATGTTAAATTACTCGCAATTTTGCTGCTATAACACGGCTGTTGGTCTAGTGGCATGATTCTCGCTTTGGGTGCGAGAGGTCCGGGTTCGACTCCCGGACAGGCCCTGCTTTCTTACTGTTTTTTAGTAATTTTTTACTTAGGAATGCTTATGCTGCGCTACACTTTCAGGCAAGATAAGTTATCTCTTGAATGATCTGCTGACCATTGACTGCAATTATCACACTACTTTTGTTTAGCATTTTGCCATACTTGAAATAAGCGTTTCTTAACCTTTCCGTACCAAGCGGCTGCTATTTAATTCAACACATTTTGGGCACTTCTAGCTGGGACACTTATCTTCCTATTGGAGTTACTACCAAATATCTGCTGTCTTGAAATACTGGGGACGCAGACTTCAGCGTCACGTGATGCACGCCAGTGCCTGTGCTTTTCGATTGAGTGGAATCGCTCTAGTTGATAAGATTGTCGCTTTAAGAGTGGTTTTCTGAGTCATTTTCCTCTGCAGAAGCCCCCAGGCTGGCATCATTAGCTAGAATGTGGGTGATGGCGAGCCTTGAAGAAACCAGAGGTGAGAGGCGGTTTCATGTCGATGGAGATGCCAAACACGCTCTGTTATAAGCCTGATGGTGTCTCAAAATGGAACCTGTCTCTCTCGCGTTCTGCAAGTGGATTCGTGACCTACAAGGCTAAGAAACACATTGATGCAATATTTTGCTGGTAGCAGCGGTGGCTCAACACTTATCCAATAACTACGAAATGAACCGAAGGAGAGTTCTATGCTGTCGGTGTAGGGGAATTACCGAATTCTTTTCGGGCGTGAACGAGGCAAGTTGAGACACACGAGATTGGCTATCAGAAACGCGCTGAAGCCTGGCTGCAGAAATGTCAGAGAAAACTTTCATGGCAGATACCAAGGAGAGAACTTGGGTTTACTGTAAAATGTAGAATTTTGGTTTTCGAACAAAGATTTGATTAAAAACGTCACGTCAAAAAGTGACACTTTTGATGTCATTCTTCGGCTTACTTGCATTTTCACCATTGTTAGTTGATAATTTTATAGCTGGTTAGATCTATTACAGATCCGGCTCTTTAATTCTATCAATCACAAATGTATCTGGGATAGGGTTGTCCGTAGGTAACGACGTTGACACCCTTAAAAAATTGACTGTTACTAAAGCATCGTTCGCAGGGGATTAGCTCAAGTGGTAGAGCGCCCGCTTAGCATGCGGGAGGTACCCGGTATCGATACCCGGATTCTCCAAATAAGATTATATCACTTTTTTTTTTTTTTTTTTTTGGTATAGAACCGCAGTGATCCCGCACTCTAATGCGATAGTAGTGACCAATCAAAACTTTGCAATTTCACAGGGAAGTATGCGTTCTTGGTTATGATTGTCTGAGACTATTTGAGTAATTTTATTAGCTAATTCTCTACGCTATTTTTGATGTCGAATTTATACTGGTACTTGCCTTTGCACTTTCATTCAGTTCGCTAGCAATTACTTTCACATTGAAACTGTTAGGTATCGCAGACGAGCGCAGTTTACATCTTTGCTGTCACGTAAGTAGGGTATAAGAAAAGCGAAGATTCCGAAATTGACGAAAATTGTATATTCACAAGTCATTGGGTTTCAGACATCCTCGATCTACTGTCAGTTGGTAAGGAAGTTTGAAATATTAAGGACCAAAGCCATTGCTTTTTTGTTTGTATGTGTTTTGGAACATGTGCTTTCAACGTGGAATTTGTTTATTCAAGATATCTTGAACTCCTGGTAACTTCTTGACATTCCAAAGTAAATTCAGTATCAAGATAATTATCTACACTATTTTGTTGGACTGGAATACCTGCCGTCTTTAATGAAGATACCAACTACAAAAAACTTAAAGGCGAAGGATAGTAGAACTGTTGACTGTGGGCTAATTAGCCCCACGGTCCGCCGACTGAACAAAGGAATCCACAAACGTTCCACTTTGAAACCCTACAATTGCAAAGGAAACATGAGATCGACATGGTATAGTTTTGTTGGTGATAACGGCGAACTAATTAACATCATAATCGCTTGGCTTTAGCGTGTAATGCAATGCCGCGAGTGCAATATATTTTCTTCTTTCGCTTAGCATGCGGGAGGTACCGGGATCGATACCCGGATTCTCCAAATAAGATTATATCACTTCTGTTTTCTTTTTTTTTTTGGTATAGAACCGCAGTGATCCGCACTCTAATGCGATAGTAGTGACCAATCAAAACCTTTGCAATTTTCGCAGCGGAAGTATGCGTTCTTGGTTATGATTGTCTGAGACTATTTGAGTAATTTTATTAGCTAATTCTCTACGCTATTTTTGATGTCGAATTTATACTGGTACTTGCCTTTGCACTTTCATTCAGTTCGCTAGCAATTACTTTCACTTTGAAACTGTTAGGTATCGCAGACGAGCGCAGTTTACATCTTTGCTGTCACGTAAGTAGGGTATAAAGAAAACGCGAAGATTCCGAAATTGACGAAAATTGTATATTCACAAGTCATTGGGTTTGAGACATCCTCGGATCTACCTGTCAGTTGGTAAGGAAGTTTGAAATATTAAGGACCAAAGCCATTGCTTGTTTGTTTGTATGTGTTTTGGAAATGTGCTTTCAACGTGGAATTTGTTTATTCAAGATATCTTGAACTCCCATGGTAACTTCTTGACATTCCAAAGTAAATTCAGTATCAAGATAATTATCTACACTATTTTGTTGGACTGGAATACCTGCCGTCTTTAATGAAGATACCAACTACAAAGAAAACCTTAAAGGCGAAGGATAGTAGAACTGTTGACTGTGGCCTAATTAGCCCCACGGTCCGCCGACTGAACAAAGGAATCCAACAACGTTCCACTTTGAAACCCTACAATTGCAAAGGAAACATGAGATCGACATGGCTATAGTTTTTGTTGGTGATAACGGCGAACTAATTAACATGCATAATCGCTTGCTTTAGCGTGTAATGCAATGCCGCGATGCAATGTATTTTCTTTATGGAATGTTGAAATTGATAGAAAACTAATTATGAGAACCAAAACGAAAATAAAGCAACGTATGCAGGAAAGCGCTATTTTACCTTCAAGATTTAGTTTGTTTCTGATATGATTTGCTAACTGATACATGTTGGTCCTTTGCCGCCTTAGGTACCGTAACTAAGCTTGTTTTGAGCAACAGGTGCTGGACAATCCGCCTTTTAGCGGAATGTTAAATTACTCGCAATTTTTGCTGCTATAACACGGCCTGTTGGTCTAGTGGCATGATTCTCGCTTTGGGTGCGAGAGGTCCGGGTTCGACTCCCGGACAGGCCCTGCTTTCTTACTGTTTTTTAGTAATTTTTACTTAGGTGTGTATATGCTAGCTTATGCTGCGCTACACTTTCAGGCAAGATAAGTTATCTCTTGAATGATCTGCTGACCAATTGACTGCAATTATCACACTACTTTTGTTTAGCATTTTGCCATACTTGAAATAAGCGTTTTTAACCCTTTCCGTACCAAGCGGCTGCTATTTAAATTCAACACATTTTGGGCACTTCCTAGCTGGGACACTTATCTTCCCCATATATGGAGTTACTACCAAAATATCTGCTGTCTTGAAATACTGGGGACGCAGACCTTCAGCGTCACGTGATGCACGCCAGTGCTGTTGCTTTTCGATGAGTGGAATCGCTCTAGTGTGATAAGATTGTCGCTTTTAGAGTGGTTTTCTGAGTCATTTTCCTCTGCAGAAGCCCCACGCTGGCATCATTAAGCTAGAATGTGGGTGATGGCGAGCCTTTGAAAGAAACCAGAGGTGAGAGGCGGTTTCATGTCGACGGATGCCAAACACGCTCTGTTATAAGCCTGATGGTGTCTCAAAATGGAACCTGTCTCTCTCGCCGTTCTGCAAGTGGATTCCGTGACCTACCAAGGCTAAGAAACACTCATTGATGCAATATTTTGCTGGTAGCAGGGGTGGCTCAACACTTATCCAATAACTACGAAATGAACCGAAGGAGAGTTCTATGCTGTCGGTGTAGGGGAATTACCCAGAATTCTTTTCGGGCGTGAACGAGGCAAGTTGAGACACACGAGATTGGCTATCAGAAACGGGCTGAAGCCTGGCTGGCAGAAAATGTCAGAGAAAACTTTCATGGCAGATACCAAGGAGAGAACTTGGGGTTTACTGTAAATGTAGAATTTTGGTTTTCGAACAAAGATTTGGATTAAAAACGTCACGTCAAAAAAGTGCAACTTTTGATGTCATTCTTCGGCCTTACTTGCATTTTCACCATTGTTAGTTGATAATTTTATAGCTGGTTAGATCTATTACAAGATCGGCTCTTTAATTCTATCAGTCACTCAAAATGTATCTGGGATAGGGTTGTCCGTAGGTAACGACGTTGACACCTTAAAAAATTGACTGTTACTAAAGCATCGTTCGCAGGGGAATTAGCTAAGTGGTAGAGCGCCCGCTTAGCATGCGGGAGTACCGGGATCGATACCCGGATTCTCCAAATAAGATTATATCACTTCTTTTTTTTTTTTTTAATTTTGGTATAGAACCGCAGTGATCCCGCACTCTAATGCGATAGTAGTGACCAATCAAAAACCTTTGCAATTTCACAGCGGAAGTATGCGTTCTTGGTTATGATTGGTCTGAGACTATTTTGAGTAATTTTATTAGCTAATTCTCTACGCTATTTTTGATGTCGAATTTATACTGGTACTTGCCTTTGCACTTTCATTCAGTTCGCTAGCAATTACTTTCTTTGAAACTGTTAGTTATCGCAGACGAGCGCAGTTTACATCTTTTGCTGTCACGTAAGTAGGGTATAAAGAAAACGCGAAGATTCCGAAATTGACGAAAATTGTATATTCACAAGTCATTGGGTTTGAGACATCCTCGGATCTACCTGTCAGTTGGTAAGGATGACATTCCAAAGTAAATTCAGTATCAAGATAATTATCTACACTATTTTGTTGGACTGGAATACCTGCCGTCTTTAATGAAGATACCAACTACAAAGAAAACCTTAAAGGCGAAGGATAGTAGAACTGTTGACTGTGGCCTAATTAGCCCCACGGTCCGCCGACTGAACAAAGGAATCCAACAAACGTTCCACTTTGAAACCCTACAATTGCAAAGGAAACATGAGATCGACATGGCTATAGTTTTGTTGGTGATAACGGCGAACTAATTAACATGCATAATCGCTTGGCTTTAGCGTGTAATGCAATGCCGCGAGTGCAATGTATTTTCTTATGGAATGTTGAAATTGATAGAAAACTAATTATGAGAACCAAAACGAAAAATAAAGCAACGTATGCAGGAAAGCGCTATTTTACCTTCAAGATTTAGTTTGTTTCTGATATGATTTGCTAACTGATACATGTTGGTCCTTTGCCGCCTTAGGTACCGTAACTAAGCTTGTTTTGAGCAACAGGTGCTGGACAATCCGCCTTTTAGCGGAATGTTAAATTACTCGCAATTTTTGCTGCTATAACACGGCCTGTTGGTCTAGTGGCATGATTCTCGCTTTGGGGCGAGAGGTCCCGGGTTCGACTCCCGGACAGGCCCTGCTTTCTTACTGTTTTTTAGTAATTTTTACTTAGGTGTGTATATGCTAGCTTATGCTGCGCTACACTTTCAGGCAAGATAAGTTATCTCTTGAATGATCTGCTGACCAATTGACTGCAATTATCACACTACTTTTGTTTAGCATTTTGCCATACTTGAAATAAGCGTTTCTTAACCCTTTCCGTACCAAGCGGCTGCTATTTAATTCAACACATTTTGGGCACTTCCTAGCTGGGACACTTATCTTCCCCATATATGGAGTTACTACCAAAATATCTGCTGTCTTGAAATACTGGGGACGCAGACTTCAGCGTCACGTGATGCACGCCAGTGCCTGTTGCTTTTCGATTGAGTGGAATCGCTCTAGTGTGATAAGATTGTCGCTTTTAGAGTGGTTTTCTGAGTCATTTTCCTCTGCAGAAGCCCCCAGGCTGGCATCATTAAGCTAGAATGTGGGTGAAGGCGAGCCTTTGAAAGAAACCAGAGGTGAGAGGCGATTTCATGTCGACGGAGATGCCAAACACGCTCTGTTATAAGCCTGATGGTGTCTCAAAATGGAACCTGTCTCTCTCGCCGTTCTGCAAGTGGATTCCGTGACTTACCAAGGCTAAGAAACACTCATTGATGCAATATTTTGCTGGTAGCAGCGGGTGGCTCAACACTTATCCAATAACTACGAAATGAACCGAAGGAGAGTTCTATGCTGTCGGTGTAGGGGAATTACCCAGAATTCTTTTCGGGCGTGAACGAGGCAAGTTGAGACACACGAGATTGGCTATCAGAAACGGGCTGAAGCCTGGCTGGCAGAAAATGTCAGAGAAAACTTTCATGGCAGATACCAAGGAGAGAACTTGGGTTTACTGTAAATGTAGAATTTTGGTTTTCGAACAAAGATTTGGAATTAAAAACGTCACGTCAAAAAAGTGCACTTTTGATGTCATTCTTCGGCCTTACTTGCATTTTCACCATTGTTAGTTGATAATTTTATAGCTGGTTAGATCTATTACAAGATCCGGCTCTTTAATTTCTATCAATCAACAAAATGTATCTGGGATAGGGTTGTCCGTAGGTAACGACGTTGACACCCTTAAAAAAATTGACTGTTACTAAAGCATCGTTCGCAGGGGAATTAGCTCAAGTGGTAGAGCGCCCGCTTAGCATGCGGGAGGTACCGGGATCGATACCCGGATTCTCCAAATAAGATTATATCACTTCTTTTTCTTTTTTTTTTTTTGAAATATTAAGGACCAAAGCCATTGCTTGGGTTCGACTCCCGGACAGGCCCTGCTTTCTTACTGTTTTTAGTAATTTTTACTTAGGTGTGTATATGCTAGCTTATGCTGCGCTACACTTTCAGGCAAGATAAGTTATCTCTTGAATGATCTGCTGACCAATTGACTGCAATTATCACACTACTTTTGTTTAGCATTTTGCCATACTTGAAATAAGCGTTTCTTAACCCTTTCCGTACCAAGCGGCTGCTATTTAATTCAACACATTTTGGGCACTTCCTAGCTGGGACACTTATCTTCCCCATATATGGAGTTACTACCAAAATATCTGCTGTCTTGAAATACTGGGGACGCAGACTTCAGCGTCACGTGATGCACGCCAGTGCCTGTTGCTTTTCGATTGAGTGGAATCGCTCTAGTGTGATAAGATTGTCGCTTTTAGAGTGGTTTTCTGAGTCATTTTCCTCTGCAGAAGCCCCCAGGCTGGCATCATTAAGCTAGAATGTGGGTGAAGGCGAGCCTTTGAAAGAAACCAGAGGTGAGAGGCGATTTCATGTCGACGGAGATGCCAAACACGCTCTGTTATAAGCCTGATGGTGTCTCAAAATGGAACCTGTCTCTCTCGCCGTTCTGCAAGTGGATTCCGTGACCTACCAAGGCTAAGAAACACTCATTGATGCAATATTTTGCTGGTAGCAGCGGGTGGCTCAACACTTATCCAATAACTACGAAATGAACCGAAGGAGAGTTCTATGCTGTCGGTGTAGGGGAATTACCCAGAATTCTTTTCGGGCGTGAACGAGGCAAGTTGAGAGACACGAGATTGGCTATCAGAACGGGCTGAAGCCTGGCTGGCAGAAAATGTCAGAGAAAACTTTCATGGCAGATACCAAGGAGAGAACTTGGGGTTTACTGTAAATGTAGAATTTTGGTTTTCGAACAAAGATTTGGATTAAAAACGTCACGTCAAAAAAGTGCAACTTTTGATGTCATTCTTCGGCCTTACTTGCATTTTCACCATTGTTAGTTGATAATTTTATAGCTGGTTAGATCTATTACAAGATCCGGCTCTTTAATTCTATCAATCACTCAAAATGTATCTGGGATAGGGTTGTCCGTAGGTAACGACGTTGACACCCTTAAAAAAATTGACTGTTACTAAAGCATCGTTCGCAGGGGAATTAGCTCAAGTGGTAGAGCGCCCGCTTAGCATGCGGGAGGTACCGGGATCGATACCCGGATTCTCCAAATAAGATTATATCACTTCTTTTTTTTTTTTTTTTTGGTATAGAACCGCAGTGATCCCGCACTCTAATGCGATAGTAGTGACCAATCAAAACCTTTGCAATTTTCACAGCGGAAGTATGCGTTCTTGGTTATGATTGTCTGAGACTATTTGAGTAATTTTATTAGCTAATTCTCTACGCTATTTTTTGATGTCGAATTTATACTGGTACTTGCCTTTGCACTTTCATTCAGTTTCGCTAGCAATTACTTTCACATTGAAACTGTTAGGTATCGCAGACGAGCGCAGTTTACATCTTTGCTGTCACGTAAGTAGGGTATAAAAGAAAACGCGAAGATTCCGAAATTGACGAAAATTGTATATTCACAAGTCATTGGGTTTGAGACATCCTCGGATCTACCTGTCAGTTGGTAAGGAAGTTTGAAATATTAAGGACCAAAGCCATTGCTTGTTTGTTTGTATGTGTTTTGGAACATGTGCTTTCAACGTGGAATTTGTTTATTCAAGATATCTTGAACTCCCATGGTAACTTCTTGACATTCCAAAGTAAATTCAGTATCAAGATAATTATCTACACTATTTTGTTTGGACTGGAATACCTGCCGTCTTTAATGAAGATACCAACTACAAAGAAAACCTTAAAGGCGAAGGATAGTAGAACTGTTGACTGTGGCCTAATTAGCCCACGTCCGCCGACTGAACAAAGGAATCCAACAAACGTTCCACTTTGAAACCCTACCAATTGCAAAGGAAACATGAGATCGACATGGCTATAGTTTTGTTGTGAAACCGGCGAACTAATTAACATGCATAATCGCTTGGCTTTAGCGTGTAATGCAATGCCGCGAGTGGCAATGTATTTTCTTATGGAATGTTGAAATTTTATAGCTGGTTAGATCTATTACAAGATCCGGCTCTTTAATTCTATCAGTCACTCAAAATGTATCTGGGATAGGGTTGTCCGTAGGTAACGACGTTGACACCCTTAAAAAAATTGACTGTTACTAAAGCATCGTTCGCAGGGGAATTAGCTCAAGTGGTAGAGCGCCCGCTTAGCATGCGGGAGGTACCGGGATCGATACCCGGATTCTCCAAATAAGATTATATCACTTTCTTTTTTTTTTTTTTTTTTGGTATAGAACCGCAGTGATCCCGCACTCTAATGCGATAGTAGTGACCAATCAAAACCTTTGCAATTTTCACAGCGGAAGTATGCGTTCTTGGTTATGATTGTCTGAGACTATTTGAGTAATTTTATTAGCTAATTCTCTACGCTATTTTTGATGTCGAATTTATACTGGTACTTGCCTTTGCACTTTCATTCAGTTCGCTAGCAATTACTTTCACATTGAAACTGTTAGGTATCGCAGACGAGCGCAGTTTACATCTTTGCTGTCACGTAAGTAGGGTATAAAGAAAAAACGCGAAGATTCCGAAATTGACGAAAATTGTATATTCACAAGTCATTGGGTTTGAGACATCCTCGGATCTACCTGTCAGTTGGTAAGGAAGTTTGAAATATTAAGGACCAAAGCCATTGCTTGTTTGTTTGTATGTGTTTTGGAACATGTGCTTTCAACGTGGAATTTGTTTATTCAAGATATCTTGAACTCCCATGGTAACTTCTTGACATTCCAAAGTAAATTCAGTATCAAGATAATTATCTACACTATTTTGTTGGACTGGAATACCTGCCGTCTTTAATGAAGATACCAACTACAAAGAAAACCTTAAAGGCGAAGGATAGTAGAACTGTTGACTGTGGCCTAATTAGCCCCACGGTCCGCCGACTGAACAAAGGAATCCAACAAACGTTCCACTTTGAAACCCTACAATTGCAAAGGAAACATGAGATCGACATGGCTATAGTTTTGTTGGTGATAACGGCGAACTAATTAACATGCATAATCGCTTGGCTTTAGCGTGTAATGCAATGCCGCGAGTGCAATGTATTTTCTTATGGAATGTTGAAATTGATAGAAAACTAATTATGAGAACCAAAACGAAAAATAAAGCAACGTATGCAGGAAAGCGCTATTTTACCTTCAAGATTTAGTTTGTTTCTGATATGATTTGCTAACTGATACATGTTGGTCCTTTGCCGCCTTAGGTACCGTAACTAAGCTTGTTTTGAGCAACAGGTGCTGGACAATCCGCCTTTTAGCGGAATGTTAAATTACTCGCAATTTTTGCTGCTATAACACGGCCTGTTGGTCTAGTGGCATGATTCTCGCTTTGGGTGCGAGAGGTCCCGGGTTCGACTCCCGGACAGGCCTGCTTTCTTACTGTTTTTTAGTAATTTTTACTTAGGTGTGTATATGCTAGCTTATGCTGCGCTACACTTTCAGGCAAGATAAGTTATCTCTTGAATGATCTGCTGACCAATTGACTGCAATTATCACACTACTTTTGTTTAGCATTTTGCCATACTTGAAATAAGCGTTTCTTACCCTTTCCGTACCAAGCGGCTGCTATTTAATTCAACACATTTTGGGCACTTCCTAGCTGGGACACTTATCTTCCCCATATATGGAGTTACTACCAAAATATCTGCTGTCTTGAAATACTGGGGACGCAGACTTCAGCGTCACGTGATGCACGCCAGTGCCTGTTGCTTTTCGATTGAGTGGAATCGCTCTAGTGTGATAAGATTGTCGCTTTTAGAGTGGTTTTCTGAGTCATTTTCCTCTGCAGAAGCCCCCAGGCTGGCATCATTAAGCTAGAATGTGGGTGAAGGCGAGCCTTTGAAAGAAACCAGAGGTGAGAGGCGATTTCATGTCGACGGAGATGCCAAACACGCTCTGTTATAAGCCTGATGGTGTCTCAAAATGGAACCTGTCTCTCTCGCCGTTCTGCAAGTGGATTCCGTGACCTACCAAGGCTAAGAAACACTCATTGATGCAATATTTTGCTGGTAGCAGCGGGTGGCTCAACACTTATCCAATAACTACGAAATGAACCGAAGGAGAGTTCTATGCTGTCGGTGTAGGGGAATTACCCAGAATTCTTTTCGGGCGTGAACGAGGCAAGTTGAGACACACACGAGATTGGCTATCAGAAACGGGCTGAAGCCTGGCTGGCAGAAAATGTCAGAGAAAACTTTCATCAGATCTGGGATAGGGTTTCCGTAGTAGAACGTTGAACAAAATTGATTAAAAGCACGTCAAAAAAGTGGTAACTTAGATGTCATCTACGGATTCTTGATTTTCACCTTTTTTTTTTTTTTTTTTTATAAGATCCGCTCTAATGCTATAGTCAATCAAAATGCATCACAGGGAAGTTGCGTTCTTGGTATGATTGTTGAGACTTAAAATTGCTAATTCTACGCATTTTTGAGGAATTATCTGGTACGCCTTTGCTTTCATTCAGTTCGCTACATTCTCCAAATAGATCGCAAGCGCAGTTTACATCTTTGCTGTCACGTAAGTAGGGTATAAAGAAAACGCGAAGATTCCGAAATTGACGAAAATTGTATATTCACAAGTCATTGGTTGAGACATCCTCGGATCTACCTGTCAGTTGGTAAGGAAGTTTGAAATATTAAGGACCAAAGCCATTGCTTGTTTGTTTGTATGTTTTGGAACATGTGCTTTCAACGTGGAATTTGTTTATTCAAGATATCTTGAACTCCCATGGTAACTTCTTGACATTCCAAAGTAAATTCAGTATCAAATAATTATCTACACTATTTTGTTGGACTGGAATACCTGCCGTCTTTAATGAAGATACCAACTACAAAGAACCTTAAAGGCGAGGATAGTAGAACTGTTGACTGTGGCCTAATTAGCCCACGGTCCGCCGACTGAACAAAGGAATCCAACAAACGTTCCACTTTGAAACCCTACAATTGCAAAGGAAACATGAGATCGACATGGCTATAGTTTTGTTGGTGATAACGGCGAACTAATTAACATGCATAATCGCTTGCTTTAGCGTGTAATGCAATGCCGCGAGTGCAATGTATTTTCTTATGGAATGTTGAAATTGATAGAAAACTAATTATGAGAACCAAAACGAAAAATAAAGCAACGTATGCAGGAAAGCGCTATTTTACCTTCAAGATTTAGTTTGTTTCTGATATGATTTTCTAACTGATACATGTTGGTCCTTTGCCGCCTTAGGTACCGTAACTAAGCTTGTTTTGAGCAACAGGTGCTGGACAATCCGCCTTTTAGCGGAATGTTAAATTACTCGCAATTTTTGCTGCTATAACACGGCCTGTTGGTCTAGTGGCATGATTCTCGCTTTGGGTGCGAGAGGTCCCGGGTTCGACTCCCGGACAGGCCCTGCTTTCTTACTGTTTTTTAGTAATTTTTACTTAGGTGTGTATATGCTAGCTTATGCTGCGCTACACTTTCAGGCAAGATAAGTTATCTCTTGAATGATCTGCTGACCAATTGACTGCAATTATCACACTACTTTTGTTTAGCATTTTGCCATACTTGAAATAAGCGTTTCTTAACCCTTTCCGTACCAAGCGGCTGCTATTTAATTCAACACATTTTGGGCACTTCCTAGCTGGGACACTTATCTTCCCCATATATGGAGTTACTACCAAAACATCTGCTGTCTTGAAATACTGGGACGCAGACTTCAGCGTCACGTGATGCACGCCAGTGCCTGTTGCTTTTCGATTGAGTGGAATCGCTCTAGTGTGATAAGATTGTCGCTTTTAGAGTGGTTTTCTGAGTCATTATCCTCTGCAGAAGCCCCAGGCTGGCATCATTAAGCTAGAATGTGGTGAAGGCGAGCCTTTGAAAGAAACCAGAGGTGAGAGGCGATTTCATGTCGACGGAGATGCCAAACACGCTCTGTTATAAGCCTGATGGTGTCTCAAAATGGAACCTGTCTCTCTCGCCGTTCTGCAAGTGGATTCCGTGACCTACCAAGGCTAAGAAACACTCATTGATGCAATATTTTGCTGGTAGCAGCGGGTGGCTCAACACTTATCCAATAACTACGAAATGAACCGAAGGAGAGTTCTATGCTGTCGGTGTAGGGGAATTACCCAGAATTCTTTTCGGGCGTGAACGAGGCAAGTTGAGACACACGAGATTGGCTATCAGAAACGGCTGAAGCCTGGCTGGCAGAAAATGTCAGAGAAAACTTTCATGGCAGATACCAAGGAGAGAACTTGGGGTTTACTGTAAATGTAGAATTTTGGTTTTCGAACAAAGATTTGGATTAAAAACGTCACGTCAAAAAAGTGCAACTTTTGATGTCATTCTTCGGTCTTACTTGCATTTTCACCATTGTTAGTTGATAATTTTATAGCTGGTTAGATCTATTACAAGATCCGGCTCTTTAATTCTATCAATCACTCAAAATGTATCTGGGATAGGGTTGTCCGTAGGTAACGACGTTGACACCCTTAAAAAAATTGACTGTTACTAAAGCATCGTTCGCAGGGGAATTAGCTCAAGTAGTAGAGCGCCCGCTTAGCATGCGGGAGGTACCGGATCGATACCCGGATTCTCCAAATAAGATTATATCACTTCTTTTTTTTTGGTATAGAACCGCAGTGATCCCGCACTCTAATGCGATAGTAGTGACCAATCAAAACCTTTGCAATTTTCACAGCGGAAGTATGCGTTCTTGGTTATGATTATCTGAGACTATTTGAGTAATTTTATTAGCTAATTCTCTACGCAATTTTTTATATCGAATTTATACTGGAACTTGCGTTGGCACTGTCATTCATTTCGCAGCAGTTACTTTCACATTGAAACTGTTAGGAATCGCAGACGAGTGCAGTTTACATCTTTTTGTGATATAAGTAGGGCATGGAGAAAACGAGAAGATGCCGAAGTTGACGAAAATTGTTCACTCAGAAGTCACTGAGATTGAGACATCCTCCGTTCTTCCTGTCCGTTGGTAACAAAGTTTGTCAATATACAATGTTACTAACCAAAGCCTTTGTTTGTTATTTTTGCAGTTGTTCACTCAGAAGTCACTGTTGAGACTCCTCCGTTCTTCCTGTCCGTTGGTAACAAAGTTTGTCTATAAATGTTACTAACCAAAGCCTTTGTTTGTTATTTTTTCAGTTTTCGAAATCGTGCTTTCAACGTGGAATTTGCTTATTCAAGATATTTGAACTCCCATGGTAACTTCTTAACATTCCAAAGTAAATTCAAGATCAAGATAAATTACCTACTCCATTTTGTTGGACTGGAATACCTGCTACCAAGCTACAAGCTACAAACTACCAACTACAAAGAAAACATTACAGGCGAAGTATAGTAGAACTGTTGACTGTGGCCTAATTAGCCGCAAGGTCTGCCGACTGAACAAAGGAATCCAACAAACGTTCCACTTTGAAACCCTACAATTGCAAAGGAAACATGAGATCGACATGGCTATAGTTTTGTTGGTGATAACGGCGAACTAATTAACATGCATAATCACTTGCCTTTAGCGTGTAATGCAATGCCGCGAGTGCAATGTATTTTCTTTCAATTGATAGAAAACTAAGCTGTATGAGAACCAAAACGAAAAATAAAGCAACGTACGCAGGAAAGCGCTATTTTGCCTTTAAGTTTTAGTTTGTTTCTCATATGATTTGCTAACTGATACCTGTTGGTCCTTTTCCGTCTTAGGTACCGTTACTAAGCTTGTTTTGAGCAACAGGTGCTGGACAATCCGCCTTTTAGCGGAATGTTAAATTACTCCCACTTTTTTATTTCGTTCTGCTACAACGCGGCCTGTTGGTCTAGTGGCATGATTCTCGCTTTGGGTGCGAGAGGTCCCGGGTTCGACTCCCGGACAGGCCCTGCTTTTTTACTGTTTTTTAGTAATTTTTACTTAGGTGTGTATATGCTAGCTTATGCTTCGCTACACTTTCAGGCAAGATAAGTTATCTCTTGAATGATCTGCTGACCAATTGACGGCAATTATCACACTACTATTGTTTAGCATTTTGCCATAAGTTGAAATAAGCGTTTCTTGACCCTTTGCGTACGAAGCGGGTGCTATTTAATTCAACACATTTTGGGCAGTTACTATTCCGGGACACTTATATTCTCCATATATGGAGCTACTACCAAAATGTCTGCTGTCTTAAAATACTTTTAACGCAGGCATCAGTGTCACGTGATGCACGCGAGTGCCTTTTGCTTTTCGATTGAGTGGAATCGCTCTAGTGTGATGATAAGATTGTCGCTTTCAGAGTGGTTTTCTGAGTCATTTTCCTCTGTAGAAGCCCCCAGGATGGCATCATTAAGCTAGAATGTGGGTGAAGGCGACTCTTTGAAAGAAACCAGAGGTGAGAAGCAGTTTCATGATGACGGAGATGCCAAACACGCTCTGTTATAAGCCTGATGGTGACTTAAAATGGAACCTGTCTCTCTCGCCGTTCTACAAGTGGATTCCGTCACCTACCAAGGCAATTTGGGCTAGTTTTGACGGACTAAAAACTCATTGATGCCATATGTTTGCTGGTAGCAGCGGGTGGCTCAACACTTATCCAATAACTATGAAATGAACCGAAGGAGAGTTCTATCCTGTCGTTGTAGGAGAATTACCCAGAATTCTTTTTGTGCGTGAACGAGATTGGCTATCAGAAACGGGCTGAAGCCTGGCTGGCAGAAGATGTCAGAGAAAATTATCATGGCAGATACCAAGGAGATAACTTGAGGTTTTCTGTAAATGTATAATTTTGGTTTTTGGACAAAGTTTTGGATTAAAAACGTCACGTCAAAAAAGTGCAACTTTTAATGTCATTTTTCGGCCTTAATTACTTTTTCACCATTGTTAGTTGATAATTTTATAGCTTGTTAGGTCTATTACAAGATCCGGCTTTTTTATTCTACAACGGTGGTCCTTGCTAAAGTATCCCAGTATTACAAATTCCAATACGCATGGAATTTAATGCGACGATACACCTGAGGAACGTTTTTAGGTCGCTTAACATGGATTTCAAATTACTGAATAACTCTTTCGCGTCTAAAACAATCAAAATTCCCTATGCTCATAAACGTTGTCCGTGTCTCTGTGGCGCAATCGGTTAGTGCGTTCGGCTGTTAACCGAAAGGTTGGTGGTTCAAGCCCACCCATGGACGAGGTATTTCATGTACACGGAAGCTTTTTATTTAAATTTAGAAATGCAATAAATCGATAGTTGCCCAGGTGATTCTGTCACATAGGGACAATCATGTTTTAATGGGGTAGCATAGTTAGAAATTTTGTTTGTATCTCGAATGTGATGAGATGAAACCAATATTCGAATAAAGGTGCTCTTTACTTGCCACTGGTCTGCTCCTTCGTTCTGACTCAGATCCCCTAACATTTTGCGTACAATTAACTTTTGACATAAAATTCTTGGGAGAAATGAAAAGTTCAAACAACCTTGCCGCGCCCTGGAGAAATGAGAGTGTATAACGAAAACTATTCGCCGCTGGACGTAATATAAGGTGAGAAATAAGCCTCGTTTAATTCCTCTCCCTACATAAACATAGGAACTGTAAACCTTAAAAATCAACTTACCGATATTTTTACTGCCGTCACCCAGCCATTCCACATTCCCTGTTTCTACTCCGAAGTCGCTTGTCCAGATTTGATCACAGTATGATCATCCCTACTCAGATCATCGTTGGTAGACATCTCTGGTTCCGGCGGGGTCTAATTTTTTGAGAATATTTGTGCTTGTTGTGGCAACGCCCTGATAAGGTCAAAATATGCATCGTGTATTTTACCTCAGTCTTGATAAATTGTGATTTCCTTTCGTTTAGTTCACTTACAAATGGCTTTTTTCTAGATCGTCGGAAAGTGCCATACAGGTAGGTGTATTACTTATAAATATTATGAAAATGGCAAATAAATAAAAATGGAAAATAAATAAATGGTAAATAAATAAATTAAAATGCGTAAGTTCAGCAGTCTTTTGACATTTTTCGCGTGCACCTTCATTCGGGATCTCGAATTGCATATTACTCCGTTTACATCAACTTTCGAGTCAATTTCCAGCCGGAGGTATTTCAGCACGAAATCCTTTCCTTCCTACTATAACCGTAATGGGAAAATCATAGTGGGTTCCGAAATTCTGAAACGTCTTGATGTTGGTAGGGGCTTCAGAAATTCGGAAACATCTTGGCGTTATTACGGGCTTCCGAAATTGGGAAACGTCTCGTCTTGGATTTGTTAGTGGGTTTCGACATTCTGAAACGTCTCGGTGTTGGTAGGGGCTTCCGAAATTCTGAAACGTCTTGGCGTTATTAGGGGCTTCCGAAATTCGGAAACGTCTTGGTTTTGTTAAAGGGAACCTACACTCTTACAAAAAATTCACGCTGAATTGATGGAAATAATTACTAGCTTCCAAATTTTGTTTTGAAACGTGGATATAACATTTAAGTGTGAAAAAAAAAATCGATATCATTATAGGTCATTTTCGCTTTCAAATTTCTCGGTCGCGGCCATTTTGGATTTGATGACTTGTAATGGTTGCAGCTATTGTCAGGAGGCAAATGAAGCAGAACATCCTTCGTGTTAAACAATAGGGAACCATTACACGTCATGAAATTCAAAATGGCCGCGCCCGGGAACTTAAAAAGCGAAAGTAGGCAATGATGATATCGATTTTTTTGTACACTAAATGTTATATCCACGTTTTAAAACACAATTTGAAATCTAGTTATTATTGCCTATAATTTAGCGCCAATTTGTTGTAAGAGTGGAGGTTCCCTTTAATTGGTTCCGAAATTCTGAAACGTCTTGGTGTCGATAGGGGCTTCCGAAATTCGGAAACGTCTTGGTGTTAGTAGGGGCTTCCGAAATTCGGACACGTCTTGGCGTTACTAGGGCCTTCCGAAATAAGAATAAAATAAGAATCCCTTCTTATTAATTTTAGCACGATTTTAAGATTCCGAGTTAATAAAGAAAATCACTCCTGTATAAAGCAGCCATTTTCAAATTCCGCGCAAAATGTACATGTACTTTTCTGCCAAATTTTCATTTTTTTCCGTTGAAACTTCAAACATTCCTTGGTTCAAATTAATGATTTCTACTGGTATTGCAGTTTACTTGTGAAAATAAGCAATTTTTCGCTTGAAGCTGAGTAATTGCTTTGACTTCCGAAAATGTAATGCCACAATTTAGTTTGGAACGCGCGTTACTTCTTGTTTAGTATGCTTCTCACTCCAATATCGGTATAAACGTCCTGTAGTTAACGTGGCTATAAAAGGGCAGGTTACGTATAAAGAAGATATGAAAGATGTATTTTTTTCAGCACCGTCGCATAGATTAGTGGAAAAAATTCAGAGTTCTTCTAACAGGAGTTGAAGCTATGATCTTCCAATTGCTGTTTTGGATACAGGCTTCGTGGGAGCTGGGGCAATAAATATCTCAAAACATTTTAACATCAACGACAAAATAACAATAAAACAACCAAAGTAACCAAAGTAAAGTCATTTCATCGTGTATTATAAAAACCACACGTTTCTCAGTAGTTGAGTTATCTTTGTCCTTTGCCCTTGATTTTCGAGGCTTGAGTTTCACCGGGCGTATTCTGCAACATAATGAGCGGAAACTACCCGAACATTTGACAATGTTCACCCTAGCAAAAGCATGTCTTGAAAAAATAATCATAACAGCTATAAAACCATTTCGTTTTGGTGACTGGAACTGATTCTATTTTATTTTCGCAGGTCACTGTACAGCCTGCTGCCCCTTATGTACACAAGGAAAAAGTTGCTTTTAACGATTGGATAGAACCAAACTAGTGGGTTTACAGCTACGGAGGACATGAAGCTCTTGATAAGACGTTTACTTCAAAGTTGAACAAATAGAAATGCACAGTTAAAAGTACACCTTATGATATAGATAACATTAACGGAGGTGCACAAAGCTATCGGTGGCTTGAATAAATCGTTTGTTTCCCAAGAGCTTGTCTGCGTTGTTAATGCCACAACACGATTTCCATCGCTCGCGCACATCGATATCTACAGCT
This sequence comes from Pachyseris speciosa, assembly GCA_016490735.1. Lineage (NCBI taxonomy): Eukaryota > Metazoa > Cnidaria > Anthozoa > Scleractinia > Pachyseridae > Pachyseris > Pachyseris speciosa. Next base: position 102,932 of record JAEMWC010000289.1, read on the forward strand.
ACCAGGTTGATCGTCAAATTTGAATAAGCTTTAAACTAGGAAGTTGCCTGTGGATCTTGAGAATATCACAAATTCTACCAGTTTCAGAACAGCATGGGAACAAAATAATGTTCTTCACTGTTTAGTGATATTAGGTTTGATTAGAAAGCATATTCAATTAGAATTAGAAAGCCATTATCCAATGTTAAGGTTTCAACTTTCAAGATGCAAATTAGGAGGTTTAAATAAAAATGCTTACACCTGAACAAATACCATTGGCTTGTAGCTCTGTGAATACATTACCAGCAACTACTACTGATAAGAAAGAAAATATTGAGGTGACGCTTAACTAGCCTGTAAACTATTCCAGTCAGCGAGCATGTTGGCCATCCCTTGCTTTAAGATATGGGGTTTTATAGTGGCAGTTCAGTTATGCTTTGCTACAAGCGTGATTAGTGATCAACCAGGCCTTGGTGAAATTGCAGCTAAAACCGGCAATAAGAGATCTAATCCAACAGGTAAGCAGCAGAATTTTCATCTTTAAGTTTATTTAATACTTATTTTTGTCACAAGGAAACCAAATTAAAACTCACGAGAAAAACGTGGGATCCGTCGAAATGTAGAGGAAAATATAGTTTCTGTAAGTAGGCGGTTGGGATGGAGAGAGGTAGAAATACATACCTCTTACTAACCGAGTTCGAGGTCCGTACTGTAATTTACGGACCGAGTTTTTTCCCGTTGAAGCGCGCGGGCCATAAATTAATGGGAAAAAACGAGGATCCGTAACTTACAGTATGGACCGAAGAAACGAGGTCAGTAACATATTTATTATATTTCCGGGATTTATCCGGCGTGCGGGAAAGAAAACTAGTTGAAGTCAAGCGGGCCGTACGGTAGAATACGGTCCGCAAAATTGACCAAACAGAGCGCGCGTACTAAGTGAGAGATTTAATAAATAATTTAAAAGCTACATTAAACCAGCCTGTATTGTCTCATAGTATTTTGGTTTTCCTCTGTTGCAAGGCATGGGCAATGGGCATGTACTGTATCCGACAAATTTAATTCCACGCGACATATGTTTGTGTCAAACTTTACATTTTTCTGTACATGCAGTTGAAATGAATATAAATGAACTTGAATTTCAAAATTGGAATTACAGACAGTTTATGCAGCCATTCATATGTTTACCCATGATAATTTGGAGAAGATTATTGCACTTAAGAAAGGTTGCCATGGTTGTTGTCGAGTTTACTTTCAAGTACCTTTCACCTATCGTAACTAAAAGATCGAAGGGAACCTAATATCAGCTTTCGGTAGACCATAGTGAATTTCCTGTTCCTTCTCCTACCACACTAGACCGCGAGCGGTCGTCCTTTGTTCCTCAGAGCCACGCGAGGCGCGCGAAAAGTTAAAATTATGCAAATTACTGGCAAAAAAGGGGAAGAGATTGGGGCGCCTTCATTCCTTGAGGATTCGTCGCTCGCTCCTCGCGCGTTATCGCATTTAACCGTGACGCAAAAGAAAAAGAAGAGACTGCTCGCAGTCTACTACCACACTTATCTCGTCCTTGTCAATATGATGTTTTTGAAGCTGATAGATTTATACTGTTTTTTTTTCTTCAGTATTGTACCGTGTGTCCGTTAAAACTGCTGAGGGATGGCGGACTGGCACAGATGCTGATGTCTTCATACAAATCTTTGGTGAACTCGGACACACAAGCGCTGTAGAATTAACCAAATCAGGGAACCTGTTTGAAAGTGGGCAGTTAGTATTTTCTTTTACCTTACCGTCAGCAGGTCTATGTTGAATAAATTTATACTAGCGGTTTGCTATGAAGGTATATCTATGACAAAATGCAATCCTGAAAGTTGAATGGCAAAAACCCTTTACAAGTATCATGCAGATAGTCAAAATAGAGAAAGGCATAATGGTAAAAGGTATCACGCAAATAGGCAGAACACAAAAAGGCATCACACAAACAAGCATAACGCAAATAGATATAACGCAAAAAGTCGTAACGCAAGTAGGCATAACGTAAAAAGGCATAACGGGAACAGGCATAACGCAAATAGGAATAACGCGATAAGGCATAACGCAAGTAGGTATTATGCGAAAAGGCAAACGAAGGTAGGTATAATGCGAAAAGGCATAACGCAAACAGACATAGCGTGAAAAGGCATAACGCAAGTAGGCATAACGCAAAAAGGCAAAACGCAAATACAAATAACGCGAAAAGGCATAACGCAAGTAGGCATAACGCAAAAAGGCATAACGCAAACAGGTACAGCGCGAAAAGGTATATCGCAAGTAGGCATAACGCAAAAAGGCATAACGCTATGAAGGTATATCTATGACAAAATACAATCCTGAAAGCTGAATGGCAAAAACCCGTTACAGGTATCATGCAGACAGTCAAAATACAGAAAGGCATAATGGTAAAAGGTATCACGAAAAGACATCATACAAACATGATGGCGGACGGACGCGTGTCTGCGAGCTCTGAAGCCGTAAGCACCGAACAAGGTGAAATCTCCCCTGAACAAGATACTCCAGATCCGGCAACATATGTCTCGTCTCTCAAGACGGACGAGTTAAAAGCAGAACTGAATAAGCGTGGACTCAAACGTAGTGGAAATAAAAGCGTATTAATCGATCGACTACGAGCCGCCATTCAAGCTCAAGACCAAGACCGTGGTGAGGAGCCGATTGAGAGGAGCAGCTCGAACGCTGAAATGGATAAACGAGAAACGGCCTGGTCTTGTTCTAATAGCAAGCTCATAATTGAAGATTTATCTTCTTTTATTGAGGCTAAAGTCAAAGAAGTCTGCCGCCTGGAAATTGAGAATCTTAAATCCGAAGCGAGTGCGTCTTATGCAAATGAGCTGGTCATATCACTGCAGAATGAGAACAAAGATCTTCAAGAGAAATTGCAGGAGTTGGAGTCCCACCACATCATTTTGAAACAGGAAGCTAATTCGCTGCGCGAAGAGAAAAAGAGCCTTTTAACAGCCATCCGACTAATGAACAACGAACTCCAAAACCCCAATGAAGAAAAGTGTGTTCCTACTATAATTTCTACAAATTTGCATGACCAAATATCTGAAGGTGTGAATGGTGTGTCACCAGTGCATGACAACGAATCCTCCTGGGTAACTGTTAACGGCGAGAAGTTCAAACAGAGAAGCAGAAGAAAACGCAGCAAAAAGGAAAAATTTTCAACGAACGCAAATCCAACTGAACCATCACGGCCGACTATTGAGCGAAATCAATTCAGCCATCAAGATCGGGGCACTCCGAATGCTGCACAGCAAACTCAGAATCCTTCTATTTCGGTCTCTAGTGGAAATCCATCAACAGATCACATGCGAAAAAAGAAGCTTGTCTTCATAGCCGGGGACTCCATTATTCAACACGTCCAGGGTTGGGATCTATCAACGAATGATAAGCATGTGGCAGTTAAGTCCTTCTCGGGTGCTCGAATTGCAGATATGGAGGATTATTTAAGGCCCTTGCTTAGAAAGGATCCAGATGAAATCATCCTCCATGTTGGAACTAATAACATACGCGACGAAAGTCCGCGCAGCGTGGCTGAGGGCATTGTCAACGTGGTAACTCAGATTCAACAGGATTTCCCGTCTACGCGCCTAGCAATTTCACCACTGCTACCCAGGTCAGATAACTTAGAATTAAACGACAAAATCAAGGAGGCCAATAAGATCTTAAAGTCGTTTTGTAGCTCTCGTGGGCTTACATTGCTCCGCGTCACCAATATAGACTTAACTAGTTTAAATCGTAGGGGTGTCCACCTTAACCGCAAAGGGTCTTCACTTCTTTCGAATTGCTATGCTGATTTTCTTAAGTCTAATTGAATATTTGGTAGTGAGCCTGCTATCCCTACCTCGTCCCGGTCTAATGAAAACTCTAACCGGGAACCTGGTCATGACCGTAAATCTGAACCAGACCTAACTTTCGGTTTACCCAAACTTAAGGGCTTTAAAATTGCATTTGTCAATATTGTCAGTTTGCCTAAATACCTGGACGAGCTTCGCCTAAGAATGCAATCTCAGTCATTAGACATACTAGCCTTAAGTGAGACTCGTCTTGACAATACCTTTACTGATTCTGCAGTGTCAATAGAAGGTTATACAATTGTTAGGCGTGACCGGTGTAGAGGTGGTGGTGGTGTTGCCATGTACATTCGTAACGTTATCGATTATAAAATCAGATCCGACCTTTCTGATCCAGATCTTGAGTTCTTGTGTATTGAAATTCAAAAACCCAAGGCCAAGCCATTTCTTCTTTCAAACTGGTACAGACCTCCGAATACACCAGTTGAGCTTTTTGTTAAGTTCGAGGTCCTTCTGGGAAAGATTGAAGCGGAAAATATTGAATCAAATATACTAGGTGATTTAAACTGTGACATGACGGCAATTACCCCAGCTAATGAAACTAAACACCTTATTGAACTCTGTGAATCGTATCAATATGCTCAATTGATTAAGGAGCCTACACGCGTCACCTCAAGTTCTAAATCACTTATCGACTTATTTCTTACCAATGAGCCCGACAAATTTGTTACATCAGGCGTGTCTCATATTGGTTGCAGCGATCACAGTCTAATCTATGTCTCTAGAAAATTAACATGCCCTAGGTCGTTCCCGCGAATCATTGAATCGAGACAATACAAAAATTTTGTGCCCGATAACTTTATGAATGACATGGCGCTGGTACCTTGGGACATAATAGAGCAAATAGATAATCCTACTAGAGCGTGGGAGGTGTGGAAACAATCATTTTTAGCAGTAGCCAACCTTCATGCACCTGTTAAGAAAAGGAGAGTTAGAAACTCTAAGGCTCCCTGGCTTACCCCTGAAATCAAGCGATTGATGTGGGAAAGAGACAGAATAAAGCGAATTGCAACCGTCACCAATGATCAGTTAAAATGGGCGGAGTACAGACGACTTAAGAATCGAGTAAACCATTCTATTAAGGCCTGCAAGAAGAATTACTATCATTCTTACTTCAAGGATAACGTTGGAAAAGCAAAAGCGACTTGGAATGGAATTAATACAATATTATCGCGAAAGAAAAACTCTGCCCCGGCGTCAAAACTGATTATTGGTGACACGGTGATAACGGACCCCCATGAGCTAAGCAACGCTTTTAACAGGCATTTTACCGATATTGGCCCCAATTTAGCGGCAAACATAAATCCCCCTTGAGTCAGTTTTCGTGATTTTGTAGAATCTTGTGAGAGCACCTTCGAGCTTGAATTACTAACTACTGACGGACTGCGCAAACTTGTGAACGATATCCCTGTAGGCAAGGCTGATGGCCTCGATGGTATTCCAACTTGCCTCTTAAAGTTATCATTTTCATTCATTGCGTCTTCCCTGACACACATTTTTAATTTAGTTATTTCCACTGGAATCATTCCCAAAGACTGGAAGAGTGCTAGAGTAACTCCAATTTTCAAAGCTGACTCGAAGGTTGACCCAGCCAATTACAGGCCTATTTCTGTACTTTCTGTAATAGCTAAACTCTTTGAAAAAGCCATTTTTAATCAGGTATATACATATTTAAATGACAATAAGTTACTTTCGAAATATCAGTCTGGCTTTAGACCTATGCACTCTACTCTTACAGCTCTTATTGATATCACAGACAATTGGTATCTTAACATTGACGATGGTTTGACAAATGCCATTCTGTTTATTGATTTAAAAAAGGCATTTGATACTATTGACCATGAGATCCTTCTGTCAAAATTGGAGCTGTATGGGTTTAAAGGTGCAAGTCTTAATCTTTTCCGAGACTACCTCTCTGATAGAACTCAGGTTACAGTTATAAACAACGTAAATTCTGAAACTAACTTCATAAGTTGTGGGGTGCCTCAAGGCTCAATCCTCGGCCCCCTACTATTCCTACTGTACATTAACGATCTCCCAAACTGTAACCTTCTATCAGATGTGAGGATTACGCCGATGACACTAATCTTACGTTTGCCTCCAAAGACCCTGATGAGCTGTTTTCATCCCTGACTCACGATTTAGGTAATCTGAAACAATGGCTCGATTCTAACCGTCTAAGTCTTAATGTCCTCAAAACTAAGTGTCTGTTTACAGGTACAAGGCACAAAATCTCCTTGCTCCCTAGTGAACCTCACATATGCCTTGATGGGCATTCAATTGAACGAGTCAATAATTACAAATGCCTAGGCGTTCAGGTTGATGAAACACTCTCGTGGGAAGCTCACATCTCCGAAGTCGTCGGTAAGGTTGCTAAAGTACTTGCTGCCCTGAGGAGACTAAGACCGATGTGTCCCCAGAGTACCCTAGTCACAATTTACAAGTCATTGATTCTTCCGCATCTCGATTATTGCAGCGCTGTCTGGGGCTGCATCGGTAATGGCCTCAGCCAAAAACTAGAGAAACTACAAAAAAGGGCTGCACGCATAATAACAGGGTCTAGTTGGGATACCAGATCTGCCCAGATTCTTCATGCCCTTAAATGGAATAGCCTCGCTGACAGACGTGAAAAACAACTGAAATCTTTAATGTTCAAAACTGTAAATAACCTTGTACCCGAATACCTGTCTGATAAATTCGCCAGCGTTAATACCATCCACAGACATAATCTTCGAGGTGCGCAACATAACCTGTTTATTCCGCGTCCGAACACTGAGGCCCTCAAGAAGAGTTTTCGTTATAGGGGCGCAGTAACATGGAACAGTCTGTCAGCGGAGGCTAAGCAGGCCACTACTTTAGATAGTTTTTATTCCGCTATTGTACATTAGTAATTTCTTAACTTAGTTTAGCACTTATTTAAGGATTTTTTAACAATGTCTGTAATTTAGTCTTAGCTTTTATGTCCTAGTTTTAATGCGCACGGCTCTTTAGAAGACCACTTTTTAGTGATAAGGATCCCGTGGATAAATAAAGTTTATTATTATTATTATTATTATTATTATTATTATTACAGGTATAGCGCAAAAAGGCATAACGCGAAAAGGCATAACGCAAATAGGCATAACGCAAAAAGGCATAATGCAAATAGGCATAACGCGAATAGGCATAACTCGAAAAGGCATAACACAAAGAGGCATAACGCGAAAAGTCATAACGCAAATAGGCATAACGTGAAAAGGCATAACGCAAGTAGGCATAACGCGAAAACGCATAGTGCAAATAGACATAACGCGAAAAGGCATAATGCATAAAGGCATAACGCGAAAAGCCATAAAGCAAATAGGAATAATGTGAAAAGGCATAACGCAAATAGGTATAACGCAAAAAGGCATAACGCAAGTAGGCATAACGCGAAATGCATAAAGGAAATAGATATAGCGTGGAAAGGCATAACGCAAATAGACATACATGTAACACTAAGAGAGGGCCGGGAGGAGGGGGCGTATCGGGTTGGGAGGGGAAAGGGGTCAGTAATTGCTGCTGAAAACAAACTAACTAAAAACTAGAGCTTGCAGAAACCCGTACCGCTGATTCAGATTTCAGAGCTCTTTCAGAGCACATTCAATTAGCGTTTTCGCGTTATGCCTATCTGCGTTACGCCTTTTCGCGTTAAGGCTATTTGCATTATGCCTTTCCGCTTTACCTCTATTTGCGTTATGCCTTTTCGTGCTATGCCTACTTGCGTTATGCCTTTTCGCACTATGCCTTTTCGCGTTATGCCTACTTGTGTTATGCCTTTTCGAGTTTTGCCTATCTACACTATGCCTTTTCGCGTTATGCCTACTTGCATTATGCCTTTTCGCACTATACCTGTTTGCGTTATGTCTTTTTGCGTTATGCCTACCTGCGTTATGCCTTTACGCGTTATGCCTACTTGCGTTATGCCTTTTCACGTTATTCGTATTTGCGTTACCCCTATTCGCGTTATGCCTTTTTGCCTTACGACTTTTCGCGTTATGCCTACTTGCGTTATGCCTTTTCGCACTATGCCTTTTCGCGTTATGCCTACTTGTGTTATGCCTTTTCGAGTTTTGCCTATCTACACTATGCCTTTTCGCGTTATGCCTACTTGCATTATGCCTTTTCGCACTATACCTGTTTGCGTTATGTCTTTTTGTGTTATGCCTACCTGCGTTATGCCTTTACGCGTTATGCCTACTTGCGTTATGCCTTTTCACGTTATTCGTATTTGCGTTACCCCTATTCGCGTTATGCCTTTTTGCCTTACGACTTTTCGCGTTATGCCTACTTGCGTTATGCCTTTTCGCCCTATGCCTGTGTGAGTTATGCCTTTTCGCGTTATGCCTACTTGCGTTATGGCTTTTCGCGTTATTCCTATTTGCGTTATGCCTATTCGCGTTATGCCTTTTTGCGTTATGCCTACTTGCGTTATGCCTTTTCGCGTTATTCCTATTTGCGTTATGCCTATTCACGTTATACCTTTTCACGTTATGCCTACTAGCGTTATGCCTTTTCGCGTTATTCGTATTTGCATTATGCCTATTCGCGTTATGCCTTTTTGCGTTATGCCTACTTGCGTCATACCTTTTCGCGCTATGCCTGTTGCGTTATGCCTTTTCGCGTTATGCCTACTTGTGTTACGCCTCTTCGCGTTATGCCTTTTCGCGTTATTCATATTTGCGTTATGCCTATTCGCGTTATGCCTTTTTGCGTTATGCCTACTTGCGTTAGTATTTTTCTCGATTACAAAGTTTAGATAATGTTGTAAATGTTTCTTAAATTTAATTAATTTTAATTGTGTAGTTATTAGTAACTTTAGTAATTTAAATAATTGTTCCTGAAAAGCCCCATTGGGGAGGTAACAAGAAAAGTATGTATGTATGTATACCTTTTCGCGCTATGCCTGTTTGCGTTATGCCTTTTCGCGTTATGCCTACTTGCGTTATGCCTTGTTGCATTATGTCTACTTGCGATATGCCTTTTCGCGTTATTCCTATTTGCGTTAAGCCTATTCCCGTTATGCCTTTTCACGTTATGCTTACTTGCGTTATGACTTTTCGCGTTATGTCTATTTGCGTTATGCCTTTTTGCGTTATGCCTGTTTGTGTTATGCCTTTTTGTGTTATGCCTATTTGCGTGATACCTTTTACCATTATGCCTTTCTGTATTTTGACTATCTGCCTGATACTTGTAAAGGGTTTTTGCCATTCAACTTTCAGGATTGCATTTTGTCATAGATATACCTTTATAGTAAGGAGGGTATACATTTTTCTAACAATCAAAATAAAACGCCAGCTGATGATGGGCCATGACCATGATGCGAGGAATTGTGGGTTGTGTATGGTTTATATACAGAAAATGGAGCTACGCTATTGGTGGTAACATGGTAACGTGAAAAACAGGAATAAATTAATTGAATGAAAAGCGTTCGTTGATACCGTGGGGATTAAGAGTGCCAATTTGAAAGATCAGTTTTTGCTCGAGATTTTTACGGCTTTCCGTGGTACCTTGGTGTAGGGAAAGGCCGGAGATCGACATGTGTTGTTTGGAATGGTTAGGGAGATTAAAATGCCGAGCGACAGGTTTGGATGCGTCTTTGTCATCTTTGTCAACATCACGAAGATGTTCTCGGAGTCGGTCACCTAGTCGTCTTCCTGTTTCGCCGATGTATAACTTTTTGCATAATGTGCAGGTTATGCAATAGATAACATTTGCGGAGGTACACGTGAAGCGATCAGTGATCTTAACAGATCGCTTAGGGCCCGATATTTTGTCAGTGTTTTGAATGAAACGACAAGTTTTGCATCGCGAGCGCACGCATTTAAAAGTGCCAGGCTGTTCAGTTGTTTTGAATTCGCTTCTAACTAGAAAGTTACCTACATTTTTGTCGCGTTTGAATGAAATCAGCGGTGGTTGCGAAAAGATTCTAGCAGTTTCTGGATCATTTTGTGTACTCCCCACCGACGCAGCACCACAGTTTCTTTAGAAACTAATCCCCTTTATTCATGACCATGATGGATCACTTTCTTAACCATTGTTATTACTTTCTTCATTACGTTCTTCTAATTTTAGAGTTGATGATTTTATCCTGGTGGACAAAGCAGTTGGTACGTTGACAAAAGTGGGGATAAAGCGCAACAAGGAAGGGCTATTCGACGACTGGAAATTGGAATGGGTAATATCGATGAGAAACTTCTTGTTTAGTATGCTTCTTGTTCAAAGATTTTCACTCCAATTTCGGTATAAACGTCCTTCAGTTAACGTGGCTATAAAAGGGCAGGTTACGCACACATTCGCGGAAAAAATGCAGAGTTCTTCCAACAGGAGTTGAACCTATGACCTTCCAATTGCTGTTTTGGATACAGGCTTCGTGGGAGCTGGGGCAATAAATATTTGAAACATTTTAACATCAACGACAAAATCACAATAACAACCAATGTTATTTCATGGTGTATTACAAAAACCACACGCTTCTCAGTAGTTGAGTTATCTTTATCCTTTGCCCTTGATTTTCGAGGCTTTAGTTTTACCGGGCAAATTCTGCAACCTACTGAGCGGAAACTACCCGAACATTTACAATGTTCACCCTAACAAAAGCATGTCTTGAAAAAATAATCATAACAGCTATAAAACTATTTCGTTTTGGTGACTGGATTATATTTTATTTTTGCAGGTCACTGTACAGCCTGCTGCCTCTTATGTATACAAGTTTGCTTTTAACGAGTGGATAGAACCAAACAAGTGGGTTTACAGCTACGGAGTATAGACAACGGTCCTCGCTTGAAGCTCTTGATGAGACGAAGTTGACAATTATCGTAACTGGACAAGCGAAAATTTTCATCTTTCAATTAAAAAAATGGTGGATAATTCGCACGAGTCGCTTATTTTTCCTTGGTATCCAGTGAAACCAAGTCTGGTAGTTTTAATTTCCTTGTAAGTTAAATATATTGAAATTAAAAGACTCAGGTATAAAAAATGAAGTCTTCTTACCAGTTACAGTCGAACGTGCATTAGGTAGTCACCCTCTATTAAGCGGTCAGTCTCAACAATACTTGTCTTAATTATACAACAGTTCAGTAAACTCTATAGTATTGACCTAACTATTATAAATTATTTTCACTGTCCAATTAATGATTACTTGGACAGTGCTTTTTCCTGAAATTCCTTCCCTGGACCCAGGAGGACTACAGCTTGTCCAATTTGGAAATAATTGGATTTAAAAAAATTCCTCTGACAGCGAAATTGCTGTCCTCCGAATATTTTTCATCCAATTATTTCCACATTGGACGGCATGTAGTCCTATTACATATGCTAATTACTATAACTTCTACCTCTTTTAAGATCACCTCTATTAAGCGGTGACCCTTTACTAAGTTCCAAGGAGCTGTTTCTATTGTCTTGGCCTGTGTAAAAGGTCATTGACTTCCTTTTTACACTATATTCTGCTTCTACTAAGTGATTTTTAAGGGCATTTGAGCATAAACTGTTATAAAATGTGCATGACGTGTATTCTGTTCAACCTGTATAAAGCGTTCCGTCTGTATTATTAAGTGGTCACCCTCGGGGTAGGACTTAGTGACCGCTTCGACTGTATAAAAATTTTATTTCCAAAAGATAGGAAATCGATTTTTCTTCCTGATCAAAGCAATTGGAACTCTGCACATCAACAAATAATGTTATGAGCAATTTCCAAACATCTAGTTAAAGTTATTTCGCGCGACACTCCATGTGACTTGTCAAATGGCTTTCCCTGTTTTGCATCCTTTCTTTTCGACATTTTTGAATAATGGGGTTACCTACAATCATATAGCTCATTTTTTATGTTAGATCGAAACATCATTCCGGGAACGCAAGAAATACTTACGCACACAATCTCCATGCCGCCCCCACAGACTACTCCCGCTTTTTACCTCGGGTGCAGGCGACCGACGAGTTCCTGGGGGCAGCGGATGGTTCCAGTAGTCCGAACATTGAGATGAGTAATCTTGTCACGATGTATATTATCTGCGTAGAAAACGAAGAGAAACGTTTTGCATCTTATGCGCGCGGTTTTCAGAAAAGCCAGTTAGTTTCAAGATGTTTTTGAAGTATTCTGAAGTTATCAGAATTATAGTTTGGACAGCATGGTTATGTGGATAATGACAACTTGAATCCAGCCACGGTCGCAACATTCACGGTACCAGCAATTTACGCTACTCGCCACCCGTCACCATCCACCTTTCTTCCTTTCCGTTCGCCATTATGTTGTTTGGTTTCTGGTGAAACAGCACTCTAAACATGTTATTGGCTCATTCATTCACTGTTTTCCTTTCGAAGACTTCAAGGAATATTTCTTTTTTGCGTTTGACTTAACTCTTTTGTTGAAGTAAGAGAACACTCCCACTTAACTCAGATTAGAGGTGTTCATGGAGTTGTTCAACTGAACTGTTTGCAAGATGGAACTTGATATTTGATTGAACTCTAATTTAAGCCAAATTATTTGTATGTATTGTAACTGTTTAAAAAAAGCGCTCTGTGGGTGAACGTTTTTAATATTTGTTTTGTTTTCTGTCACGTGTGACGTGAGGTCATAGCATGAGATATTTCAAAACGTGATACTTTTCTCTTCATTTGGCTTGTGTGATAGATAAATTATTTAATGTCCTTTCTTGTTTCTCTTTGAGGCTCAGTTGTCCAGAATAATAGAATTATCGAATATTACATCCCACGTGGGTTTATTAAACCGGTAAACCAATCTAAAATGGGTGTTTTAATTTGCTTAAAGATCCAGAGGCATTTATTTATATAATGGCCAGGAGGTGATGCCATCAGAAGCTTTTTATTGGAAAATGTTTAAACAAAATGATTGTCCATTATCAGTAGCGGTGTTGATAAAACACACGCAGCGACAGAAAAGCTTAATGTCACATTTTGTTCATGACAAAAGAGCCGTAGTTTACAGTAATAAAACAAAATGTTTCAATAGTAGCTTAACATTGCCACCGGCGACAGTGCGAGCTTTTAAGAATAACATGATGATACTTCTCTGCCCAGATGTTAAAGGGCATTTGGTACGTATCCATTTACTCTATTTCTGTTACTTCGTTGACTAGCGTTTTAGCCGCATCCATACCAGCAAATTTTTCTATGACAAAGTTTCTGTGAAAAGTTTTATTTGCTCGTGTATGTGAGCAAATTTGCCCGAATTTTCTGTGTCAAATTCACTTGCTGAACAACTCGCGCGCCAGCCAAAAATTTACTCGTGTGGATGCGGCTTTAAGGTATACTAATAGTTTTAATAACTTTTTTGCACAGAGTTAGTTTCAAACATATATATCCAATTTTATTATATAACATTTAATAGGCGGCTCACTTGGCCTCTGCAGATTTCTTTCTACTAGCAGTTACTCTAGTACGCCGGGCCCTATGTGATGCGAAAACTGGACTCCAAAATTCGGCCTCGGACGGTGAACTAACTGGAACCCAGCCGATTGAATTGTACATTGATAGTTTATCAATTTTGGGTAAAGGGATCCTTTGATGAAATGTAAGATAATGTAATATAGTTAATGTACTATGGCGAACCAGAGACTTACGTACTTCGATAGCCTTCGTGGATCCTTTTTTTTTTTTTTTTTCGCTATCGTGCTTTCAACTTTAACCACATCTTTCGCACAGTTTTCTTCTTCCGTCGCCGGGATTTCTTTCTCAATGGCCAACTCATCCATAGATATTTTATTACAATAAATTAAAATGTTGTTCGAAATTTTGAATCACTCATTTGGATTTCTCTTTCTTTGGCTGAAGAACGCTTAAGACATGTCAATGACCTCGTCAAATGGCTTTCTCTATCTATGTGCTACACGCTCACCAGTTGATAAGATTATACACAGATAGTTCAGTTTTTTTCTGTTGAATACATGAATACAGACATACATATAAAGATTACTTTATTTACCTTCGGGTTTTAGAGTAGCTTATGCAGCTAATATCTCCGAGCATTTAACCATCAGATTTGAATAAAAACAGGAATTCGCGATCTCAAAAACTTTCAGGCGTTAAAAGTGTTCCCGCACAGAATGCCCATGCAACTATGAACTACTCTGTACAGCGATGTTTTAAAGGGACTATATCACCCAACGCGCATGCGCGAGTTGGTCGGAAAACTTCAATCTCGTTCCCAGAGCCCACGTTCCCCTTATTCAGCGGAGCGGGGAACGAGAGACTCTGGGATAATCCATTTCATAGTGACAGGATTCTTGTCATCGCCTCAACTGCGCAGGCTTGAACTCATTTGGGAAATGGCTGCCGAAACACAAATCTCGGAAGCTATATTCCGCGAAGCTATTAGGTTTTCTTTGGGAAAATTCGGACAGCCAGAGCAGGAATTAAAATAGGAGCAACTTGAAGCCATAAAGGCAATCTGTGTGGACAAAAAGGATGTCTTAGCAGTGCTGATTTACCAATGTTTGATTTCCTTCGCGATCGTAAAGGAGAACTTCATTCTAGTACGTATAAACAAAAAGACTGGCTGTGTGGTAACCGTGGTTTCCCCGTTGAACGCGTTAATGAAGGACCAAGTTAAAAAAACTGGAACGTTTTCTTAATGTTTGTGTGATACAAAGAGTCGCGATAGAGGATGGAGAAAATAAGGTTTCTTTACCTAAAAATGCGCGAAAATGCAGTTTGTTGTTCGGGCACCCAGAGGTGTTCGTGGATAACAGGAATGTGGCTAAAATGTTAAAGGAAAGGCATTTTCAAGAAAGTGTCCGGGGAATTGTTATTGATGGGGCTCATTTAGTTCTGCAGTGGTATGTATAAAAATACTCGTGATGTTTTTCTGATCGATGTTGATACTTTGGCAATAATGTAGTTTAAAATAAAGAGTAACTTCAAACTTGATTCACTTGTTTCAGCCTTACTTTATTCGACCTCTGCCATATTTTTACGAAGTAATCATAATCTTACTACTTTGCGTTTGGTCGCTTCTTAAATATTCTGACAGTTACTGTGTATGTTCTAGTAAGACCACTTAAAAAGTTAAATGAGGGAAAGCTGCATTAGGTACAATAAATATTTAATCATCGTTTTCCTTCCATTATACCAAGATAGACATTCAGAGATGATAATAAATTAAGTATTTTTTGGGGGGGTGGGGGATTGGGTGCACTAAAATTATTTTCTTAACATAGACAAAAAAATGTATTCACTTTTTTAGCTATTACTATATCTTGTTGGCTAAGAAGCTCATATTTACCTGACTTCTCTCACTGGTTAATAGATTAACACCTCAATAGAATGTGAGGGGAATGAATCAAAACTTTTTTGTTCAAGGTCCACATTCAGGCCAGCTGAATAACATTCAACAAATTGGAGGAATACTGCCAAGAAATGTGTACACCTGGTAGAGATGGTCTTCCAGCCAGGGCTGATATTTACTTCAATTCATATGACATATTAAAATCAAGAAAAAAGCATGGCAGATGTGATGAGAAACTGTGTGCAATCAAGGGAATGTAAAACGAAATTAATACTAAGTTACTTTGACCACAAAGTTCCTGCTGTCCCAGGGCCTGCATACATCTGCTGTGATTTTCACAGTCGTCTGTACTTGTGATGGTTGTCAGCTTGTAAGAGCTGCAGATGACCCTGAACTTTATGGAGACTATTTCCAGTGATCAGCTTGGTGATATATCCAACAATCCAATGGGTGATGAAACCTTCTTCAAAGTTAATGTTCAGGCAGAAATTAAAAGAGACCTTTATACCGGCTTAAATATTGTAAGGGGAACTAGGTAGGAGTACAGTTCGCAGGGTGGTCCTCACAAGTAGTTTTGCAATTTCTCTCACTAATTCAGTCTTGAAACACAAGAATTAACATCTTTTGAAAAAGTGGAAGACATTGTTTCTATAAATATTGTTGTGAGATCACTGAAACATTTTTTGATATTATCCAGCAGCATATAGCATGTATGAAAGAGCTAAACTTATTTTTGCTCAATATTATGACTGTCAGTTAAAGGTTTAATGATGTAGCCAAAACTCGATAGAGGGGCAAAGTCACACAGACTGAGATAGTTTTAAGCCTAATTTAGTACTGACGAACTAACCCCATAATAACATTGCAGGGAAATATGGCTTTAAACTGAAAAGAACCCTGCAAGAAATACTAAATAAATTTGGAAATATTAACACAGGTTAGATTCTTGTAAATAAAGAAACAAATTTTCTTCCCAACCTTTCCAATTTTGCCCTGTAGAGAAAATGATAATTATCAACAAATACAAACAAATTTATATGAAATATTTTAACAGTCTCCAACTAATCATGTTCATGTTCATGTTAAAAGACTTCAAATGTTTTACTTAAAGCTAAGGAGTGTAGTAATATTAGCTTGGTCCTAAATACTATTCTAGCCTGGATACACTGAATACCCCTGACCTAAACTAATTCATCTCATCATCTAAAATGTCCTCTTCTTCCTCATCATCACTTGCATCCTAATCATCATCACAACCAGTCTTTACAGTTGGAATGATGGATTTGTCGCCAGTTGGTTCTTGTGTCAGGTTGCCCATGTGTGTAAAGGAAGTGCATCAAGCTGATCTAACAGCCTCTACGAGATAGACAAGAAACTATTAAGAGTCCTTCCTGGTTGATGTTCAAATGGCTTTTTCCCTCTGACCACCTTTGTCATCTCTTTGATGTAATCAGAGGTACATGTTTTACATGCATGTGTATGGCTAGTTGACTCAGGGACAATGTTACTTTGTCTGCCATAATGCTTAGCTACCTCATTTAACAAGAAATTTGAGGATGATGATCATTGAACCGCTTTAAGAGTTTTAGAAGCCATGTGTCCTTGTCACTTGTCTTCAGTCATCTCACCATCATTTGTACTGCTGCATTTTATACCCTCAACAAATGGGTATTTGACAAAACAACATATTAAATTAGTTTAGTTTTAGTTTAGTTTATTTATTTATGAAATAATATTACAGAAATATGCACTGCTTGCAGTTAGCAAAGGCTAGTCAGGGCGAACAGTGTTAAATACGTATATTGTAAAATAAATAAAAGATTTACAGAGCAAGTGATTCAAAATTCTAGACAAATTAGAAATACATCAAAACATTTAAGATATGGCAAGAGAACAGAACAAAATAAAATAACACAACAGGC
>JAEMWC010000289.1:125000-225000 GCA_016490735.1 Pachyseris speciosa
TCATCTCTTTTAATAGAGCACACCTATTTTAGCCATTTACAATCCAACAATATTGTTCTTTCCCGGAGGAATCCTAAAAATAATAAATTTGTACGGAGCGAAATTAAACACAGCTGATAGCGTACAGCGTTGTAAACAACCAAAAATATTGACGATAAAACTTACTAGAACTTTTCCTGAAATCTTTTTAGCACGAATAAGACTTCTACAAGCTCTATGGGATGTAGAAAGTAAAAAAACTTCTCGATAATAACATTTGCAATACCGTTTTTCACCTATCACTTCCACTCACCGTTGGACGCCATGTTGGACGCTTCGATTTCCCATATGAGGAGCATCTTTTGTTCGCTTAATCCAATCAGCAATCGAAGTTTGATTGGAATAATCAAAAACGATTGCATTATTCGAAACGACTAACGGGTTCAATGTTCAAATAATCAACTCATTAATGTAATTTAAGGGAGTACGCTTGACCTGACTCGACTGTAAGATTTGAATTTAATTTTAATTTCTCTTTCCCAGTTTTCGAAGACCTTTGTCATTCATGCATTGTTTTCTTTGACAAAACATTTAGATACAAAGAAAACTAACAGATTATAAATGAACAAAACTTGTCCTCCACTGGCTAAAAGGAAGCAACAGCTGTTGGTGAAATCTTCTAGAGTATTAGTTTTTGGAGTGTCTGTAGACACTCGTGGAAGAATATGGCAAATTCATGATCAATGGCTGGTTGTTTAAACTTTCACGAACCTAGACCTCTAGATTTCC
This sequence comes from Pachyseris speciosa, assembly GCA_016490735.1. NCBI lineage: Eukaryota > Metazoa > Cnidaria > Anthozoa > Scleractinia > Pachyseridae > Pachyseris > Pachyseris speciosa. The sequence continues at coordinate 125,769 of JAEMWC010000289.1, forward strand.
TTGTCAGTGGTTCTTTTCAGGCACATATTTTTTTCCTTGTTTTTACCATGTACCTTCTTGTCACTGGTTAAAGTTAACCTCGTTTAATTCTTATGATTGGGAAACTCTGTTTGGTTTACACTGCGTTTCTGTGAATTGTCATTAGACATCTAACCGCATTCTTTTAACGACATTGACTTCGCTAGCTATCATTGAGTCTGCAATGAATGCCACAAAACTTGTCATTTTAGTGGACATAACATGAATAACGGTTTATTATTCCCTCTCGATTTCTCTAGTGATAGCCATTCGTGTTGCGCCCTTTCCAGTGCAGGCTATGAAAATCTGCAGCTTATAGTTAAATTGAACAGAAACAAATGCTATCACAAAACGAGCAAGATTAGTAACCCGAGTTCTTCTACCGTACTTTTGAAACCATAAAAGGCCTGGACCAAACATCCATGCACGCCTTGTAGTTTCTTAAGTATTAGCTATGTTTTCGTCCTCTTTCTACTAGGAATTTCGCGAGTGGAAGTAACGCAGTCACACCGCGTCCGTCGTGGCCAGCTAATGGTAACATACCAGAATCCACGACCACACCACTGAGTGAGAAGCAGTCGGGAGCCTTGGACTTCAACTTGTGGAAACAAATCGGACACGAATTCATGGCCAAGTCGAACATCAACCACTGGATCGTGTGCAATGAAGGTAGTGGAAGCTTGGTAGAATACAGAGCAGGAAGCCTGAACTGCCATGTGGTTAGAAACATCGCCCCTGTCTGCCATGATGTCGCACCTGACGAGATTCGGGTCCTGACCAAGGAGGCTTCAGGCAATTTTGGCCCTCATCTGTACAACTCAAAGAGTCCAACCTGGTTGAAGACCTACTACTATTGGGAGAGTTCCACTCAGAGTCTAAACTGGCCCACACACGATCCATGTGGACGAAATGGTTTGTCACATGTCAAGAACGTGCCGAATCCCCACGGGAATATTTACATTCGTTGAGCGTCTTAAGGTTTATAGTCAATGGCAAAACATAGGAATTGTAAACTGTAGCAGGACTGTTCTGTCACTATATTAAAGGCTAACGGAATGAAACGCAACTGATGTTGTGCGACTGTTGCGAAAGAATTAATTTCATATGTTCCCAGTTAGAAACAAATGTGGGTTTCTCATTTAAACTTTCTTTCCTTTCCTGTGAGCATGCTGAAGTCATGGCTATGTTCTCACAATCAATAGAGCCCAAAATACCGGTAACGGCATTGCACGAAAGTTTCACCAAACTCAGTAACGTGAGGATAGTCAACATTAATCCCGAACATAGGCGTTAGTCATTGTTTTTTCGTATGCCGACTCTTGTCGGCAGGACACATACAAGTCTCGGGTATTTAACAGTTTTAACGAAAGTAATAATTGACTGCCTGCAGAAAAAAAGCACTGAACCCTCCAAAAAAAAGACATAGTAGTGGCTAAACTTTATCAGTTGTTTTTTTTTTCTGGAAAGAGGTGGGAGAGTCACTTTTTTGAGCTAATTACTGCACAAAATTCAAAGCTTAAGAGTAAGTGGTCCTGTGTAGCTTTGCTCTAGTAATTCTCCGATGTTGGGGTTGTGGGGGATCGGGAGGGTAAGTCACAACAACTCCTCAAAAAATCCACCCCGAATACAACTGACCAAGAAAACATTTGATATCGATGAACCCCGTCTTTAACGGATTATTTGACAGTTTATGTTACACCACAAGTACCACAACTAAAGCCCAAACAAGTAAACAAGCAACCTGACGAAACAACGAATGTAGTAAGTGTAAAAAGGGAGAAAAATGACACTATGAGGGTCCACGTGAAAACAACAGTCCCGATTAAAGCATTTTGTCGTCATAGGAATAATATACAAAATATATAAGATACACAATTATTATTTGCGTTTCTGTTACAAGTCTTACAGATATGCAGTGAACTCCTTGAAGTGCGTCATCTTACTATAGCTACAATAAACTTTGGATCCACTAATCCCCTCAGAAAATAACTTGAAGATAAAGAAATTAACCCTCTGAAAAGAGGTAACATTAAGCGAAAAAAATCATGTATATTATCAAAAAGAAAACCAGCTCGGAATAATAATAATAATAATAATAATAATAATAATTTTTTTATAATAATAATTTTATTTAACAATTCATCCAATATATTACAAAATAATAAATAATAGCAAAATTATTAAGCTACAAACTATGGGGAAAACAGTATTAATCGGTTTTTATTTTAAAAAAAGCTTCAAAAAATGTCAAAAAACTAGGCTAAAAAAACTTCCTTTATAAAAAGTCTAAAACATCGTATTTGGTAATAAAATAAATAATGTCGACTACAAAACTGCTAAACACTTCTTGGCTCAGTATTCCTGGCTTTAACTAGAGTTCCCCAGAAATAGCGTTCTCAATAATACTACTAATAATAATAATTAAAAAATTCCAATAATAAAATATCTATAGCTGTTGAGTCTAGGGAAGTCGTGCTTGACCTTTCTCTATTTCTAGATCCCTGTCCTTAACATCTAAGTTCCTCCTTCTCGGGGTTCTCGATCCCCTTAGGCATAGGAGCGCACTCCTCAAAATTGCAAAGGACACTTTTATAATAATAATAATAATAATAATAATAATAGTAATACTTTATAGTGGTATAAAAACCATCGGATTTGACTTTCATCTTTTCTAATTCTTTTCTCATACAGCGTGTACTTTTCTCCAAGGATGGTTTTTTATTCGCTGTTATCTAAATTACTTCTTCTAGCTGGAGCTGTCCTTAGCGACCTCAAAAGGAAAATCGATCGGGCGGTTTCAGCTATGGAAACAAGTCGCTGAATGACAGGGTTTGTTTTGCTTCCATAGCTCAAACTGCCTGGCCTACTCTCAACAAAGTTGGTTTCCGGTTCCGGTTGAATAAAATAAAATCTTTCGCAGGTTTTTCCTGGTTTACACAAAATCTCAGCAACACTCTTTCGCGGATGTGCTGATTTAATAGCCGGTTCACTTTGTACTATTTCTAATCAATCTATTGTTTCTGGCATTTTTCCTGAAAAATCGAAACTTTCCAAAATCATTCCGTTATTCAACCAGGGAGAACGTTCAGATTTAAATAATTATACCCAACTATCGACCAATCAGATGAAAGTCATTTTTATGAATTTACCATAAGAGTTGTAATATGTATGCAGCAGACCGGATAATCAAATGCTTAGCATCATTCAAATTCCTGTTTCAGTTTATTTATGTGAAACAAAACAATGACAAGACAATTTGCAAACTATCCTTAATTTTAATAAAACAATTTTGCTCGGCAAACTTTTCTTACTGAGACGTTTTCTGTGTCATTTCGCAGACCTCTTCAGTCGTATTTGTATAGGCGACGTGATCCTCAACCACCTGATCACGCCATTACGTTAGATGTCGATGGTGAATCCAGCCACTTACTGTCCAAATCAAAAACTGAGTGCATTACAGTTGGCTAGCTGAAAAAAAATTGCATTTAAGGTACACAGTTAACGGGTTAATTAACTCACACTGCAAAAAAAATTGCATATCCCTGAAAGTGTCTTTTTGTGAAAGTAGTAGTGTAATCTGATACGGGCTTGCGCCAGAATAACTCCTATTAAAAGTTTCGCCATTGAGGATTTTCTCATGTTACCTGAACACTATTTTGAATTTATTTTTCTATTTTTGTTCTGCGTTTTCTTGATCAAGTCAGATGTGAATTCTACGCTTCAGAGCTGTACATTAATTCTTTTATGCTCAATTCCCAGCCGTCGGTGCTATCGTAGGCTTGATTGAAGAAGCCAGCTACAGAACTTCGCTTCTCCCCTGTGATATCGATCCTGGGGCCTTTCCTGTAGAACAAATACATAAATACGTCGTTTGTGCTTGTGTTTAATTTTTTTGGGTCTGGTTCAAGAGACGTAACGCAGATTAAATCAGGAGTTTTCGCCAAATCCCCCTGATTTATGTATCGTATCTCTGGTTGTCACAGAACGGACTGGGTTTTGTGAACTCACTCTAAAAACAAGTCCACCTCAAGACAAACAATACATGGAAAGGTGGGGGCGGCGGGCGGGATGCGGGGACACGAGGGAGGAGGGCCATGATACATCTTAAGCAAAGGTTAACCTACAATAGCGCGTTTCATTTCTCCCCTCGTTTTCAATTTTCCGTGTCGTCTAGTTATCCACCTTTTGTCTAATGACGAAGAGAAAAAGAAAAAATAATAAACTTACAGACATTTCAGTGCAACCCAAATACCGAGAGCAATTAGCGCAACAAGAGCGACAACTGCTCCAACAATAATTGAAACAAGCTCTGTTTTGGACATTCCTTGTTGCGCATTGGTGTCAGGTTTACGAATTGCTGGCTCTAGGAGGAAATGACAAATGTATTTCAGTACCAAACACATATAAAAAAGTTAATTCTGAGAATATTTAATCACTTGATACGATAACCAACAAACGGCAATCAACGGGTCGGGTTGGCAGGCTCCAAGACTATACAGTTCTTTTTTTTTTTTTTTTATTTAATTTTTTTTTTGTCTCTGTAAAGGGATTAGTGAAGTTAGTTTTACTAAGCAGTCCCTGTAGACTCAGTTTTGTTGAATTTAGCTCACCTATGGAAAAAGTTTAAAACATGATGCTGTAAAATAAGCCTCATTGCTCAACTAGAATTTGATGGCTCTAAACGAAAGATTAAATAACTTTTTTGTAAATTAAAATTAGTCCCTGCCTATCAAATATATAACAGGCAACATTTTAATACTGTAGCATTACATAGAATCATGGAAAAGTATAGGGAAAACTCAGATGATAAAAGGAAACAAACAACTGAAGCACAACCAATACCTTGACAATCCTGTCGCAGTTTTGATCCCTGTTTCCCAAAGGTTGAAGTCCCTGATGGGCATGAGATGCAGGAAGTCTGGGCTTCGTGATCTTGGTATTTGTCTTCAGCGCATGACTGGCAACTACTGCTATTCAAGAAGTAGCCAACAGGACAGTTCACTGTTTGAAAGAGGAGGTAATGGGAGGTTTTCTGTTACTGTATTACTCGCTTTGACTAAACAACAAGGAAAGTAGTTGACATGGAGCCATGATATGAATAAAGTCCCGATCCCCACTTCGCGGTCGTCTTGGATACCCTATCTTTTCTTTTCAGAATTTAACAAACTGTAAACATCTTCAAATGAAGAATGATCCTCGCAGTTGTGAACGCAATTTATGCAATTGCGAAAAGAAGCCTGAAAAAAATTCAGGACTTCAACGGGGTTTGAACCCGTGACCTCGCGATTACCGGTGCGATGCTCTAACCAACTGAGCTATGAAGCCACTGACGTTGGGAGCAGGTCAATTGTGGGTTCATATGTTCCCGTGTTTCTTTCACGGGAACATATGAACCCACAATTGACCTGCTCCCAACGTCAGTGGCTTCATAGCTCAGTTGGTTAGAGCATCGCACCGGTAATCGCGAGGTCACGGGTTCAAACCCCGTTGAAGTCCTGAATTTTTTTTTTCTCAGGCTTCTTTTCGCAATTGCATAAATTGCGTTCACAACTGCGAGGATCATTCTTCATTTGATTTCATTTCCGCAGTTCATATATGATTCATTTCATATATCATTCACACTGTAAACAGCTTATTGGGAAATACTTAAATGATACAAAAACATGATAATTACATTTTCTCGCCCGTCATGTATCCTTACCACATATGGCCCCATTTTGCACTTGTCCCTCATCACACGCAAACCTAGCGAGACGAATTTCAAGAGGACTGGACGTGTCAGTCACTATGACAATTCCGCTGACATTCAAACTCATGTCCGCTGTTTCCAAGGCTGCAACAATATCACTTAATATTTGAAAAGACGTCTGGTTGATATCAAATGATGCATTTTTCTCATGCGAAAGTGGAACTTTTAAAGCGAAACTGACGGTCAGAGGAAGTTTCGCAGTCGTGTTTGTTTCTCGATGAGTTTGTTCTCCACATGTGACTTTGACGTTCTCCTTGGCACAGGCTGGGTCGCGAATACAGATATGCTGCCCAACGGAAGTGCCCTTAAGTAGCTCTATAAAGTTGATGGCGATCTCTTCATTCATTTGTGCTACACCACACGTGTCTGTAAGATAGTGATACTCGCCATCAAACCACGCTTCTTTCGGTATGAACGTTCCTGTAACGGGCAGAAAGTAATACCTTTATTAAAAGGTTTCTCCATGAGCAATTAAATTTTTGCTTTAGTCAAACAAAAAGAAAGCAATGCAACAACGATAGCAAAACGCCCTTGGACCAAACGTCTCTGCTTTAGCTGCCCTCATGAATGTATTCTCAGGAAGTAAATCTTGGTCACAGTTCCGAGCAGAGCCTTCACAGTAGTGATCTGCATTTCTCAAACGCATTCATCTGTTGTAAACCTTACTTTGGAGGAATAGTCATTTTTAAAGCAATGCATTTAATAACAAAAGTCCATTTTTATGCCATCTGCGCTCTTTCAAAGCTATAGACTAGAAAAACGATAAAGAACAGGAAAACCCTGAACAAGTCAATTTAAAAAGAGGACCCCTGCAACCAAGGGAGGATTTCATTGTGTCCCTTTTCAATCTGTAGCTCTAATAACTATAAAATTATACTTGAAGATGGTTTAAGTACAAGACTACACGTACTTGAGCAATCAGGCAGAGCAGGTCTCTTACTTCCTTCTGGCATCTGAGCATTAAACCATTTCCCGCTAGGGCTACACACATAGACAGGATGTGGAAGGTTTGCGAAGCCGTATCCCGGGTTACAATGCACAGAGCACATTAGTCCAGCAACCCAGGTTTCACACGCTTTGGCTCCATTCTTCGGTGCTGGTAAATCTTCACAAGTTGACTCTTTAATTTGAAATAAGAAGAGCGAATACTTCATGGAGTTAAAGTTATCGTTACACTATAGATAATTCAGTAGCCACCGCCCGGTCAGCTCTGTTGGTAATCAAGAGCTGTGGGACTGCTGAGCGGAAGGTCTTACGTTCAAACCCCAAACCTAATCAGAAATGATCATGCTGGCTGTGTGCTCAACATCTGCCTCGATTTATAGGGCAGTAAGGTTGAGCCGGTAGCCTTTTCTCCTTTAGCTTCTTAACTAAAACTCAACGGGGGACGTAAAAGAACCCATATAATGTTAGCAAAGAGCAACAAACGTAGATCACGTTTTTATGACCCGTTCATCCAACGGTTGGTGGATGATTGTTGATGGCCTGCTTTAGCTTGTTATAAAGCCAACAGTCAACAAGGTGTTGTCTTTACATGCTTCTCAGTTCGGCGAACAATCCAAGGTCCTGTGTAAGACCGTCTAATGAAGATTCTATCGTTAATTATAGGCTAGTTCACAAGTGCACTGCGCGTAATAACAAGCCGTGAGGATGGTTTGTAATTCAGTATCATTTGGGACAAACCGTTGTGATTTAAATTGAAGACCAAAGTGCAATGTCCGCTGTCTGCTCGTTCCAGTGGCTGCGTTCTAATGTTATACACCTTTCTCCAGCACACGCAAGCAAGAGCATTTATTTTCTGTCATCAAGAGTGGTCTTTGCGTTGTACATGTAGTTTTTGTCAAAACGTTCAGCTCACTTTCTGCAAACCTCAGCCGGATTTCGTCTCGTATAGTGGAGCGGTGAAAAGGAATCACTTTCGAGCGTAGCCTTGATTTATAGCTTACTTACTTACCACAGAACTCAGAAAGAGAAATCTACAAGTAGTACCCATTTTGTCCTAATAATTCGCTGTTTACTGACGGAGGGGAAGACAAAGCGTTTATGGGTTAATCCAAAAGACCATAGGATATTAGTTTTATAGAATAAAAACGAAAAAAGGCAGCTGCTTGGAGACAATTTCATGTCCGGAGTCGTTTGTTTTTAAGGAGGGTATATTGGTTGGCATAATAATTCCTGGGACTGGATGAAGGTGGGTGGGTTAAGAATTCAATCACTGGTGGCGGCGGAAAGAAACCTATTGAAAAGGCCTTTTCCACAATCAAAACACTGAAAACTTAACATACCAGCTACTGCGATACGAAACGTGCAATACGCCACATTTCCTGCTTTATCTGATACTTTGTAAGTGATATCGTATTCTCCCCACGGGACTTCACTTCCATTAGCAGGCTTTGTTGTAAAACGATATACGCCCACATTATCCGTGACCTTGACTCCAGGTAAAATCAAATGTAACGATCTTTCGTTTGAAGTAATATTGTCATCACCAGGGCAATGGTCAATCGTTGGTGGTTCCACATCTGTTAAAAGAACTTCTCTCACGTTACAGAAGTTTCATTGTTCAGATCAAAGTTCAGCGACATGTGTAAACTGATATTTCGAACCCATCTAGTTACGAATTCATTAGGGCTGTTGCGTTTATCTTTATCGCTATACATTTACCTATGGTAGGTTACTCTTTCCTGCATTTTGTCCTATGTGTAGTTCTGTTGCCATTTAGAATTCTTTTCTTCTTTGATATTTTCATGGCAATTTTAGGTGGCTCCAGATAGTTATAAGACTAGTTCATAACTTTTAAAAGAAACTGGCAGTTTGCATTCGGTTTGTATTCAGTTTGTATTCGAATAAGCGCATTTTATTAAGGCTCCTGAGCAGACTCGATCATCTCGGCTAAACGACAATGTACTACTACTACTACTACTACTACTACTACTACTACTACTACTACTACTACTACTACTACTACTACTACTACTACTACTACTACTACTACTACTAAATTATTTGCATCAAATATATAGAGACAATTTAAACAACCCGCGTATAGCATCAGCTAATCTTGGCGGGTATTAGTAATAAATAAACACCTAAACAATCTACATGTAAGCTAAAGGATTACATTACTACTTCAATATTACTTAGCTATGCATTAGATTGCTACATTGTAAGCTAAAAGATACAGTTAAAAACAATGAAGTTGCATCATTAAAGTACAAGCGAAGCAACCTGGAAAGTAGAGAAGAGAGAATTGTGATATACGGTTGTAAGCGAGGTATATAAAAAGATACAAATTAACCATCTAGTTGCAGTGTTAGTTGTCCTAAATAAAGTAGACTTTTTTACTCTGATAAACTGATGTTTGAAACCACTTCACAGCAGCAGGGGTTAGTTTCTAAAGAAACTGTGGTGCTACGTCAGTGGGGGAGTGTTTTTAACAAAATATGAGAATATTAGACTAGGCTTTGGTAGATTGTGCCCGAAAAAAAAACGTATTATGTTTTTAGCAGTGCTCATATTTTTTAGAAATTATGCCGAAATTATGCTACTTTCTGAAAATTATGCTCTCCGTCACCGAAATTATGCTACTTAGATTTTAAGGAAAATAAAGATCACCAGTAGCTTAACTATATCAATTTTGACTTTAATGAACATTCCAAAACAGTTTTCCACCTCGACGACACAAATTTTCCCCTGGGAATTCTTCGATTCGATCACGAGGACTCATGTTCTTTGGATCTGAGTTACCTCTTTCCTTGTACGTTCCGGTATTACTTTTAGGAACACGTTCTCTAGAGATTGAAGCTCTCGGTACGGCACTGGAAGTGCTGAAAGGGCTGGAAGTGGATGTAATCGAGGACGACGCCATCTTTGACCTGAGGCCTGAGGGGGCGAGCCGCCGAGCGATAAGCGTGGTGGCCTGAGGAGAGTCTCAGTCTCTCAGATATGCACAGGGTGGCCTGAAGTCTGCCGGACCATATTTGACCATGGGCCTTAGCACAGACCTCAATATTTTCCAAAAACAATACAGAAATAAAATACAAACTGAATTATTCTAGTGATTTCTAGAACTGTGATGGCTTTTTTTTTTCAACGCATAAAGCTGGGATTATGCTAGCAGTGCTAAACTGAAATAAAAGTTTAAAATAATGCTCGTTTTGCCAACTTATGCTTAAAATTATGCTAGCACAATCTACCAAAGCCTATATTAGACGCCCAAAGAGGCATTATTCTAACTGCACCTCTAACATCGACGGAGAACATACAACTGGTACTGAGTCCAGCAGAGTCGGTGACGAGATATCTGATGTACGTTTTCCCAACATTCAACTTCTGTGGTGGACGCAAACCGTTCACGTTCAAGGGCTCGTTAGAGTTGTCTGTAGGGACGGGAACATTCCACGTGACCATTGCATATGACTGACCGATTTCTGTAGGAACCTCAGTGCTTGGTGGACATTGAATGCTGGGAGCTGCAATATCTGTTAAAGAGGTGATTAAGATTCGCTACCAACCTAACGAAAGTTTCAGTCTGTTACAATATTTTACAATAATATTCATCGATATCAGTTAACATATTCACTTATTCATGTAGAAAGGTTATCGAAAAAACAAGTTTGCATTTAAGAGAGATAGACACCATGAGAGACAGACAAATGAATGAAGGGGCTTAGTTTCTTATGAAACTATACAGACAGAAAGACAGACAGACAGATAGAGGCAGCAACTATAGAAATAATAATGTATTTAGATAGATATCAACGATCCCAACGTCCAAACTCTAGATATGATCGCGTGAGTTTTGGGCTGAGCAATGTAGATATAATAAGACATTTCATACCTCTACAAGTCACATTACTGATGTCTTCACTCCAAAAGCCACTTTCAAGGCAGGATACTTTTGACGGACCATCCAGTCGATAATGATTTGTGACATTACAAGTCAAAAAACAATCTGTATTGTAATCTACACCAGACTGGTTCTTACAAGACGAAGGAAATACCGTTCCGTGAGCGGGCGGCTTGATGGCTGGACACTTAACAACTAAGGGAAACGGAAAAAACCCTCAACCAACCAGAAAAAGAACACATTTAATACCATAGACACAAAGAACGAGACAACCAAATTAAAAAAAGACACCTGGGTACAAACGATTTCCATTGTTTGCTGTTTTCACAGGCGTGGCTTTTTCCTTTCAACACGAGCAAAAGTTTATGCAAGACATGACCTTTTTAGGCCAATAGTTAAATATTTGTTTTCAAATCTGTTTATGGCTTTTCTCTTCAATAAGCTCTGGTTATGTTGGAAGGTCAGGTTATTTGTATGCTTACTGTTGCATGTAGTTACGTTGCCTGACCATGTCCCGTCTGATTCACATGACCGAACACCTGGCCCACGCTGTTGGTATCCCTGATTGCAATAGAGAGAGGCCTGGGAACCGAATGACCATCCGCATGAAAGAGAGGTTATAGCACCGTTACTTGGAGGCTGGAGGGGTGGGCAAGACGTTTCTGCGGAGAAAAAGACACAATAAGCAAATAGCTTGGAAAACGAAGTGTTGTTCGATCCTATTTCTTTCTTTACCATATGTCTGTTTACCATGTCAATCAAAATATGGAAAGCGTCATACTTGCGACTTGCACGATGAAGCTACAGTTTGCTGTGTTTCCCTCATCATCTCTTGCCGAATAATGAACATTGTAAAGACCGAGGCTTAAGTTGGCTGGAGGGCGCACTGAAGGGTAGCTGATGGTCACGTGATCAGAGTTATCAGTCACTGTTGGTTCATTCCAAGAGACTTGAGCGTAGCTTGAACATTTAGTAAGATAAAACACCATGTTCCCGGGACAGCTGTTGTTGAATGAAGGAGGCGTTTTGTCTGGAAACGATAAAAAAAAAAAAACATTTTACTTCCACGCACAATGATTAATTTCACAAGTTCTTTTGCTGTTGCACAAGCGGACTCACACTCAGTGTTCCTTAGACTTTCATTATATCTTGCGATTCAAGTACCAACAAACTAATGAGACTACAGTTTCTTAAAGTAAGAGGCTACTGTTAACAGCTGTTCATAATTCTCTTCACCTTTGCATATCGTGTCATTGTTTCCAGTCCACTCTCCGTCACTGCCACACACCCTAACGGAAGTACCCTCCAGAGAGTAACCTTGTCTTTGGCAACTGAAGCTGCAGGACTGACCATACGTACTTCTTGACAGACATGAGGGAGGAGATATCACACCATTGGGGGGAGGATGGAGGGCGGTGCAGTTGATAACTGCGTGAAAAAGAATAATAATTGTGAATAAAATATTGCTAAAAAATATTTCACTCTATCTAACCCAAATGCCATGGACACCGTTGGTACCAGCAGATGTGCGAGTATTTAAGAACTCTCGTTTGATCAAGTTATACGATGTTAATGGCTACTTAATTTCCTCATCGTACGTGTCTAATTGTTTGGAAGAAAGCGGCTAGGAATGTCACTTATCACTATAAGCATTTCGGTGTCTTGACTCTGTCATTTCCTCTACGATAGCAGTTGCTTTGGCTAACGTCAAAACTCGTCAAGTGCCAAATGCTTTATTCCCTAACCTTGACAAGATGTATCCAGTCCACTCCAAGCCTCGTTTTCCAGGCACTGTCGCCTTGACGAACCGGTCAAGTTGTAACCAACTTTACACGAGAAACTGCAAACCACACCATATTGTTCGGATAACGGATCAGAGCACCCAGTTTTTAGACCATTAAATGGAGTAGGAAGAGAGGAACATCGAATGGCTGTAAAGAAAAAGAAGGGGCACGAGACTATGCGATTCGTTGTTGAGCACGTAACCATAAAGGGATTTGACGATTAGTGACGTCGGACCATTACAAGAGCACCCTAGTCCCAAACTAGTGGTGTTTTTATAAATAACATACCTTGGACTTAGGCCAGCGATGGCGGCCTAGTTTTATTCGGCTATAAGTTATGTTCTGATTATTAGCCCTGATTTTTTTACAGCTTATAACGTCTCGGCCATTGAAACGTTCTTTCCATAAAAAGAAAAAGGAAGACATTGTACATTTATCAGCACCCTACCTTGACATGTTGGTGGAGGATTGTCCCAGAATCCTGGAGGTCGGTTACCGCGCGCATTGCACTTGACTGTTGATGAGCCATTCATTCGATGACCAATAGAACATGAGAAGTTACACATAGAGCCATAGTGATTTCCACAACTGCTCATGCGCTGTGGACCTCCAGGTGCTACCGTCAGTGATGTACAATTGATCACTGGTGATTTAAGACAAGAATGCAAGTTCACGTCAATTAAGCAACATCTTCTACTAATATATGTGATAACAAAAACAGGGTTTGCTCTTAAACGGAGTCCCCTATACTTTAGTTCTCATCAGCGAAAATGGGCAGAAAAACTATTATGTTAACGACTAGCTTCCTAATTAAGATAATGATATTACCCAGTAAGGATAAAACACCTCGAATATATTTTTATTTACTTCTATCTACTTACTGGTAATTGCATTCCCATTTTGTCAGAATGAGTATCAAGTACACAGATATTGCAAAAGTATTCTTTAACGAACATTTCCTTCGATGTGTCAACGTTAAGACGTAAAAACCCTTAGAAGGATACATGACATGCTGGTAATGGTGCAGCATTTTGTCCGTCATCAATATACTAGTATTTTCCTTATCTATAACCTTACGATAACGTTTTTATATCTCAATACCTATTACTTTGACTGTAAGGGTGCAGGTAGCCTTATTCCCTGATTGGTCCACTGCAGTGTATGTTATTACGTGATTTCCCTGACTGAATCTTTGAGGTGATTGGTAGTTTGATGTCACTTTAGGTATTAATCCTGAGTTGTCAGTAGCAACCGGATTGGTCCAGTTCACCAACGCTGAAAACCTTCCTTTCTCTGCGTAGGACAGTAACGGACGTATGGGGCATGATGCACGAAATGATGGGGGCTGAGAATCTAAAATAACAATTTCAAGCAGAGCGTATTAAGTTCGTAAAGGGAGATAATCGTTTCATTAAAAAATTGCACTGTTCAGCTTAAATCCCTCCTCTGTAACGCCTGTAGACTACTGCGCCAAACAGACATTTCATCTTTCACCGTAGATCTCAGGATAGCCGCGGTATGTCGAATAAATAACCAGAAATGAATATATTGTAAAGAGCTATAATGTAATATTCTTAACACAATGTAGATTAACAATGTATTCGAAGTTTCAGTACATCATCACAAAATACAGGCTATTCAGGTTCAACGACCTCAGTGCCAAAAAAAATGGATAAAAACTGAGAAAGAAAAAAGATGAATAAGCAACTAAATAAATTGTATCAATGAATGAAGAAAGGAAAAAAATGAGTGAGTGAGTGAGTGAGTGAGTGAGTGAGGGAGGGAGGGAGGGACGAAGTGAGTCAGCGAGCGAGCGAGCGAAGAAGCGAGTAAGTGAAGGAATGAATTACTGAATGACTAAATGAAGGAAAAAATGTATGGATGGATGGCAGAAAGAAAGATTGAATGAGCGGGTGAGTGACCGACATACGGGCGTAAGGACAGCAGAACGCACGGATGGATAAATGGATAAATGGATAATAACAGATTGACTATGTATGTTTGCATGAGTTTCGGACAGAGCAACGAATATATCATCTGACATTTTTACCTATGCAGGTCACATTACTGATGTCCTCACTCCAAGAGCCATTTTCAAGGCAAGATACTTTTGACGGACCTTCCAGTCGGTAATGATTTGTAACATTGCATGCCAAAAAGCAATCTGTATTGTAATCAACACCAGACTGGTTCATACAGGAGGAAGGAAACACCTTTCCATGAGAAGGTGGCTTGATGACTGTACACTTAACAACTAAAGAAAAAGGAAAAAGCATAAGCAGCCTAGAATGTTTACACATTTCATAAATATAGACAGAAACAATGTAAGGAAAGAATTTCGAAGATCTGGGAGGAAATGAAGAAAGTGCAGCGGTGAGCAGATTGGAGGAACGAAATAAGAGAAGCCATCAAATAGCTGAGCAACGTTTCCATTCATGTGGAAAAATTATTATGTCACAGAACCTTAACAATTTACTTCTTTGTTGCATTCCTATATTAAAGGAAAGACAACAAACGACCAAGCTAAGTTCACATCCATGTTACGTCAATAGATGTTTATTTTAACTCAAATTTATGTAGGCGACTTTTCATCGTGAAAGTTAGTAACACACACTCGCACCTTCCCTGTTATGACATGACACCAGGGGACAAACCATTTCCAATGTCAGTTGCTTTTTTTGTTAAATATGGTACTTAATTTTGAGATGAGCCACAGAATACGTAACTTAATAACATATTTTTAGATGATATTATCAGATCTGTACATGGATTGTTCTTCAATAAACTCTGGTTAGTAAAAAATAAGTCAGTTTTTTTTCTTACCGTTACATGTAGTTACGTTCGCTGACCACGTCCCGTCTGATTCACATGACCGAACACTTGACCCACGCTGTCTGTATCCCTGGTTACAAGAGAGGGACGCCTGGGAACCGAATGACCAACCACATGAAAGAGAGGTTATTGCACCGTTACTTGGATGCTGGAGGGGTGGGCAAGACTTTTCTGTGGATGAAAAGGAAAATAAATTTAAAGTACATAGCTAGCAAAATGGAGTGTTTTCGTCTAGTTAGTCTTATGTCAAATCAAAAAATAATGGAAATATCATACTTGCGACTTGCACGATGAAGCTACAGTTTGCTGTGTTTCCCTCGTCATCTCTTGCCGAATAATGAACATTGTAAAGACCGAGGCTTAAGTTGGCTGGAGGACGCACTGCAGGGTAGCTGATGATCACGTGATCAGAGTTATCAGTCACTGTTGGTTCATTCCAAGAGACTTGCGCGTAGCTTAAACATTTAGGAAGATAAAACAGCATGTTCCCGGGACAGCTGTTGTGGAATGAAGGAGCCGTTTTGTCTGCAAACGACAGAAACATTTTACTCTCACAAGATGCACAATGTAGTGTCCTGCCACATAGGCCAATTGGTACTTGAGTGCTCCTTAGATTAAAATCCAAATGCTCCTTTGTATGAAGCATGTCAAGCAGCCACAGATTTTCAAACCAAAATTTCTTCAAGTAAGTGGCTACTGCTAACAATCTGTTAGTAATTCGCTTTACCTTTGCATGTCGTTTCATTGTTTCCAGTCCACTCGCCGTCACTGCCACACACCCTAACGGAAGTACCCTCCAGAAAGTAACCTTGTCTTTGGCAACTAAAGATGCAGGACTGACCATACGTACTTCTTGAAAAACATGACGAAGGAGACACCATACCATTGGGGGGAGGATGGAGAGCCGTGCAGTTGATAACTGTGTGAACAGAATAAACACTATGAGTAAAATATTGGTGAAAAAAGTTATTTCAGGCTCTCCAACAAGAATGCTAGATGGACACCCATCTGATCAACGAGTATTAACGAACTCCTTATGGGAGGTTAATGGCTAGTCAATTTCCTTAACACACCTGTCTAGTTGAATTTGTCTCAGGTCCGTGCGATATATCCCGTACTCGAGTTATTCGGCAAAATGTACCACTCGAAATTATAGTGTTCTGTATGGAATCGCCATCTTGGCGTTCCTCTGAGGCACACCAAGATGGCGACCGGAAACGAGTTAAAACATGTTTCTTACTACGGCTATCTCAAAGGCTTTGTTCTTTCTGTTGAGCTTTCAAACATTCACATAGACGCTTCTCTTACCATGTTGGCTTTTCAAACCTCAAAACACACTGTGAATCGATGTTTTCATGTAAGTGACATGCTTGTGAGCAGACATCTTTATGTCACGCACTGTAAAAAACTCTAAAATTCAAACTGCTCTATTTTCAAACCAAAGCATTCTACCGAGCTGAAAACATGCAAGCAGATACATTTCTAAAATGTCTTTTTTCTGATGAAGATAGAAATGCAAAAGTCTGTTTACTTTTGAATTTTAGTTTTTTATGACGTCACGTGAAAACCCTCTGTATGACTTATCACTTCAAGGAGTTCTTTTCTTTCGCGAAAATCCAAATCCGGATTATTGAATCCAAAAACAGTTTTTGCGTTTCATTACTAAAATCGAAAAAGGGATTTTGATCCAAATAAATCCACACACCGAGTGAATGCATTAGATCAAATCTAAATCCGGATTTGTAGGATTCATGATCCTTGTGTTTGTTTGGCAACAGTCCGAAAAAAGTATACTTGGCAAGTGTTCTTAATGCGAAAATACGAGGCCTGGCAACTCAGGCCAGCCACCTTCCCGCCATATTTTCGTCGCCATGAGTGATCAAGGTATTTTTAAAACTAAGCTGTCTGTGTCATTTATTTTCATAAAATTGTCCCATAATTAGATAGAAAGTCATTAATATAGAAAAAAGCGTAACTGCTGTACAATTTATATAAAACCTGGACGACTAAAATTGATTTCAAAAGTAATTCGCAGCAATTTCGTAGTTTCATAATTACACGGAAAGTGAAAAATGTATGTTAAGCTTGTATATTGTTATAATTGACCCTTTTGATCTCTCCAACCTGCAGGTAAATACCGCGTTTCCAACAGTGGAGTGGTGACAAGAAAACAATCCTAAACTGGATTTTTCATTTGTCTGGTCATCGTGAATCCAAGGAAACGCACCCTCCACCCTGTGATTTTATCTACAATAACTGATCTTTCGGCTAAAGGGAAAACATGTTAAGTGTCAAGTCCATTATTTCCTAACCTTGACAAGATGTATCCAGTCCACTCCAAGTCTCGTTTTCCAGGCAATGGCGCCTTGAAGAACCAGTCAGGTTAAAGCCAACGTTACACGAGAAACTGCAAACCACACCATATTGTTCGGATAACGGATCAGAGCACCCAGTTTTCATCCCATTAAATGGAGTGGGAAGAGAGGCACATCTAATGGCTGTAAAGAAAAAGGAGGAGCACAAGACGTATAGTGATTCGTTGTTGAACACCGCCACGTAACCATAAACGTAGTCGTTGACGTTTAGTGACGTCGTACCTTTCAGATGTCATGTACGCCATCATGTTGTTATCAACTCTCTAGGATTTCAAAAGGATAGGCAAACGGAGCTCATTCATTCGCCCACGATTGTAAAAGGACCTAGCCATTACCAATCTTTTAAGACCGTTGTTCTTCAGGAGATTAATTGTCTTTTTCATAGAAGAAAAATCCTTAGACTTCTTTTTGGGTTGTGGGTGGCTGCTTAGTTTAATTTGGCAATAAGGTTTGCTTTTAAACCGTGTTTTCTCGACAAAGTAAATGAAAAACGTACATATCACTGCTTCCTTTCCCTTAAGGAACTCGCTCTAATGCAGTTTTATTTTTTTTACAGGTTACATCGTCTCACCCAGGGAAATGTTATTTTCGTGATTAGACAAAAGACGAATTTTGTGTATCTTCTAATTGCACCGAACCTTGACACGTTGGTGGAAGGTTGTCCCAGAATCCTGGAGGTCGGTTGCTTAGCGCATTGCACTTGACTGTTGATGAGCCATTCATTCGATGACCAATAGAACAAGAGAAGTTACACATTGAGCCATAGTGATTTCCACAACTGCTCATGCGCAGTGGACCTCCAGGTGTTACCGTCAGTGATATGCAATTGATCACTGGTGATATAAAACAAGAGGGCAAGTTCATGTGAATTAAACAAGATCTTCTACTAGTAAAGGTAAAAAAAGACAGGGTTAGCTTTGTTTTAATAAAAACAAAACTCAGAGAACACAATCAGCGAGGCTGCGCCTAATGATTTAGTTCTTATCAGTGAAAATGGGTAGATAAAACATTCTTTCATAACGAACGTCTTAACCAAGATCATAATATTATCACTTAACGATAATGCACCTCGAATATTTTTTATCCACTTATATCTCCTTACCGCCGTTGTCACTCAGTGCGACTCTCCCAGATTTGTTAAGGCTGGTTTTCACTACGGAGTTGCAGTCGGAGTCGTAATCAGGAGCGCAGAGCGATACCATCTAGTGAAAATAAATCCGACGGAGTCGGAAGCATAATACCGATTCCGCCTGACTCTGTCGCTTATGATCCAGTGAAAACTAGATTGGCGGAGTGGGACACAGAAGCGGAAGAATCAACCAGTCACAATGCTCGATTCCAAGCATTGTGATTGGTTCTTCGGATACTTCTTCCGACTCTGACTCTCACTGGATCACAAGCGACGGAGTCTTAAGCGGAATCGGAGGAAAATGAAAAGGATTCATCCGGTATATAAATACATTACCATTACCATTACCATTCACTGGGTAATACGCGCTCTTACGACTCCGATTTCGTCGCTAGTAAAACACCAGCCTTTAGAACGAGTGGAAATATTCTTTTTACCAAACAATTCCTTGGATATGTCAGCGTTAAGAGATAAAAATAGAAAGATACAGGACATGCTGGTAATGGTGCAAAATGTTTTCCATCATCAGTATACCTGTACTTTCCTTATCTATACCTTACGATAGCGTTTTTATATCTCAGTACCTATCACTTTGACGGTAAATGTGCAAGTAGCCTTATATCCTGACTGGTCCACTGCAGTGTATGTTATTACGTGATTTCCCTGACTGAATCTTTGAGGTGATTGGTAGTTTGAAGTCACTTTTGGTATTAGTCCTGAGTTGTCAGTGGCAACAGGATTGGTCCAGTTCACTAACGCTGAAAATGTCCCTTTCTCTGCATAGGACAGTAACGCACTTCTGGGGCATGATGCACCAAATGATGGGGGCTGAGAATCTAAAATAATAAAATCAAGTACAAGTTATTAAGTTCGTAAGGGAAGACATGTAACCCGACGCAAAACATGTCAGCCGCGGTGTGTCCAAAAAGTAAACAAATAGATAAACAGACACGAATATAGAGTAAAAGGCTCATGCATTATTCTTAAATTAACATGTATTCGAAATTCCAGCAGGTTAGTAAAAATGCAATATTTAGGTAGAGATCGAAGATCACAGTGTCAAGAAAATAGTAAGAAAAAAGGTAAATAAACAAGTAAATGAATGAAGGAAGGAAGAAAGGAAGGAAGGGACGAGCGAACGAATGAATGAACAAGTTAATGAATTAATGGATGGATGAATGTATTTATCGATGGATGGATGAATGAATGACTAAATAAATGAAAACAAATGCATGGATTGATGGATGAAAGAAAGAACGAATGAGAGGGTGAATGAGTTAATTATTTACTTAATTACATACTTACTTAATGGATTAATTAATAATTAACTGGATGGATCAAATAAAGGATGAATGAACGGGTGAAGGAGTTACTTATTTACTTAATAACGTACTTACTTACTTGCTTAAAGGATTAATTATTGAATTAATAATTATACAGCAGATCAGTAAACTCTATAGTATTGACCTATTATACTTTAACTGTCCAATTAATGATTTATTGGACAGCGCTTGTCCTTCAACATATCTTGCCTGGGACCAATAGCTGTATAATTAATAACTTAGAGGACAACATACTGTCCAATTCGGAAATAATTGGATTCAAAAAGTTCCTCTGACGGCAAAATTTTACCGTCCTCGGGATTTTTTCATCCAATTATGTCCAAATTGGACAGTATGTAGTCTTATTATGTATACTAACTGCCGGACGCACCGACGCACCGACAAACCGATAGATAGATAGATAGATAGATAGATAGATAGATAGATAGGGATATTACATCGCCGTGCGGACATACGAAAATATTTCACCAATGAGCGCAGCGAACGAATTAATTTTTTTTGAACAGGAGAAGTGAAATTTCGTATCTCTAAGCGGCAGTGTAATGTTCTATTTATTATATAAACACCAATGAAATACCAAACCATTTCATTTTCCCTGTGAAAGGCGCGTTTTATTATGTAACCAAAGCAACGGTGATCTTTTCACGTGTGAAGATAACGTGTTATTTTCCCGAGTAAGCTCACCTGGTATTTCATTGGTAGTTATATAATAAATAGATGATAATACATTGACTATGTATGTTTGCATGAGTTTCGGACAGAGCAACGAATATATCATCCGACATTTTTTACCTGTGCAGGTCACATTACTGATGTCTTCACTCCAAGAGCTATTTTCAAGGCAGGATACTTTTGACGGACCTTCCAGTCGGTAATGATTTGTAACATTGCACGCCAGGAAGCAATCAGTATTGTAATCAACCCCAGACTGGTTCTTGCATGAGGAAGGAAATACTGTTCCATGAGAGGGCGGCTTGATGGCTGTACACTTAACAACTAAAGAAAACGAAAACACATAAGCAGCCTAGAATTTTTACACATTTCATAAATACAGACAGAAACAATGTAAGGAAGGAATTTTGAAGATCTGGGAGGAGATGGAGAAAGTGTAGTGGTGAGGAGATTGGAGGAACGAAATAAGAGAAGCCGTCACATAGCTGAACAACGTTTCAATTCCTGTGTAAAAATTGTTATTATCTCTCAGAACCTTAACAATTGACTTCCGTCTTCGTTACATTCCCCACCAAAATAAAAGACAGCGAACGACCAAGTTGAGTTCACATCCATGCTGCGTAAATAGATGTTTATTTCAACTCAAATTTATATAGGCGACTTTTCATCGTTAACGTTGGTAACGTACAATCGCACCTTCCCTGTTACGACATGTTTGCTTTTTTGTTAGGGATAGCTTTTAATTTCAACATGAGCCGCAGAATTCTCTTTAGTAACATATTTCTAGATGCTTTAATTTGATCTGTACATGGATTAGTTCTTCAATAAGCTTTGGTTATTTTAACAGGTAAGGTTTTTTTATTCTTACTATTGCATGTAGTTGCGTTTCCTGTCCATGTCCCGTCTGATTCGCATGACCGAACACTTGACCCACGCTGTCTGTATCCCTGGTTACAAGAGAGAGAGGCCAGGGAGCCGAATGACCAACCACATGAAAGAGAGGCTATGGCGCCGTTGATTGGAGGCTGGAGGGGTGGGCAAGATTTTTCTGTGAAAAACAAGAATAATTCAAGGTGGATAATTAAGAAAATGTAGTATTTTTTTTTATCCAATCAGTCTTCTATCTTTAATTTGCAAGCACTTAAATTTGCACATCGCTGGCATAGCAAAGCACTACCAAACATCTTTGAAAACTAGTTTCAGTATGCTACTGATATTCATAGTTATAATACCAGATATGCCACTAAGAAAAATTTTTATAAGCCGTGCACAAGAACCAATATTGGAAAAGAATCTGTATCATGAATTGTAGTTGAGCTTTGGCAAGATCTTTCAACTAGCTTGAAAAATCTTAACACTTTTGCCTTTCCTGGCAAATTAAAGGAATTTCTACTTAAAACTCAATCCAGTAAGTAAAATCATGCCAACGACTGCCTATATATGTGCTTGTTTTTTGTCTTAGTTTTTAAATTTGTGTATCTGTTGTTTTTGTAGCCGCTACAATTTGTTTAATTACCTTTCCTTAGCTTGAGGCTAACTAGAAAACTTAAGTTTATTTAGCCCCTAGACAACTTTAAATTGTAATAGTTTAGCTTTTCTTTTGCTCTTTTTACAGCTCTAAATTCCTTTAAAAATGTAACGCTAATTGTGGAAAAAAGGTGTAAATAATAAAGATTGATTGTTGTTGTTATGTCTGTTTACCATGTCAAAATAATGGAAATATCATACTTGCGACTTGCACGATGAAGCTACAGTTCGCTGTGTTTCCCTCGTCATCTCTTGTGGAATAATGAATATTGTACAGACCGAGGCTTAAGTTGGCTGGAGGACGCACTGCAGGGTAGCTGATGATCACGTGATCAGAGTTATCAGTCACTGTTGGTTCATTCCAAGAGACTTGCGCGTAGCTTGAACATTTCGGAAGATAAAACACCATGTTCCCAGGACAACTGTTGTGGAATGAAGGAGCCGTTTTGTCTGCAAACGACAGTAACATTACTCTCACACGAGGCACAATGTAGTATCCTGCCACATAAGCCAATTAGTTAAGTGTTCCTTAGATTAAAATAAGAACGCTCCTTTGTATTAAAGTGCACTTAACCCGAAAATATTTTTTTCGCTTAAATAAGACTTTGCATCTTTTCGAAACGCATTGCGCCATATTTCGCCTTTTTAAACCAAATCTTGACTTTTTATAAGGCTGTAAAAGTTACAAAATTTAGCCATCATCTGTCCCACGGCCGAGCTAGTAAGGGGCATGAGTCTACTCCTTACTTGACGTCACAAACCACTTTGCATGCATGTTTACAAAGACTTAATGCAATGCAAATGGTTTGTGACGTCATGTAAGGAATAGACCCATGCCATTCACCAGCTCGGTCATGGGACAGAGCATGGCTAGATTTCGTAACTTTTACAGCCTATTAGAAGTCAATATTTGAATTAAAAAGGCGCAAAACGGCGCAATACAGGTGCAAAGTTTTATTTGAGCGAAAAGATTTTTGAGATTTTGGAGTTAGGTGTACCTTAAGCATATCAAGCACCCACATATCATCCAAACGAAAACTACTATAATAGGCAACTATAATAGGCAACTGTTAATAGCTGTTCGTAATTCTCTTCACCTTTGCATGTCGTGTCATTGTTTCCAGTCCACTGTCCGTCACTGCCACACACCCTAACGGAAGTACCCTCCAGAAAGTAACCATGTCTTTGGCAACTAAAGCTGCAGGATTGACCATACGTACTTCTTGACAAACATGACGAAGGAGACACCACACCATTGGGGGGAGGATGGAGAGCCGTGCAGTTGATAACTGCGTCAAAAAAATGGACAATATTGGCGAAAAACGTTATGGTAGTCTACCTAAACTAAATTCTTTGTACGCTTTGGTACCAGCAGATATGAGAATATTAAGCAACAGTCGTTTCATCGATTTATTTATTTATTTATTTATTTATACCACGTTAATGACTACTACATTTCCTGATCACACCTGTCTAGTCGCAGTGGTTAAAAATTATCTGTGGTACACCACATGTAGGTGTGTATTTGA
This sequence comes from Pachyseris speciosa, assembly GCA_016490735.1. Lineage (NCBI taxonomy): Eukaryota > Metazoa > Cnidaria > Anthozoa > Scleractinia > Pachyseridae > Pachyseris > Pachyseris speciosa. Next base: position 149,576 of record JAEMWC010000289.1, read on the forward strand.
CTTATCTCCATAAGCAGTTGTAAAATGTTCAAATAATCACGCATGCTATCATTGGTCGAATTGAGTGCATTATATCTCAACATATGATTATATGCAATACAGATCATAAGCTCGCAACATCACATCTTTATTCGTCCATCACAATATAAGTATAATATTAAATCACACGAATAAGTATATGGCAGGAAACCTTAGCAAGCCCTACACGGCTTTTCAAAGAAGATCCCCAGTTAACAGTAACAATACATAAGTTAATAATAAGTGATGGCTAACTTAGAAATATGATAATTTTCTTATGGATTCGTAATAATTATAACATATATTAATTATTCTTCTAGGTACTCTGTATATAACACTTTAACGATTTTTTTAAATAAACTGTAAGATCTTTTGGTTTTTAAACTTTCTGGCAGACTATTCCATATTTCCGCTTCTCTGTACTATATAGAGAATTTTCCATAATTATTCCTTTGATAATCAATATGTACTTTGTACGCTGATCGTGTGTTGTAGCTGTGAATATTTTCATTTCTTGAAAAATAGTCCTTGAAGTTCAAGGGTAATTTATCATTGAAGTATGTGTACATGAAAATAGCTATAAAGTACTTGTTGAGTTCATATATATTCATTACTTTTAGAGAAGGTTTGGTATGTTCATTATAATTTGAGAATGTCATAATTCTTACTAATAATAATAATAATAATAATAATAATAATAATAATCACTTTATTTAAGTCTCAAATCTATCTAGCCGAGCACAGATGCTCTACTAATTGGGGAGACTAAATCAAATCAACTGTAAGTAAATCAAATCAAATGTTGGTTTTTGGGGAGAGGGGAAAACCGGAGTACCCGGGGAAAAACCTCTCGGAGCAGAGTAGAGAACCAACAAACTCAGCCCACTTATGACGCCGAGTCCGGGAATCGAACCCGGGCCACATTGGTGGAAGGCGAGCGCTCTTACCACTGTGCCAACCCTGCTCCCCTCTTACTATTTTTTTCTGTATCATAAAAACTGATTGAAGTCTAGTTGGTTATGTACTGGTCCAAGTAATGTTACAATATGATAAGTAAGGATATACCATAGTATTATACATAGTGACTACACTTTTGCGAGATAAGTAATGCCTTGCTCTACCTATTATTCCTGTAATTTTTGATATTTTGGATGAAACTTGATGTATGTGGTATTTCCATGTTATTTGGTCATCAATATAGAATTTCGTGTATTTCACCTGCTCAATTTGCATAACATTGATTTTGACTGAGATGTCATTTTTTGTTTTTCTTTTTTGTCTTGAATGCTATGTAGTGAGTTTTCTTTATTTTCAAAGATAGTTTATTTGCTGAAAGCCACAGAGTAATTTCTTTTAATTCCTGATTTATAGTTTTGAAAGTAGTAGGGGCTCAGCAAACTTAACCCCGCGATGGCCTAGGTGCCTAGGTGCTACGGCCTAGGTGCCTAGGCGTCTGGAGTGGGTTCCCTTTATTAATATGCATAACGATCGAGTCAATGACGTCACCTATTGTGATAACCTAGGTAAAAATGCGTTCCTCCATACTAATTAAGTGCCTAGGTAAAAATGCGTTCCTCCATATTAATCAAGTGCCTAGTCAGTGTCTTCCTGCATACTAATGAGCGTCACTCTAGTTCAATAGCAACAATAGACGTGCCCAAACTTGCCCGATCTCTTTTAACCCTGATTGGTTCATGTAGAATGTATGACGTGTTCAAAATAAAAGCGGGTAGATTTCGAAAGCGCTATCGTTCTTGCAATCGCTTTGCTAAGGAAAATTTATATCCGAGATTATCCTTCGATTTTCCGAAAGTGTTAACAGTTTCGCCTATAAAAATAAAATTCGACTCAGCTAACTTTAACTTTTCCGCTCCGTTAGTCACTAATTATTCAAAACTAGTGATCCAAACTACCCTATATTTGCATACAAACTCTAAAGTATAAAAGCCCATGGGAGAACCTTCTACCATTCAACAACAACAATAGACGGCTTAAGTTGTTTGGAACGATCAATATAAACACGCGACTGATATGAATTACACGTTTCTTGAGTGACAAACATAAACTTTATTGCCTTTTCTCAGGGAATACAGAAACAATACAGAAAGTGATTTGAAATGAATAAACGTCAGTCATCCTCTTGAACTTCGTGTGGAGGAAAAATCAATCGTCTTCATCTTCGCTTGGAAGATAATGACTCTTCTTAAAAGTTTCTGAATCAATGTGTTTCACTGCGTGACAATCAGCGCAGCAAATAAATCCATCCGTCGAGTGTTTACGATCAACAGGAATTTTGCATGCGCAAATCGGACAAATCTTATAACCATCATGCCAGTGGCATCTTGAGCATTTCACTACTGCAGTTTGGTAGATGTTTTCTCCGTTACAATGGTAGCAAGAGCCTTTTCCTTGGGACAAAATCTCTGGACTTGCGCTCTCTTCAGAACATTCAACGTTTGAATTTCCTTCATGTTCCAGATTTGCAGGATTTTCGGTTTCTCTGTCATCTTCAACATCACTGCTTTCGGAAACCATTTCTTCATCACCAGCCTCGCCGTCTTTATCTCGATAGGCTCGTTCTTTTTCCATAAGCTCAGCCAAAGCTTTCTTATTCTTTATATAACGTTTATTAATTCCTAATTCTGCCAACCCGTCTATAAATGTTTTGAGGGCACGGGGTTTGGCAACATCGTCGTTATAAGGGAGTAACACATATTCAACCAGCTCTGAGATGTTGGTCACTGGTATTATTCTCTGGTTTCGAAGTAACTGTCCACGAGGTGTCCAAAACAAGATATCCTTGGAAGCCGCCATGCTGTGTAATAAATCGGAGGCCTGTTGTCTGGAAACGGCTTGGGAAAGTCCTTCTAAAACATCTTTAATTCGAGGTTCCTCGTCATCACTTTCCTCTTCACTTGTGTTAGTGTCATCATAATCACTCTCTTCCTCTTGATCCCAATCGACCTTTCTCTTCATATTGACCAGCACTCGCTAACGACAAGAACCAACTGAACACACTACAGAGTAGTTCGCGATTTTTTATAACTTTAGGGACCCAAAGCTAGTTACAACTGGTATCAACAAATCTTGAATAAAGCCTCCACCCTCTTGAGCAAGGGTTTGCTTCTTTGTCTTGTAAGGAATACTTGGCTCAGCAAGATTAAGAATGGCATCCTTGAATGGAAGCATTTTACGCTTATCTTCTTCAGAGACTGGAATATTTCCACGAAGCACATTATAAATAATTTGCACTAATGCGTGCATCTGTTGTGGAGTGGCTGTTTCTAGGAGAAACTGACGCTGATGTTCGGGGCAACAAGTTAAGAGTTCAAGGAAACCGCGATTGTTCTTTACTACTCGAGACATGATCATAGAATGAATTAAGGATAGTAGGCGCCAGTATTTTATAGAGAGCCCAGCTCAATTTACGACCAAAGTTCAAAGTCGTCTTGGTCTTGATCCAACACAACTGTTTTTCGTTTCTTCCCAGGAGGTAAACAACGAAACTGCACTTTTCTTTTTGTAGAACTCTGACCACTCCCAGCCTGAGATACTAGATCACCAATAGCTTCTCTACTTCGCTTTGCAAGCGCTGTGTTAACATGATCTCCATCCAGAACATCTTGAGCGACTGGAGCACCTGTTCGTAGTGCCTTTTTACCGAGTACCTTAGCACCTTGTTGTAAATGAGGCATCGCCCAGCGAAACAAACCTTTAAATATGGAACCTAAGCCATATCCCCGCTGAAATCGGGATCCGTGGAAAGCCGGTAAATTACCTCCTTTTTGCTTAGCTTGGTTTAGATAATAATCTTCATACAACTTGGTATTTGGAATGTAAAGTTTCTTCATTTCTACTCTGACGAAAATGAAGTGTAAGCAACACTTTCCCAAACTCGAATGACATACTTTCTCCAGTGTCTCGCTTTATATTGATTTCAATATAGTAATAGAGCAAAAGAATTGAGAAGGAAGGAAAACAAAAGAATTGAGGAGGAGGAGGAGGGAAAACAAAAGAATTGAGGAGGAGGAGGAGGAGGAGGAAAACAATAGAATTGAGGAGGAGGAGGAGGAGGAGAAGGAGGGAAAACAATAGGAGGAGGAGGAGGAGGAGGAGGAGGAGGGAAAACAAAAGAATTGAGGAGGAGGAGGAGGGAAAACAATAGAATTGAGGAGGAGGAGGGAAAACAAAAGAATTGAGGAGGAGGAGGAGGAGGAGGGAAAACAATAGAATTGAGGAGGAGGAGGAGGAGGAGAAGGAGGGAAAACAAAAGAATTGAGGAGGAGGAGGAGGAGGAGGGAAAACAATAGAATTGAGGAGGAGGAGGAGGGAAAACAAAAGGATTGAGGAGGAGGAGGAGGAGGAGGGAAAACAATAGAATTGAGGAGGAGGAGGAGGAGGAGGGAAAACAATAGAATTCTGGTGGCTGAAACCTATATCATTGTGAAACATTACACATTTTGTCAGTTGAAGTTAAGCTTCGATTCAGTTGACATGAGTTGGTCCTGTACTGTTTGTCAAAAGGATTTTTCCAGGAAAGATAACATGCAAAGACACATGAACAGTAAACACAGTTATTCCGGTTTCGCTCCATTTATACCGATGTCTCAAGAAAAGTGTCAGCGGTTTCAAATGCTTCACCCATTTACCTGCATGGTTGCAGGGATGACTGGCTCGGGAAAAACGTTCTGGGTGCAAACACTCTTGCAACAAGCTCAAACCGTGATCGATCAGCCACCGGAGAGAATAATCTGGTGTTATTCACAGTGGCAACCCGCTTACACCCAGTTATTGATGGTGATACCGACAATCGAATTTGTCGAGGGGATTCCGCCTTCTCTAGACAATGATTCCTATTTGGATGTCAACATACGCAACTTGATTGTCATCGACGACCAAATGATTGAAGCAGGAAGTGATAATCGGATCGTGTACCTGTTTACAAAAGGATCCCATCATCGAAACCTGAGCGTTATTTACATTGTACAAAATCTGTTTCACCAAGGCAAAGGGAACCGAAGCATCAGCTTAAACAGTCATTACTTGGTCCTTTTCAAGAATCCTCGGGATAAACTGCAGATTTTGACTTTAGCCAAACAAATGTACCCAAGACAAACTGCTTTGTTTTTAAAAGAGTACGAGGAAGCGGTGCAAAGACCATTTGGGTATCTTTTTGTTGATCTCAAGCCAACGACTCCAGATAGTTGCCGATTGCGAACAAATGTATCACCTGGCGAAGAAAGATTCGACAAAGGGTTCGAAGAGAGTAACATTTCCCAGGAACTGCTCCAGTATCTCAAGCAGCAAACCCAGATGGTTCCCCGGTAATTCCGAAGATGCAGCGCATTCAGAATAATATGGATAGCCTTCTGTATCGTACAAACGTTGGAGACGACGAAAGAGCGAGGCAGTACATGCAGTTGCAAAACAAGTTTTTAACATATAAACACCAGTTCAATTCCACAACACCTGAAGCAACAATTCTGCCTCAACCTCAAGGGCGGGAACACATTTCTAACGAGGGTATAGTAAACAATTTGCCAACAGTGCCACCAACTCCAGGTCAAGCGCAAGCACTTGAACCAACGGTAAAGGAACCAGCCCCACATCCCTTATCTACCATAACAACCTCCACGCCCGCACCTCCCTCCCTCCCTCCGTCGATCTTGACACCCCCTCCCACAGTCGAAACGCTGTCGCCAGCAAGAAAGCGTAAACGCCCACAATTAAAATTTGTAAATTACATGGACGATGAACCGAAGAAACTTTCAAGACGATCTCGACGTTTACACAGGAAGTCACCTTACAAGTATTCCAAATATCAAGAGGACGATTGATTGCATCCTAATTTCCTGATATTTTGTGCTAAGCATTTCGTAGTTGTTGGAGCTTTCGTTGTCAATAAATGTATTTTTATTCATTTCAAATCACTTTCTGTATTGTTTCTGTATTCCCTGAGAAAAGGCAATAAAGTTTATGTTTGTCACTCAAGAAACGTGTAATTCATATCAGTCGCGTGTTTATATTGATCGTTCCAAACAACTTAAGCCGTCTATTGTTGTTGTTGAATGGTAGAAAGTTCTCCCATGGGCTTTTATACTTTAGAGTTTGTATGCAAATATAGGGTAGTTTGGATCACTAGTTTTGAATAATTAGTGACTAACGGAGCGGAAAAGTTAAAGTTAGCTAAGTCGAATTTTATTTTTATAGGCGAAACTGTTAACACTTTCGGAAAATCGAAGGATAATCTCGGATATAAATTTTCCTTAGCAAAGCGATTGCAAGAACGATAGCGCTTTCGAAATCTACCCGCTTTTATTTTGAACACGTAATACATTCTACATGAACCAATCAGGGTTAAAAGAGATCGGGCAAGTTTGGGCACGTCTATTGTTGCTATTGAACTAGAGTGACGCTCATTAGTATGCAGGAAGACACTGACTAGGCACTTGATTAATATGGAGGAACGCATTTTTACCTAGGCACTTAATTAGTATGGAGGAACGCATTTTTACCTAGGTTATCACAATAGGTGACGTCATTGACTCGATCGTTATGCATATTAATAAAGGGAACCCACTCCAGACGCCTAGGCACCTAGGCCATCGCGGGGTTAAGTTTGCTGAACCCCTACTACTTTTGAACAGAGTGTTTATGTCTTTATCACTATAGAACAGATTTGTGTCATCTGCAAATAAAATGAATGATAAAATCTTTGAGCTCTCATAAATGTCATTGATATCCTAACACTGATCCTTGTGGTACCCCACATTTAATTGTTAAGCTGTCCGAGTTAATAGATTTGTATTTAACTATTCGTTTTCTGTTTGTTAGGTAATCCCTAAACCAATCTAAGACTATCCCTCTCATGCCATAATGTTCAAGCTTTCCTAACAGAATCTCGTGGTTTGCCGTATCAAATGCCTTAGCAAGATCTAGAAAGACACCAACAGTATACTCATTGTTATCGATTGACTGTAAGATCTTTGTTACAAGTTGCAACGTTGCTAAATTAGTCGAACGTTTCTTACGAAAGCCATATTGGCTATGAAAGAGGATGTTGTATTTTTCAATATATTTTACAATTCTCTTATACATCAATTTCTCTAGAATTTTACTAAAGCATGGAAGAATATATATTGGTCTATAATTTGAAAATAATTCCTTTTCATTTGCCTTAATAATAGGAGTTATTAATGCAATTTTCATGTTTATTTGATACGATACCAGTGAGAAAGGATCTGTTATATATATACGTGAGAGGTTTACTTATGTAAGTCGATATTTTCCTGACAACTTTTGGTGATATTTCATCGTATCCACAAGCCTTGTTTACTTTTAATTGGTTAATTTCATTTTCAACTTCCCTTTCCGTTATTGCATCTAAAAACAGCGAGTTTTCATATCTCTTAGTTAAGTACGTATTGTAATTGGTCATTTGCTCCGGGATTTCCTTTCCCAATGCCAAATTTGGACCAACATTTACAAAATAGTCATTAAACTTATTGGCTATTTCCTTTGGATGCGAAATTGTCTCTTCGTTTTCTTTAAAGCTATCTGGCAAGTCTACTTTGTTTTTCTGTTTTTTAATTATTTCATTTATTCTTTGTTTTACTAGATGCGAGCAAACCTTTTGTAAGCATGATTTTTTTTCTTGAACGGTTATCATTTTTAGATGTTTTTAAAGGTATACTTTTTTCGTACATATCACTTCGTTTAATATAGAAGAGATCATATGCCTCTTGAGGGTCATCAATGTTATATATGTCACGACAGTTTTCTCTCTCTAAACTTTGACACAGGTGGCTTATGTTTTTTCATTAACTTGTCTGTATTTAGTTTCTGTATTTGGCTTTCTTTCTTTTTGTATCCCATTACCTGTTATTTGAAATACAGGTAAATGATCAGAGAGATCTGTAAATAGAATACCACTTGTATATCTCTCTTCAATGTTGTTTACAAAGATGTTGTCTATAAGTGAAGCACTAGAATTTGTTATTCTAGTTGGGCGTGTTATCAATGGGTAAAAACATGAAGAGAACATCTGGTTTAAGAAGTCATGAACATGTAGATGTTCTTCTGATTTAAACAGGTCAAAATTAAAATCTCCCATTAACAGACACTTCTTTTTTTGTGAATGTAGTTTTTGTAACAACTCGTTAAGGCTTTCCTCAAAGCTGATAAATTTGTCATTAGGGGTTTTGTATATTATACCAACAATTACGCTGGTAGGTTTAGCATTTATCTCAATAAACTGCGATTCTATTACGTCTTCAACATTTATGTTCAAATCATTTCGCTCTTTAAAATGACATGCTTCATTGACATACGATCCAACTCCTCCACCTTGTTTATTTTCTCTAACCTTTCCAATATAGCTGTAATTAGTTAAGGGGTAATTATTATTATTTTCTTTATTAAGCCATGTTTCTGATAGCCCAATTACTGAAAAGGTATGTTTTAACGAATCTAGGTATGCCTGAAGGTCATCATATTTATTTGTTATACTTCTGATATTTTAAAAGTGCAAGGTTGAAATGTTCATATTATTTATATTTGCATTTAATTTGTTAAAAGAGTCCACTTGATGATAGTCACATTCATCAACATAGCTTGCTAATTTTACATAGTAATTATAGTCTGGGTCTAGTTCAGGATTAAGTGTTAAGAATGTTTTTCTTCTATTGTTTGTTGGAAAGGAATTGAAGATCATATTTCGCAATTTATGAGTCTTATGTTCATCTAGGTTTACGCTTAAATTTGAAATTACCTCACGGAAATCTTCGTTACTTAGATTGTTAAAAGGAAAAGCATTAGTATCACTTGTAATCGACATTGATATGTTCTTCGCTTCATTTACAAACTAAATGACTTTCCCTGCATTCTATTCAATAGATTGGAGGTCACTCGGGTCACGAAGATCCGCGCTGTTTGTAGCGGATTTTCCCGTTGACAAACCAGGCTTGTTCTACCGATCTTTTCCCTTTTAGCATCTTCAGACGCCTTGCCAGTTCGGGTGCCATGTCTTCTTGAATGTTCATTGGTTTCCCTTTTAAAGCTCGTCTTTTCGACAGCAGTTTCATCTTTGATTTGTTTGATACGAACTTCACAATAACCGCTCTTGGTTTCATGTTTCTCTCGGAGGCTCCGTCCCGGTTTCTGTTCATTGTTCCTACTCGATGAATAATTTCTATTTCTCCTTCTTGAAGCTTCACGTCCAGGTCATTCCTTGCGAGATTGACCACCTTTTCCTCAAGATTTTCATCCCTGTCTTCTTGTAAACCGAAGATGCGGATACTGCTCACCTATTGCCACCTAAGCATGTTTCTAGTTACAATCTAAGGAGACCGCGCCAGATTGATCGCTTTGCAATGCGAACGAATCGTTTTCAGAACACTTTTCATGACATCTATGAGAGGGAGCAAGTAAATATTTTCTTCATACACATAATTCATCTTAGTTTATTGTATATTAAAATTTTACGGTTTATTCCGATCATCAGAAAGATTGTAATTTTAGATACGGTAATTATATTTATATATTAAGTTTTAACGCAATAGTCCATTTTCGAGTTCGCCATGACCGCTGAATAAAAGTACTGAGAACGCGAGAAGATGACTTGTTTACAGCTCTGTCTATTGTTTAATTTTCAAATTTGTGGCACTTTCCCGCCGGTGTTTGTCAATATTTTACTTTAGGTCGAGGCTAATGGTGTACAAATGCGTCCTCGATGCTTTTAAAAAATTCAGAGGTCATAGCGAACTCGAAACTGGACTATTCAGTCTTAGCAATGAAAACATAAAGCTTATGGAATGTGGCTGGAGTGACAAGGATACTTCCCAAATCAATGTGATCAAGTAAGCTGAAGCCACTCAAAAGGCACCAAGGCCACAAGGTAGCGGGCATTACCCCTTAAATCTACCAAAGCAAAGATTGAGCCCAAGCATTAGCAGCCATGGACAACTGTTTCGGCCTTGTTAGGCCTCATCAGCATGGCATAGCTAATACTCAGGTTCAAGTACCCACATATCAATAAAACAAGCAATGAAATCGTAAAGCTTGTGGGATGTGGCTGGAGTGACAGGGATACTTCACAAATTAATGTGATCAAGTAAGCTGAAGCCACTCAAAAGGCACTAAGGCCACAAGGTAGCGGGAATTACCCCTTAAATCTACCAAAGCAAAGATTGAGCCCAAGCATTAACAGCCATGGACAGCTGTTTCGGCCTTGTTAGGCCTCATCAGCATGGCATAGCTAATGCTCAGGCTCAAGTACCCACACCTTTTGCGTGGCTTCAGCTTACTTGATCACATTAATTTGTGAAGTATCCTTGTCACTGCAGCCACATCCCACAAGCTTTACGTTTTCATTGCTTGTTTTATTGATATGTGGGTACTTGAACCTGAGCATTAGCTATGCCATGCTGATGAGGTCTAACGGGGCCAAGACAGCTGTCGACGTCTTATAATTGGCTGTTTTTTGTTATTTTTGGATGCAAGTCCTAATAACCCGCCGGGGGGGAACGGCAATGCATCCATCCCAAAACGTTTTGCAGTGTCCAAGTAGTGCCGTAGTTCTCTTCCCTGAGGAGATCTACAAATCTGTTGGTTCGTCTTTGGTGCTACCACAATTGTTGCAAGCTGTGCCTGTAGAAAAGCTATGTGCTGTCCAGTTCTTGCGCAATGGTGCGGTTCGTCTGACCTTCAAACAGACCGCTGACTGTGATGATCTTGTTCTCCGTGGTATCATGTACGGTGACACACCCTTACGTATTGTCAGTGCTGATAAAAAGTCCCGCCTCGTGTACCTTTGGGATTGCCCGTCTGAGGTTTCTGACGATGTTGTGTCTCAGTTCTTCTCCTCGTACGGGGAGGTGCTTTCTGTTCAAAGATCCAAGCATGCCGCCTTTCCCGTTCTCCTTGATGGGAACCGCGTGGTGAGAATGTCCTTGTCTCGAGACATCCCGTCTACTGTTTACGTCGCTGGCTTCGCCTGCCGCGTGTGGTACGCTCGCCTGCCTCCGCAGTGCTCGATTTGTAGCAAGTCTGGCCATCGAAACCGTGATTGCCCGCTTTCTGGTCTGTGTAGACGCTGTCGCCAACCTGGTCATCTTGCCAAGGAGTGTAAGCAGGCTTGGGGTTCAACCCGTTCCGCTGATTCTTCTCTGGAGGTTCCCCTAGATGAGCGTACGGAAGTTCTTGTTTCTGGTTCTGTCGATCCTATAGATGGAAGCCCGGATTTTATTCCTTCTGCGGATGAGGCTTCTTTCGATGAATGTGAAATGGCTTCGGGGGATGAGGAGGTTGTTGCCCAGGCTGAACCCTCTCCTCCTCCTCCTCCTCCTCGTCCAAGTATTACAGCTTCTTCGTGTTCTTCTGTTGGTGCTTCTCCTTCTGTTGATGTTCCTGATGCTGGCGTTACTTCTGATGTTGCTCCTGGTGATATTCCCGATCCTTCCATTGCTGATTCTTCCGCTGCTGCTGTTGTGGCTTCTGAGTCTGAGGTCGCCGAGCCTCCGGTTGTTCCTGTCCCTAAGCCATCGCCGTCTATTTTCGTCCGTCTGAAAGCTGCTGCTGTTAAGGATATTCTCCTCCGCAAAACGCTTGAGCGTTATGGACATGTTATTACGGAGAAGCTTTTAATGCGTATTCCTCAGGATGTCCCTTTTGCTTCCGGTCAATATCTGGTTCATTTGACTCATCTTGCTGATGAGAGACTTGCTTATTTAGGGCGTATTGAGAAGAACGTTAAAGCTAATTCTACTAAGAGATGAACCTTGCCGTGTTTTTTCTTTTATATGGGTTGACTGACTGATGTATTTTGTATTTTGCGTGCGGCTTTGTTTTCTTGTCTTTGTTTGTCTTTTAATGTGTTTTTATCTGTGAATAAACTTTCTTATACAACCGAAACAGCTGCCCATGGCTGCTAATGCTTGGGCTCAATCTTAGCTTTGGTAGATTTAAGGGGTAATGCCCACTACCTTGTGGCCTTAGTGCCTTTTGAGTGGCTTCAGCTTACTTGATCACATTAATTTGTGAAGTATCCTTGTCACTCCAGCCACATCCCACAAGCTTTACGTTTTCATTGCTTGTTTTATTGATATGTGGGTACTTGAGCCTGAGCATTAGCTATGCCATGCTGATGAGGCCTAACAAGGCCGAAACAGTTGTCCATGGCTGCTAATGCTTGGGCTCAATCTTTGCTTTGGTAGATTTAAGGGGTAATGCCCGCTACCTTGTGGCCTTGGTGCCTTTTGAGTGGCTTCAGCTTACTTGATCACATTAATTTGTGAAGTATCCTATTCAGTCTTGGCAGACTGCCATGTTGATTTTGAATACACCTTTCATTATCGTTATCATATGAACGCGCCCTACGTCACGCGCGTGCATTATGGAATTATAATGCACGCAGGCTACGTCACAAGTGTGTGCCCGCTCAAATCTGTTTACATTTTATGAGGAATATAAAGTATAAACAATTAAATGTATATTATTCAATCCATATTTGACATTATTTTGAAGATAAAAGCAAAATCTGGGGTTAGAGTGTCGTCAAATTTCATCAATTGACTGCCGGCATGAAAGTTCGCGCAAATTTCCAGGACATTTCATAAAAGAAATTGTTGATTGGGAATTCTTAAGAACTCTCGAGAAGTGCAAGAAGCACTCGCCTACATCCCGCGTTCTTATACAACTCAACCATGCACTCGGCGTGTCACACGCAGGCAACGTCACAAAAATCTTATAAAGGAAATGAAGTAAAAAAATAATACATCCTTTTGGGATTTTTAAAAACACGCAAGAAGTGCGAGAAGCAATCGCCTAAGTGTGCACGAGAAACAAGTTTATTATTTCTTTTATAAAACGTTCCGGAGATTTGCGCGAGTTTTCATACCGGAAGTCAATTGATGAAATTTAAGCCTGGTTCACACGTGCGACGCAAATGCAAATGCAAGTGCAAATGCAAACGCAAGGAAATACAAGTGTGAACTACTGTAACGCAAATGCAAACGCAAGCGCAAGCACCGACGCAAGAAATGGAAAATTTTTCATTTTCTTGCGCTTGCATTTGCGCTTGCGTTTGCATTTCACACGTGTGAACCGGGGCAACGCAAACGCAAGGTAACAAAACACTCGTTCCATGCCTCCACGGTTGAAGTTGAACCCAAGATGGCGTCTTCCACGGTAACGGTTGTATCGGACGAAAAACTTGCAGAGATTGTTAGGAAATATCCGGTACTCTATGACAAAAGCTGCAATGATTTCAAAGACAAAAAGAAAAAACATTTGGCGTGGGCGGACGTCGCCAAAGAATTGGGACTGCAAAACGCTAAGCTTACCTTTTACGATACTTACAGAATAAGCACCAGAAACACATCCAGTTTGTACAGAAATGTTTCTCAAACTGTAAACTTACATTTCCTATTGTTTTGAACAGAAGAAGAAGCTAGGACACTGTTTAGGTATTTAAGGAACCGTTATGCTAAAGACAAAAAGAAATTTGGGGAAAAGAAAGTGCCTGGTGCTGGAGCAAAGGATGTAGAAGAAGCCAAGGTAACTACCTCAGACATGTATCCGTTCATGGCATGGCTAGACCAATACGTTACACCAAGAAGAACGAAAACTAAAGTCATCAATGTCGCGGATGCGAATGAAACTGAAGATCTAGCAGAAGATGGAGAACGTCATGACGGAGACGACAATGACAATTCCATCTCAGATATATCTGACGGTACTTAACCTGAGAAAATTCAGTCTCGAAAAACTGGACGTCCAAAGTACGTTAAAAAGGCAAGGTAGGTCACATAATCTGAGTATGAGAAGATTATTGTTTTACAAGATGAAGTCTCTGCCAACTGTCTTTGAGAACAGAAATTTTCGTTAAGGGGGCGAACATGGGCAAAGCATGACCCAGAATTACACCTTTGTTTATCAACCAATCAGAATGCTCTGTTTATTTCTCTTGTTTGCACTGTATTTCCTTTTTTCTGCACCAAATTACGTTTTGCCTGCATAGTGTTTCCTGAAAACTACATTTCTCTTAGCCAATAAGAATCGAGAAATTTTCATGTATATTATTAGACATGAAAATAGAGTTACAGTGTTTGCATTAACGAAACTTCTTGTGTTTGTTACCCTTAGAATAAATGGTTTTTTTATTTGAATTAACTACAGGGTGGAGAACATGGATGCTACCAATGACGAATTGATGATACAGGAAATTGGATCCAGTTTGGTAGCTTGTGTCAAGGAAAAGCACAGAACCAATGAAAGAGATGAAAATGCTTTATTTGGGGAATTAATTGCCTCACAGCTAAGAAAATTGGTTCACCTGAAAAAATCATGATCAAAATGATAATCAGTCAATTAATTTATGAAATATAGAATTCCAGTTGAGTTGGTTGACAAAAGTTTACAACACTTGTGTTTTGATAGATTAAGACTGCCACACTATTAGTTAATGCAACTGTAGAACAATGCTAGCACACGCAGGACCAATCATTGGTGTACTTGAAATGATCACCATGTTGACAAAACGGATTACCATGGCACCAATGTAACCAGTCAAAAACAGCCTTAATTTGGTCTTTAGTTAACACAGTATGTTTAAATAGCAAATCTTTAGTTACAGGAATTCAAATGCAAACAGCAGTACAAATGAGTACTTCATGTTAAAACTTGTTATTTGCAGTCTCCTTGTGAGCAAGTTAACGTTGTTGAATAATAAAATCATTTACTGTAGTTCAACAATTACATACAGCAGTAAATTTTGGTTACTTCCGTGGGCCTCTACTTCTGACATAATCGCACTGCCATGGTACGCAGCCTTCATTCGAATTTAAATAATTCTTGAGCACGTCCCTGACTTCAACAGCACTATTAAGTAATCTTGACCCTCTCATACAAGGAAGGGGCCTCAATGCTCCATCTTCCTCCTCAACTGAAACAAAATATTGCCACTCTCCCAGTTTTATTTCCCTGGTACTGTCCTCTCTGTCCACAAATCCATCAGGACAATATGCTGCACTGTTTGTTTGGCGTAAATAATTGTGCAGACAAATTGCTGCTTGTATTATTGATTCTGCACTAGTGACACTTGCTTGAATACAAGTGAGGAATATCCTCCATCTTGCAACCAGTATACCAAATGAGTTTTCTATCACTCTACGAGCACGCGAGAGTCGATAATTGAAAATCATTTTGTCTTGAGGGGTTTCTTTTCCTGGATAAGGCCGTTGCAACCAGGGTCTTAATGGAAAAGTTTCATCTCCAAGTAGGAAGTATGGCAGGGCAAACTGCATTGTGCTGTCTTCTAAACATTCAGGCTAAGGTAGGTCCATCTTTCCATTCTGGAATAATTTCCCCATTTCAGAATTACGAAAGATGCCACTATCATTGTTGGAACCATAGCCACCAATATCAACAAGGGTAAAACAGTAATGAGCATCACATATTGCTAGAAGAACTAAACTGAAGAACCCTTTATAGTTGTAGTACTGTTACCCACTGTTAATAGGGCATTTAATTGCAACATGTTTACCATCTATGGCTCCCACAGTATGTGGAAAATTCCACAGGTCCGTGAACTGTTTTGCAATCTCCTTCCACTCTGTTTGGGACATTGGTGCTTTTAATATGTTCCATGAAGTGCCTCCCAGATGGCGTTGCATGTTTCACGTATTATGGGAGAAACTGTTGATTTGGTAATGCGATATGAAAAGGACACTGACTGCTGACTGTCACCATATGCCAAGTAGTGTATCGTAAGCGTTAACCTTTCTGCAGCACTGATAGATTGTCTCATGGCTGTTTCTTTTTTTTGTGATAAGACGGCCCACCAAGCTAAGCAAACGTTCAAATGTGTTTGGTGACATTCTCAGATACCTGCCAGAGAGGAACAGTAGGTAAAGAATAATAATGTCGATTATTAATTTTAATATTTATAATGTTTACAATTTGTATGCTTGCCTACAGGTATTAATATCCAATTTCTTATATTTTTAGTACTTTTAGTTTTTAGTTCTTATATTTTTAGTTGGGGAAATTGTTTTTACATAAGGATAACCTCACGATTTTCCCTTTCAGAAAGTGTCTTTGTTCATTTTTATTTATTCATTTCCTGGATAAATTTCCGTTCTGTTATGTTAACAACTGATTATTCTGATAGTTCTCAACTTGTAGTTCGTTATCAGGCTTGAATCACGTGCAATTTTCCATAAAGCTGGGACAGTTTCATGGATAAACAATATTATTAACTACTTCACAGGCAGCCCAGACATACCGTAAGTGTAGTTATAAGCTTAATATTCTGCATAGGAGTCAAAAGTTCAAAAAACAATATTGTTTTGATTTAATATCACTAAGTGTTTGTTTGTGTTGCTCAATAACTGGCCTATTTTGCAGTGCTTCTGGCCTGTTCGCCTGCTATCATAACTGCATCGGAACCATTATCTTAGAGCTACATTCACGGTTCAAATGCTGTCTAAAAATTCGAAATATTCTAAAGAAAAGCTCACTTACCTTTAGCTGAATGCTTCCTTGTGAGTCCTGGCCGGTTTAAATGGCAATTTTTCGCTTTTGGTTACCAGAGGGATCTCCCATTAAAGAAAAATTAATGGAAGGAATTTTTAGACACCTTTTGAACCGTGAATATAGCTCTTAGATAATGGCTCCGTCGCGGTTATGCTAGCAGGCGAACAGGCCAAAAGCACCGCAAAATAGACCAGTTATTGAGCAACACAAACGAACACATAGTGATACTAAATTAAAACAATATTATTTTTTTTGAACTTTTACATCAATATTTTGACTGTATGCAGAATATTAAGCTTATAACTACACATACAGTATGTCTGGGCTGCCTGTGACTACTTCAGCTTATTCATACTGATAACAAGTACCTTACCTGTATTTCTGTCAGGGGTTATTGAAATATTTATTTACTTAATATTAATTTTTATTTCGTTTAAATTATTATTTCTTTAAAATACTGTACAACAAAAATGTTTAAACTCTTGCGCCGTACCTGAAGTAAAACTCTCTGCCGCCAAGTTGTAATTCCCGAACCAAATTGTGGAAATCACCTTGGAGATGTCTCCGTTGAAATATCGGCCTTACCCACACACTCCTTGGTCTACTCTTTCTTGACTGGACACGCCTTTGTCGTCTTTTTATCAGTTTGTACGCAAAAGCAGGAAAAGCAGCGCGATAACCAAAACCTCCGTCTCGTCCGCCATCTTGGAAAAAGACTTCGACTGCGCTTGCGTATCTCACTTTCCTTGCGTTTGCGTTCCACGTGTGAACGTCGTTTGCATTTGCGTCGCACGTGTGAACCATTCTTTCACGACACTACAACACCCGAATTTTATTCAACACACTGTAAAAATGCCCAAATATGGTCATAGCGCTCTTAACATTCGTCGTGCGTACTCAACAGACATCTGGCGATATATGCAATTTGTGTGTCGTGTAACAAAATGACGACTTTTTCATTTTTTTCCTTTTTTTGTTTGTTTTGTTTTCTGCAATAAACGCAGAAAACTGTGCTTTGTCATTAATAATAAAACAATCCATATTCCGCGCGATTTCGCAGGATAATTGTTAAACATTGCACTCGGTTCGTTTTTTTTTTTTAATTCCTTTTCTCTCTCAATTCCTCGACAATAGCCGTTCTTTCGGCTAAAAGCAAAATCCATCAAGTGCCAAGTGCTTTATTTCCCAACCTTGACAAGACGTAACCGGTCCACTCCAAGTCTCGTTTTCCAGGCACTGCCGCCTTGACGAACCAGTCAGGTTGTAGCCAACTTTACACGAGAAGCTGCAAACCGCACCATATTGTTCGGATAACAGACCAGAGCACCCAGTTTTATTCCCATTAGATGGAGTGGGAAGAGAGGCACACCTAATGGCTGTAAAGAAGAAAAGAAGGAAGTGATTCAATGTTGAACACGTAACTAGAATTGTAGGCGTTTACGATTAGTGACGTCAATACACGCTAACCCCACTTGAGTTCAAATAAGAACGTTTTCTTGATCGCGTGATTAGACTACAGCTACAAGAATTTCTTTCCTACTTGTTTCATATTATACCCTAACATGTTTCTCCAGGATTTCAAAAGGATAAGAAAAACAAATTCCGGCACATGATTCCTATTCATTCGTCAATGATTTGTTTTAATTTTAAGTCGTGATTTCTCCACGAAGTAAATGGAAAACATAAGTATTGTTGCCTCGTTCGCTAAGGAACTTGCTCTAACATAGTTTTATTTTACAGGTTAGATGGTTTCAGCCGTTGAAATGTCCTTGCCGCTAGTAAGCAAATGGCATATTTTGTAGGAAATAGGATTGCTATGCTTTCCTTAATGTTCTCCGGATAAATTAAGATAACTGCTGTATAACAACATCCGAGTATTGTGTCGGGTTGCACTAGACATACATACATACATACATACATACATACATACATACATACATACATACATACATACATACATACATACATACATACATACATACATACATACATACATACATACATACATACATACATAACAACAAACAAACAAACAAACAAACATACATACATGCATGCATGCATGCATACATACATTACTTTATTTACCCTCGGATTGTAGAGTAGCTTGTGCAGCTAATATCTCCGAGCATTCAACCATCAGATGAGATATAGACCACCACACCGGGAACTACGTCCCCTACTCTTTTCGAACAGTGTGTGGGTTCTTTTACGTCCCACAGAATTAATTATGAAGAGTTGTGAGACGGGGCCTAAGGTTTATCGTCCTTATCCGAGAAGACTAGAAAGTCTAACCGTTTGTAGATGTCATTACAAAGGCAGCACTTTCTCCTCAATTATTTAAAGACCCTGAGTGTTGGTCCGGCCGGGGTTTGAACCCGCGACCTCCCGCACGCTAGTCCGGTGCTCTACCACTGAGCTAACCGGTCGGCGGTCAAAAGTAGCCCCTATAGGATTACCGCACGTGGGTAACTAAAGTGTCAACCGTTTAATGTCATTCAATCGTTTTGTTCGCTGGGGAAAGGAGTGAATTTTTTCCCTTCCCTCCTTCCCTAGCGTTGTGGTTACCCTCACCTTTACTGGGCCAGATAAACTTTTATTTATTTACATTTATTTATTTATAATTAAATATAAATAAATTAACTTGAAGAAAATAGAATTATTTTATTAAATCAGATGTGGACTTCGTTCATAGCCATTTAATTTATGTTGTGCTAGCATATTTCTGACTTGGGCCCAGTAAACTATAAACCTCGGACAAAACTCTTGAGACACTTTCATCTGTTCTTTGTTTTGTTTTATTTTGTTTTTGTTTTTTTAATTATGCGGCATACTACTGCGTCATCAAACCAGAACAAAGTCGCTCATCTTCCCACCCCCTATTCAATGTTGTTTTGGTCTAAAAACCAACGCATACAATTATTATGTTCCCCACAACAACAGAGAATAACAGCAATTCAGTTAGCCGCGGTTTTTATTTTATTTTAGCAAGGATGACATTAAGTATTATCCAGTTTTTCTGAACTAGTTTTGTCCAGATTATGCCTCGGGTAACGCAGCACTGCCGTAATTTGGTGAGCAAGCAGAGAGGGAAAATGTAAAAGAATAAACTACGACCTACCTTGACATGTTGGTGGAGGATTGTTCCAGAATCCTGGAGGTCGGTTACCGCGCGCATTGCACTTGACTGTTGATGAGCCATTCATTCGATGACCAATAGAACAAGAGAAGTTACACATTGAGCCATAGTGATTTCCACAACTGCTCATGCGCAGTGGACCTCCAGGTGTTACCGTCAGTGATGTGCAATTGATCACTGGTGATTTAAAAAAAAAAAGGCGACTTCATGTGAGTAGGGCATTCCATGATGACGCCATTTGACCAATACTACATGAAGCCTCCAGGGTTTACTTTTCTAGTGCTAATTAGAGCTATTGTAGCTCTTCTAGCTATTGGAGCTCTAGGAGCTGCTGGAGCTATTGTGATGACGAGATTTATAATCAATAAGAGGAAAGACACAAAATAGTCAAATGCCGGGTTTACATGAGGTGAAAAGCTTCCGTAAACAGCTGTAAACATAAATATAAAATGAATTTTATTCAAACTGAAACGAACATGTCAGTAGCTTTTGTCGCTTTCTGATTGGCTACTTACAACAGCTAAGAAATTTCATTGGCAAAAAAGTTAACAGTTGTTTGGCATCGGGCCGATCCTTTGCTTAAATTGAGATCTTCACTTGCTTCAGAATTAAATTCAAAATATGATTTGAAAAGCCTTGTAGAGATATTCACGTTTTGGTCTGTGCCTCGGCATAAAGCTGGTTACACACGAGCAGGTTTTCCTGTCATTTTCATTTTCCTTATTTACTCCACATTATCATATTATATAAGATTTTTTACAGTGACTAGAAATAGAGAAAGAGTGGAGAAGGGCATGATATAGTAGACTAGTAGTTTTCCATGACAAGTGTCATTGACAATTTTCATTTCCTCATGTTTATGAACGACACGTTAACAAGTTTTGCCTTCACGAGTTTTATTTGCTGGTGTGAACGAATGAACAAGTTTTCTTTGACAAATATTCACAGTAGCCAGCAATTCAATTACACAGCGGACGACAATTTTCTTGACAAGTTTTTCTTGTTGACCCGTACAGACGAGCAAGTTCTGCAATGTGTCAAGTTTTTCCTTGACTAGTTTTTGAACAAATGCACTTGTCAAGGGAAAACTTGACAGGTTTTTCTTTACACACCAGCAAATATAGTTTGTCAAGTCAAAACTTGTCAAGGAAAACTTGCTCGTGTGTAACCGGCTTAAATGCGTCGACGACTTTAATCAGACTCTTCCTCAGTTCTTCCTCAACAATTTTTTTTCTAGTTCAGAGCACCATTTGGCGGATAAAACGAAAGGTACGTCGGTGTCTAATGAACAGTTAGGAGAGGGCTTTTCTTGGTAGCGAAGGTTTTGTTTAAGTAAACATTGTTCTTGACAAAAATGGAATTTATCGTGTGTCTTCACCTGAAAAAATCTTGTGTTTCGATTAGAGCCTTTCACTCAGCGTTTCTAACAATTTTTGAACGTCTTCTCCAGTTAATTTGAACATGTGGTATTTCGGGAGGTCCCACGTTCATAGAAGAAGAGTTCAGCGTATGATAACTCTAACTGGTTTTCCCAGTCAGGGGAAGTTTTACTCTACAAAACTAAAGTTGAAAACAATAAAGTCCTGCGTTTCGCCTTCCTCTATCTTGCAACAAAGTTTTGTACACATTAAAATTCTTTTCCTATACTCTTATTGATGATAAACATTTGCCAATCAGCGCGCAAGAGGTAGAGAATTATTGTAACGCAGTATTCTTTTCATAACGAACGCCTGAATCAAGATTATGATCTTACCCCTTAAGGATAATGCACTCGCCTTAAGGACAATGCACTCGAATATTTGTTCTTAGGTCTCTGGCGAAGCTAATAAAATAAAATAAAATAAAATAAATAAAATATCAGCTTAAGCCGCTGTTACACGTTGAAACTTTTAGCTGGGTGCAACGGCGCTGCGAAACAAGTTTCAACAGGCGTTGCACCGTGTAACTTTTTCGAACTTCCGTTGCGAGACAAGTTTCACGACAAGTAGATCCGCTTTCTACTTCTGCAACAGTCACAACGATCGCAATGGTGATGAAAACAAGAGTTTCACCTTGTAACACCACTTCGTGAAACTGGTCTCGCTCGGTCTCTCACATCGCCGTTGCACACAAGTTTCAGCTAAAACTTTCAACGTGTAACAGCGGCTTTAGTGTTTGTGTTTCCGTCGTTATACAGGCCATCTCTCCCAGAATTTTTAGAATGGGTGTTAAGAACACTTCCTTCGATGTGTCAGCTTTAAGAGTTAAGAACCATTAGAAAGATACATGACATGCTGGTAAGGGTGCAACATGTTGTCCATCATCAGTATACCTGTAATTTCCTTATTTATTACCTTATGATAACGTTTTTATATCTCAGTACCTATTACTTTGACTGTAAATGTGCAAGCAGCCTTATTTCCTGATTGGTCCATTGCAGTGTATGTTATTACGTGATTTCCCTGACTGAACCTTTGAGGTGATTGGTAGTTTGATGTCACTTTAGGTATTAATCCTGAGTTGTCAGTAGCAACCGGATTGGTCCAGTTCACTAACGCTGAAAACGTCCCTTTCTCTGCATAGGACAGTAACGCACTTCTGGTGCATGATGCACCGAACGATGGGCGCTGAAAATCTAAAACAACAAAATCAAGCAGAGCGTATTAAGTTCGAAAAGGAAGATAATTGACCCATTAAAATTTACAGCTTTGTTTAAAATCATCCTCTCTGACCCCGGCGCCACACGCGATATGTTCTAAAATAAGTATAATATTAGAGATCGACAATCGAATCGTCAAGAAAACTGGATAAAAAAATAAGAATAAATAAAATAAGATAAATCAACAAGTAAATCAGTTCAATGGAGAAATGAATGGATATATGGATGAACAGATGACCGACTGACAGAACGACTAAATAGAGTAAATATATCAATCAACCCATGCTACGTGGACGGTGTATTTTCGCGTGAGTTTCGGGGACATTGACCATTGTATATGTAAGCAGATATTTTTTACCTATGCAGGTCACATTTCTGATGTATTCACTCCAAGAGCCATTTTCAAGGCAGGACACTTTTGACGGACCTTCCAGTCGGTAATGATTTGTAACATTGCACTTCAAAAAGCAATCTGTATTGTAATCTACACCAGACTGGTTCTTGCACGAGGAAGGAAATACCGTTCCTTGAGCGGGCGGCTTGATGACTGAACACTTAACGACTGAAAAAAGGGAAATAACATTAAGCAGCCTAGAAAAGTACCACATTAAATAACCATAAACAGAATGTAAGGGGAAAATTTCGAAGATCTGGGAGGAGATAAGGAAACTGTAGGGGTGAGGAGATTGGAGGCAAGAAATAAGGGAACCTATCAAATGGCTTTGTAAATATTTGTGATTATGTCTCAGAACCTAAAAGATTTACTCCTTTGGTACACTCCTGGATCAAATGATGACCAACCACCATGTTTAGTTCATACCCATATGGCGTCAAACGTCGCTTCAACTCCAACTGTTTATTCTCAGAACAAGTGAAAAGGAGATTGAAGAAAAGTTACCCCTATCTTGTTTATCTCCTTCCTTAGAATAATAAAAACGTAGGTTAAGAAATAATCTAAAAACATCCATATAAAATTTACGTACAAGTTATGACTCCTGAGTTCAAACCACTTCCAATTTTCTTTCTTTGTTACCTAAGGCCCGCTTTCCTTTTAACGTGAGCCACAGATACTCGAGATATATTATGTTTAGTATTATACTTCTAAATGATTTTTTCTCAGATCTATACTCGGTTTTTGTTCTTCAATAAGCTCCGGTTATTTTAACAGGTAACGTTCTTTCATTCTTACTGTTGCATGTCGTTGCGTTGCCTGACCATGTCCCGTCTGATTCACATGACCGAACACTTGACCCAAGCTGTCTGTATCCCAGATTACAAGAGAGAGAGGCCTGGGAACCAAATGACGAACCACATGAAAGAGAGGCTATGGCGCCGTTGATTGGAGGCTGGAGGCGTGGACAAGATTTTTCTGTGAATAACAAAAATAATTCAAGGTAGATAACTAAGAAAATGTCGTATTTTTTAGGTCCAGTCATTCTTATGTCTGTTTACAAGTCAAATCAAAATATGGAAAGCGTCATACTTGCGACCTGCACTATGAAGCTACAGTTTGCTGTGTTTCCCTCGTCATCTCTTGCCGAATAATGAACATTGTACAGACCGAGGCTTAAGTTGGCAGGAGGACGCACAGCAGGGTAGCTGATGATTACGTGATCAGAGTTATCAGTCACTGTTGGTTCATTCCAAGAGACTTGACCGTAGCTTGAACATTTAGAAAGATAAAACACCATGTTCCCGGGACAGCTGTTGTTGAATGAAGGAGGCATTTTGTCTGCAAATGACAGAAATATTTTACTCTCACACGATGCGTAATGTAGACAATGTAGTGTGCTGTTGCTGAAGCGGATTCGTAGTTAAGTTTTCCTTTAATTATTGTATTATGAGTACAGTTTATTGTAATAAAAATTTCTTCAAGTAAGAGGCTACTGTTAACAGCTGTTCGCAATTCTCCTCACCTTTGCATATCGTGTCATTGTTTCCAGTCCACTCTCCGTGACTGCCACACACCCTAACGGAAGTACCCTCCAGAGAGTAACCTTGTCTTTGGCAACTAAAGCTGCAGGACTGACCATACGTACTTCTTGACAGACATGAGGGAGGAGACACCACACCACTGGGGGGAGGATGGAGGGCGGTGCAGTTGACAACTGTGTGTAAAAATTACAAATAATAAAAAGAAATATTTCTCAAAAAAGTTATTACAGTCTGTTTAACCCAATAGACTTGGACGCGGCGCATTGACTCAGCTTACGTTTCTGCGCTGATTTTTAACAAAAACGGCGATGCTATATGTTAAGTGCGTTATTTCCTAACCTTGACAAGACGTATCCAGTCCACTCCAAGTCTCATTTTCCAGGCACCGCCGCGTTGACGAACCAGTCAGGTTGTAGCCAACTTTACACGAAAAAGTGCAAAGGGATCATATTCCAATAATGGATCAGAGCACCATATTTTCAGGCCATTGGATGGAGTAGCAAGGGCGGCACACCTGATGGCTGTGAAGAACAAATCAAACGGCTCCTATGAGCCAACTCGTGCATGCAATGGGATTAGTTTTTCCGTATTTGCCATTTTTGGCACTTGAACGAAATATTGAGCACAAATCACTGGGAAGATGAAAGAACACCGTTTTGTTCGCGCTGAAAGTTACATTTGCATAACGTTTTCTTTTAGCGCACCTAACACCAAAATATTTTTTCTCTAAATCAAATCTATTTGAAACACATTGGGCCTTTTTTTTTCTTACCAATTCTTGACTAGTTATTTTGACTTTTCATAGGCTTTTCATAAGCCACTATCTATCCCACGACCGAGCTAGTGAGGGGCTTGGGGCTGTTGCGATTTGACGTCACAAACTGATTTACATCGCATTAAGTCTTTGTAAACGTGCATGCAAAGCAGTTTATGACGTCAAATCGAGAATTAGACCCACGCTCCTTCTGACTCGGTCGTGTACCCAATGAGCTTTCATTTTTTGCACGTTTTGAAGCCAATAAAAAAAGTCAAAAACTAGAAATAAAGGCGAAATGTTATTGGGACTGGTGCAAATATTTATTTTAAGCGCAAAAAATATTTTGGTATTAGGTGCACTTTAAAGTGGATATGAAGCGACAGTTGCCTTTCTTGTGAGTCTTGGGCAAGCGAGATTTTTAATTAATTAGTGACAATAGTTGGAATGCTTCAGAATAATGTTAATTCGTATTCAATTTAAACGTTCACCTTTTTCTGACAACAAACCTCGGCTTCCCTCACTTACACCAGAGATCTTTTAGTTTCTACAAAAAGCGATAGGTTGTTTTTATCGGCGAGTTTGCGGATTTAAGTGGAAATGTATAGTTGTCATTAATGCAAATTTTTACGTATCGGCCGTCGATCATTTGAAATTCAGTTAAAGTGCATATGAAGCAAAATTTTTCATAGCTTGTTCGAAAGAGCTTTCAAAGTGATGAAGAACGGCGTTTATTTTATTGTGATAGCACTCTTGGTTGCCGAGTTATTCAAGATTTTGATTTATGCAAATTAGAGGACTTGTGACGTCACAAGGTGGACACAAAATGAAGCAAAATCACAATATAAGTCTACAGGGTTGAAATTTTGCAGGGTTGGTGTGCTGCCAGAACTACACATTTTGATAGTGGCGATAGTGGCAACATGCTCGTTTCCAAAGGATAAAATCAGAGTTTCCCTCCCCAAGAAGTGCAATTTGCTCTTGATGTTCATTCAGTGGGTGCGAGCGAATATGGTCATTACACAGCACAAGTATAGGAAAGTTTTTTCTAATTAAATCATTCCAAAGAGATGAAATGGGAACTTTCATTATGTTAGATGTCTTGATCCAGGATTCCCTGTTTTTGCTGGTTAATATGTATTCGCCTACAAAGCAGTGTGAGCAGAGCCAATTTTTTGATAAAATTGCAAGTATCATAGAAGAGAAAATGTTGCAATTAAATTATCAGATAATTTTAGGAGGGGACTTCAATGTTACGTTTGAACCCAACTTGGACTACTCAGGGGGAAAACCTTCTGTAAAAAAATTATGTTAAGAGTCTCGAAGAAGTATGACTTGATTGATATTTGGAGAGTAAGAAATCCAACCAAAAAACTTTTCACTTGGAGACAGAGAAACCCTTTAATCCAAAGAAGACTTGATTTCTGGTTAATTAGTGACTCCCTGCAGGATGACATAAATAAGGCAGACATTATAACCGCAATTAAAAGTGACCACTCCGCGATAACACTAGATATTGATAGTATAAGTGACACAAGACACGGTCCATCTTTTTGGAAGTTTGATAATAGTCTTTTGGAAGATGAAGCATATTTCAAATTAATAACAGACCGAATTCCTATTTGGCTCACCGAAATTAATTATAATCAAGGTGTTAGAGTTCAGTGGGACTGGATAAAATATAACATACGGAAAGAGACTATGCAGTATAGCAAGGTAAAAGCAAAGCAGCGCAGGGAAAGAATGAATCTGATTGAGAACAAATTGAAACAAGCTGAGGAACAAGTAGCTGAAACCCCAACTACAGCAAACCAAAATGAACTTGAAAACTTGAAGATAGAGTACAAAAAGGAATATGAATACATCACTAGAGGAGCAATCACTCGTTCACGTGCTTCCTGGTATGAAAAAGGTGAGAAAAACAGTAAGTACTTTCTAAACCTTGAAAGAAAAAAATAAGACAAAGAGCACGATCCGGAAAGTCGAACTCGCCAACGGTATTATAACGACAAATCCTAAAAGAATCATGGATGAGTTGTACTCTTTCTATTCAGACCTTTATAGCGAGATAAATCAATCGGAAATCAACCGTTGTCCTTTCCTGGATTCCGAAAGCATACCAAAACTATCTCCAGAAATGCAGCGGCTTTGCGAAGGGGAACTGACCGTAGCTGAGTGTTGACCGTAGCTGAGTGTCAAAATAATAAGACTCCTGGAAACGATGGTCTCGCTATCGAATTCTACACATGTTTCTGGCCCGTTCTTGGTGAAATGTTAGTAAAAAGCCTGAACTATTCTTATAAACATGGAGAACTTTCAATCTCACAAAAACAAGCAGTTATTGTCCTCATAGAGAAAAAAGATCGAGATCGACGGCAAATCAAAAACTGGAGACCAATCTCTCTTATTAATGTTGATGTTAAAATAGGAACTAAAGCAATTGCTAAGAGACTAGAAAAGGTTTTACCAGAAATAATACACCACAACCAGAATGCTTACGTCAAGGGTAAAACAATTTTTGATGCAGTACGTACGATTGATGATATTATATCTCTGACAACTTCAAAGAACATAAGCTCTCTATTAGTAGCAATAGACTTTGAGAAAGCTTTCGATTCCGTTAACAAAAATTATCTTATCAGAGTCCTGCAGAAATTCAATTTCGGACCATCATTTATTACTTGGATTACTACCTTTTACTCGGATATATTTAGCAGTGTAATGAATAATGGTTTCGTGACTCAGCCCTTTAAACTCTCCCGAGGGGTTCGTCAAGGTGATCCTCTCTCTCCTTATCTTTTTATTCTTGTACTGGAAACACTAGCCATCAATATCAGAAATGATACAAAAATAATGATGATTGATTGATGATTTAACAGTTTTTCTTAAAGACAAGGAATCTTTTTATCAGCTTTCCAATACCTTATACATATTTGGGGTGTTTTCTGGCTTGAAAGTGAACAAACAAAAGACAGAAGTTATGAATCTCGGTTCTGCGACAGTCACTGCAGAAAATTTAAATGTGGAACACATCTCTAAAGAAGTTAAAATCTTGGGGATACATTTCACTTACGATTATGCACTTTTTTTATAGATTAAATTTGGACTCCATCATCAAATCCTTAAAAAAGACTTTAAACAGTTGGAGCTGGAGGGGTCTCACACTGTTAGGTAAAATACAGATAATAAAAACCTTTGCCATTCCAAAAATTTTGTATCGTATGAGTCTCGTCTGCTCGAACAGAAATTTTATCAAACATGATGCAACAATAAGAAAATAACTACTGTACATAATGAGAAATGTTAGTTGATAGCGAAACCACAGATAATGTATCAGAAAGTCAGGAAGGAAATAACATAGCCCGGAAAACTGTTGCGGTGGGGGCCGAATTAAAGTCATCGCAAAACAAAAATGCAGGGTATGCAAAAACAGGAAACTTCTGGTTTCTGTTCAACAGGGTCACTGTATCACTAAACGCATGAAAAAGGCGAAAAAAGGCCCATTTCCATTGAGAACCAAAACAAAACAAAAAAAATATTGCATTGACAGTAATACCGAGTGCATTGGACACACCTAAAATTTAGGCGGTCAAAGGGGTTGTACACTCATACGATAACTGCAAGCAAACAATGAACAAAGACCACAGCCAGTATAACAAAGGCACACTTATGTACTGTGCAGACATGTGGCTAGGTAGATCAGCCAACAAATGTTAAATGCCGTCAAGAACAGCCGTCAAGAACAGCAAATTACCGCCAACACAAGATAACAAAGCTGATAAATCGGCTATAAAAACACGGCTGGGCGTAAAAACATGCAGAAATATTACAAAGGAAATGGCTCAGTGATACAGAAAAAAAAAATCAAAACAAAGAGGACGAGCTCAGTGGCTGACCTTTGCATATAGACGCAATGACTTTAAAACAGCCCCCCGTAAACTACGATACAATTTATAGTGCCCTTGCTTATTGAGGTGTACACCATCACGGCCAAGAAAAGTCTGAGTTGTGTTCCAAAAACATCGGTGCCCCCACAAAAAAGAGAAAGGGAGTGGCTCTAGGAATGTTTTCATATATATGGAGAGCGCGCGGACGCGCACATTGAAAGCCACCTGGTCAGCTCCCCGGTAAATGGTCTGGCAGACACAAATTACCTTAACGTTAAAGTGATCGTGCAGAAGACGCACTAGATCCTCCAAAGAAGACCCCACGACAAGTGGGTCAAGCCGGGAAAGATCATTTGTTCCCAACTGTAAGATCACAATGTCAGGAGCAAACGAAGCGACCACATGGAGGTCGTGCCGCATCGTTTTAGCTACAGTTCTTCCCCCGACACCATGCCATTGAAACATGGCAGCTTCATCTAACATAAATTGGTGGTTAACTTGGGAGGATGTGGCAACAAATTGTTCTGAGCGGCGGATAAAAGAATGGCCAAGGATCAATACCTTTGGCTTTGCCATGCCGCGAGCATTTACCGAGAGTCAGTCCCTTATTTAAAACGTTATTGTTAATTCATATGACCACAATCCGGTAAAAGGCACAAGAAAGTAAATAAGACTTGCCTGAAAAGTTGTCTTTTTATCCAACAGGGATAATGGCCGTAATGGTGCATGAAAGCAAGAGGGAATAGTTGTAAGCGTATCTTCTGTTTTATATTCACGGGCAACTACGCCCTTCAACGTAATTGGGTATAAAACCGTAATTTGTACCACGTGATAAACCACCATCGGATCAACAGATATGTGCGGATTAAGAGTATAATAGAGCATTCTATCGACATAAATAACATCATGCCCTAACATGATGTTTGGTTTTATCAAACATATCAATCAAATTTTATTCAACTTCATTTGGAAAGGTAAAGACAAAGTGAAGCGTGTTACCCTAATAAATGATGTGAATGAAGGAGGCTTAAAGATGCCTCATATTGACTCTATGATTGAAGCACAAAGAATCATGTGCATCCAAATATTTCTGGATAACACACCATGCTCTTGGAAGTGTATTTTAAATTACTACCTCAACAAAGTTGGAGGCAGACTACTTTTTTATTGCAACTTCGAATACTCTAAATTGGCTATAGATATACCAAAGTACTACAAGGAGTGTTTGAAAGCTTGGTCTCTCTTGAAAAACTCCAATCCTTCTTTGGATGAAATAGTCAACCAACTAATCTGGAATAATAGGTTTATATGTATTGACAACAAAACTCTTTTCTTTAGGACTTTGTAAAGTCGGAGATTTATGTGAGATTATTTGCACGAAGCCGCACACAACCGAATCTATGTTAAATGTGCTTGACTTATTTTACTTAAAATCTCTTTATTATTCACTTCCACCAGGTTGGAAACAAGAAATTAACAGCAATGTGACTCAGGCAACAAATGAAACGATACCTTTCAATATGTCTGCTCAGGCAGACCTATCCTCGAAGAAGATTGTAAATCTTCTTATTTCAAAGATATCTAAACCTCCAACCGCGAAAAAGAAGTTTGAAAATCAATATGCCTCGGGAACAAATATTCTTGATTGGGAAACTATTTATACACTCCCTTTTAAATGTGCGCTTGATACAAAATTGCGAGAATTCCAGTATAAAATCCTGAATCAAATATTACCATTAAATACCTTTCTTTTCAAAATTGGTAAAACCGAGTCTCCTCTCTGTGGTTTTTGTCTTTGTAACGAAGAAAGTATGTCACACTTTTTCTTTGTGTGTACCGTGATACAAAGCTTTTGGAGTTCCATACGTCAGTTATTTGGGAATCATATAATTACTGAGAGTGAAGTAATTCTTGGCGTAACTCATCAGTCGGAAGATGCCCTACTGTACAATCATCTGATTTTACTTTCAAAACAGTATATTTATAATTGCAAGCTAAATGGTTTGTTACCATCAAGAGCAGTGTTCTTAACCAAAGTGAAAGCAGTTTATGAATTGGAACATCGAATTGCTAAAGAGAAGAACAAACTCTCTTTCCATTATAAGAAATGGAACAGGCTCCTTTCCTAAGAACGTTACATCTCTTTTCCATCTTAATTTTAACAGAAATACTTTTTCTCTACCTGTCATTAGTACTGTAGAAAACAATAGCTTAAATCTAGAGAACGCCCCTTGCCCCTGTATGCTGTTGTTGTCAGGTGTTGCTTTATTGCATGTGTGTGTGTGCGTGCGTGCGTGCGTGCGTGTAGTCCTAGTGCTGATGTATTCTATTTCTTTCTTGTAATCTTCTGTAATTTCTCTTTTCTTTGCAAATAAAAAAAATTTTTTGCCAAAAAAAAAAAAGTATAGGAAAGTCTGTTAGACCCTGGAGCAATAAATAAGGCATTTTTCATTTGGGAAGGTAGAGGTCTAGTAACGAGTATGTTGCTTTGGTGACATCATAACCACTATCACAATGTGTAGTTCTGGCAGCACATCAATCCTGCAAAATTTTAACCCTATAGACTTAGTATTTGCACAGATATTCCATATTTTGTGATTTTACTTCATTTTGTACCCACCTTGTGACGTCACAAGTCCTCTAATTTGTATAAATCAAAATCTTGAATAACTCGGCAACCAAGAGTGCTATCACAATAAAATAAACGCCGTTCTTCATCACTTTGAAAGCTCTTTCGAACAAGCTAATGAAAATGAAAACTGAATTTCAAATGATCGACGGCCAATACGTAAAAATTTGCATTAATGACAACTATACATTTCCACTTAAGTCCGCAAAACTCGCCGATAAAAACAACCTATCGCTTTTTGTAGAAACTAAAAGATCTCTGGTGTAAGTAAAGGAAGCCGAGGTTTGTTGTCAGAAAAAGGTGAACGTTTAAATTGAATACGAATTAACATCATTCTGAAGCATTCCAACTATTGTCACTAATTAATTAAAAATCTCGCTTGCCCAAGACTCACAAGAAAGGCAACTGTAATAATAATATCCTAAATTTTTTTCGGTGCGCGCTTAAAAATAATGAATATATTGAGCAGAAACACGAAAAAAATTACTACACAGGCAACATACCTCGCTAAAGAACGGTGCAAGTGAATTTCCTATTTGCAGACCTGAATCTCTGGCCTGAATCTCCGGGTGGGATACTAAAAAATTTTTAATACGGGGAGGCTCGGCCCCGAGGTCCGCCCCCTTACCCTTTTATATACCATTTTTGACAGAAAAGGTACCCCTTTCGTATACCTTCCATTGACAAATAGTACCCCTTTCGTATACCTTCCATTGACAAATAGTACCCCTTTCGTATACCTAAAGCAGGAAGTCTTCTTGTCATTTCATGTAGCGTTCAATAAAGTAAAACAGTACAGTCATAAGGTATGTCTGTTCGAAATATTTGAATGAAAGGTCCTTTTAAATACCTAAATGACAGATTTCCCTACCCTTTCATATACTTCGACCGTGAAATCCCTAACCTTTCATATACCTGCAGCGTGGAAAGGGTACCCCTTCCGGGCGGAGCCTCCCCGTATAGGCCATAATAGGGAGTACCCCCTCACGGGGGATGGGGGGTGGGCGTGAATTTGGGGTGTCGAAGAGAACATAAAATAGTGATATCTCCGGTTCTGCAAGGCGCGCAGAGACGATTGAAACGATGAATACTCTATATTTGAGAGTGCATGTCCCTATGAAATTGTTGTTTTGAGCAAGCGACGCCGAGCTTGAATTTGTAGCTTCACACCAACAACAAAGAAGCCGTAAAAGGAACAGAATTGGAGAAATAATTCTGAGCCCTTTGTCAAAACACATTTTATGCAGACTGAGCGAAAGCAAAAATGGAAGTGCAACCAACCCTAACATACTTTTTCTCTTAAACAAATCTCTGCACCAGTTCGAAACGAATCGACATCTAGCTATCTGTCACACGACCGAGCTAGTAAGGGGCATGGTTCTATTCCTGATTTAATGTTTCAAACTGATTTTCATCGCGGTACGTCTTTGTCAACATGTATGCAAAGCCCTTTCTGACGTCAAATCAGGAATAGACTCACGCCTCTTCTGACTCGGTCGTGTACCAAATGATGGTTTTTTTTTTAAGTACCTTATGTACATTCACGTTCAGTAGGAATAAGTTCATCGATTCCGAGATTCTCATTGTCAGCCGCAAGGTGGTCAAGAGCCAAAATACCGCCAATCCACTACCCCGCTTTCCAATTCACTGCGCAGCGGAATTAACAAAAATGTTTACGATCCATCGACCGACTGGCCGACTGACTGACTGACTGACCGATCGAACAACCGAGAAAATGAATGTTTTTTTCCAACACGCTGCTAAAACGTGTTCAAAGCTTCGCATTCACGAGTTAAAAAGGATTACGAGACACACAATCAGTGCTTGTTCAATACGCAACTATAGACTAAGTTGAACGTTTACTGACGTCGTACGTTTAGATGAGCACATAAGTCCAGATGTTATGTAAACTAACATGTTTTTATTAACACCTCCCTGGGAAATTCCGAAACATGATTCCGATTTATTTGTCCATGATTCCTCATGAACTTTGAGAGACCCAGATGTCTTGATCTGGGCTTGCTTTATGTAATTTTTTATTCGGATGGATACCTCTAATCGCTTGAGAAACTTTGATCGTATTATCAAAAGAATAATTTGCAATTTTAAATGGCACCCTACCTTGACATTTTGGTGGAGGATTGTCCCAGAATCCTGGAGGACGGTTACCGCGCGCATTGCACTTGACTGTTGATGGGCCATTCATTCGATGACCAATAGAACAAGAGAAGTTACACATAGAACCATAGTGATTTCCACAACTGCTCATGCGCAGTGGACCTCCAGGTGTTACCGTCAGTGATGTGCAATTGATCACTGGTGATATAAGACAATCAGACTAGTTTATCTGAATTGAGCAACGTCTTTTACTGATAAATGTAAAAAATGGCGTTTGTGCTAATGAAAAAAGCACGGCGAACTCACTCTAATACCTTAGCTCTTTTTGGTGAAAATTGGAAGACAAAATATTATTTTCATAACGATTGCCCTAATCAAGATTATCATATTATCCCGTATCTGTTTTCTATAGATTAAAAGGGGGATCGTAATTACAAGTCCTCTAGAATCAAATAATAACGAGCCACCTCGCACCCAATAACTAAATCCAGGGTTAAAACACGCCATAATTAAGATCAAAATATATCCATAGTTCCAAATGGTCTGCTGAGCAGCAACAAAATTGATAGTCGCAGAAACAATACAACTTTCTTTAATTTTCCAGACATGTTTCGACGGTGCATCCGTCATCATCAGTGTACAGTTTTGAAATCGCCGTTGAATTTATAACGCGCGTGAAATTACAAGCCTATTGATATTAAACTAGTCTTTACTATTTTCAAAATCAAAGATCTTTTTAGTGTGAAAGATGCCATCCCTAGAGGGCTCCGCACACACGTGGTGTACAAATTCTCGTGAGCAAGCTGTAATTAACGCTTGTTATGTCGGCGAAACAAGCCGACACTTCTCCACGCGAGTGCGCGAGCACTTACTATCGGATGGATCTTCGCACGTTCACAAACATCTGCTGAGTTCAGAGTCTTGTCGAGCATCCTGTTCAACGGATTGTTTCCAGATTCTGGACTATGCAGCAACTAAATATCAAGTGAGGCTTAAGGAATCCATGCATATCAAATGGCAGAAACCCACTCTCAATCAGCAGGTGAAACACATAAACCTGACATTCTCCCTGTAAGTCGCTCTATGTCTGTTGTTGAAATTATTTAGCACGCAATATTGTAAACGCAATGTAACGAACCTTGTAATTTCACGCGCGTTATAAAATCAACGGCGATTTTAAAACTGTACACTGATGATCACGGATGCACCGTCGAAACATGTCTGGAAAATTAAAGAAAGTTGTATTGTTTCTACGACTATCAATTTTGTTCAAATTACATACTGCAAACTTCCGCTTAGAAGATCTGGACTTATACAATTTCGAAAGGGGTTTTTAGGAGGGCCTATAAACGGAGGGGCTTTCATCCGGGGGGGACTTATAATCGGATTTTTTTTGTTTACACAGGTAAATGGGCCTATAACCGGGAGGGCTTTTAAGACGTTTTCCGCCAGAAGTAAGAACTCCTCCAAAAATACATGAAATTAAACTTGTATTTTATCATCAATGAGCCTGGACTTTCCTCATCTATGACCTGAGGATAACATTGTTATATTCCATACCTATTACTTTGACTGTAAATGTGCAAGTAGCCTTATTTCCTGATTGGTCCATTGCAGTGTATGTTATTACGTGATTTCCCTGACTGAATCTTTGAGGTGATTGGTAGTTTGATGTCACTTTAGGTATTAATCCTGAGTTGTCAGTAGCAACCGGATTGGTCCAGTTCACCAACGCTGAAAACGTTCCTTTCTCTGCATAGGACAGTAACGCACTTCTGGGGCATGATGCACCAAATGATGGGCGCTGAGAATCTAAGATAACAAAATGAAGCAGAACTTATTAAGCTCGCAATTACACTGTTTTTTTTTTTTTCAATTCCTCCCGTGTGGCCCCTGCGCCAAACAGACATTGCATCCCTCGCTGTAGATCTCAGGATAGCCCCGCACGGTCCAAAGAGTAACAATAAATAAACAGAAACGAATATACTTTAAAGCGCTAAGTAACACATTGTCGAGTAACCATGTATTCGATGTCCCAGCAGGTTTTTAACAATGCCACGACCAACCTTCTCACTGACTGACTAGTCAATGAGCGGGTGAACGAACTAATTAATGCATTAATGGTCTGATGGATGATGATCGGACTGTTTCTGATGTTTGTATGGGTTTCGGGGACAGCAACATATATATAATTAGGCTTTCTTTTTACCAATGCAGGTCGCATTTCTAATGTCTTCACTCCAAGAGCCATTTTCAAGGCAGGATACTTTTGACGGACCTTCCAGTCGGTAATGATTTGTAACATCGCACGTCAAAGAGCAATCTGTATTGTAATCCACACCAGACTGGTTCTTGCACGATGAAGGAAGTACGGTTCCGTGAGAAGGCGGCTTGATGGGTGGGCATTTAACAACTAAAGAAAACGAAAAAAAAAACTTTAGAAGCCTAGAATATTAACACATTTAATAACTATAGATACAAAAAATTTAAGGAAAGACTTCGAAGATCTGGGAGTAGGTGGAGAAAGTGTAGGGGTGAGGAGATTGGAGGGGAAAAATAAGGGAAACTATCTAGCTTAACAACCTAAACATTCATGAGTAAATATTTGTTGTTATCTCTCAGAACCTTAGAGATTTACATCTTTCAGTTTGGTACATTCCCGTATTAAATAAAAGACGACGAACAACCAAGCTGATTTCACATCCATAATACGACAATTTTAAATTGGTAGACATCCTTCGGATGAAACACATCTATCGTCAGTACAAGCAACAAAATCCATTAGTGTGTGTGACATAAATACAGAGAACCGAGCAGCTAATTAGTTCGAAACGAATCGACATCTAGCTATCTGTCACACGACCGAGCTAGTAAGGGGCATGGTTCTATTCCTGATTTAATGTTTCAAACTGATTTTCATCGCGGTACGTCTTTGTCAACATGTATGCAAAGCCCTTTGTGACGTCAAATCAGGAATAGACTCACGCCTCTTCTGACTCGGTCGTGTACCAAATGATGGTTTTTTTTTTTAAGTACCTTATGTACATTCACGTTCAGTAGGAATAAGTTCATCGATTCCGAGATTCTCATTGTCAGCCGCAAGGTGATCAAGAGCCAAAATACCGCCCATCCACTACCCCGCTTTCCTATTCACTGCGCAGCGGAATTAACAAAAATGTTTACGATCCATCGACCGACTGGCCGACTGACTGACTGACTGACCGATCGAACAACCGAGAAAATGAATGTTTTTTTCCAACACGCTGCTAAAACGTGTTCAAAGCTTCGCATTCACGAGTTAAAAAGGATTACGAGACACACAATCAGTGCTTGTTCAATACGCAACTATAGACTAAGTTGAACGTTTACTGACGTCGTACGTTTAGATGAGCACATAAGTCCAGATGTTATGTAAACTAACATGTTTTTATTAACACTTCCCTGGGAAATTCCGAAACATGATTCCGATTTATTTGTCCATGATTCCTCATGAACTTTGAGAGACCCAGATGTCTTGATCTGGGCTTGCTTTATGTAATTTTTTATTCGGATGGATACCTCTAATCGCTTGAGAAACTTTGATCGTATTATCAAAAGAATAATTTGCAATTTTAAATGGCACCCTACCTTGACATTTTGGTGGAGGATTGTCCCAGAATCCTGGAGGACGGTTACCGCGCGCATTGCACTTGACTGTTGATGGGCCATTCATTCGATGACCAATAGAACAAGAGAAGTTACACATAGAACCATAGTGATTTCCACAACTGCTCATGCGCAGTGGACCTCCAGGTGTTACCGTCAGTGATGTGCAATTGATCACTGGTGATATAAGACAATCAGGCTAGTTTATCTGAATTGAGCAACGTCTTTTACTGATAAATGTAAAAAATGGCGTTTGTGCTAATGAAAAAAGCACGGCGAACTCACTCCTAATACCTTAGCTCTTTTTGGTGAAAATTGGAAGACAAAATATTATTTTCATAACGATTGCCCTAATCAAGATTATCATATTATCCCGTATCTGTTTTCTATAGATTAAAAGGGGGATCGTAATTACAAGTCCTCTAGAATCAAATAATAACGAGCCACCTCGCACCCAATAACTAAATCCAGGGTTAAAACACGCCATAATTAAGATCAAAATATATCCATAGTTCCAAATGGTCTGCTGAGCAGCAACAAAATTGATAGTCGCAGAAACAATACAACTTTCTTTAATTTTCCAGACATGTTTCGACGGTGCATCCGTCATCATCAGTGTACAGTTTTGAAATCGCCGTTGAATTTATAACGCGCGTGAAATTACAAGCCTATTGATATTAAACTAGTCTTTACTATTTTCAAAATCAAAGATCTTTTTAGTGTGAAAGATGCCATCCCTAAAGGGCTCCGCACACACGTGGTGTACAAATTCTCGTGAGCAAGCTGTAATTAACGCTTGTTATGTCGGCGAAACAAGCCGACACTTCTCCACGCGAGTGCGCGAGCACTTACTATCGGATGGATCTTCGCACGTTCACAAACATCTGCTGAGTTCAGAGTCTTGTCGAGCATCCTGTTCAACGGATTGTTTCCAGATTCTGGACTATGCAGCAACTAAATATCAAGTGAGGCTTAAGGAATCCATGCATATCAAATGGCAGAAACCCACTCTCAATCAGCAGGTGAAACACATAAACCTGACACTCTCCCTGTAAGTCGCTCTATGTCTGTTGTTGAAATTATTTAGCACGCAATATTGTAAACGCAATGTAACGAACCTTGTAATTTCACGCGCGTTATAAAATCAACGGCGATTTCAAAACTGTACACTGATGATGACGGATGCACCGTCGAAACATGTCTGGAAAATTAAAGAAAGTTGTATTGTTTCTACGACTATCAATTTTGTTCAAATTACATACTGCAAACTTCCGCTTAGAAGATCTGGACTTATACAATTTCGAAAGGGGTTTTTAGGAGGGCCTATAAACGGAGGGGCTTTCATCCGGGGGGGACTTATAATCGGATTTTTTTTGTTTACACAGGTAAATGGGCCTATAACCGGGAGGGCTTTTAAGACGTTTTCCGCCAGAAGTAAGAACTCCTCCAAAAATACATGAAATTAAACTTGTATTTTATCATCAATGAGCCTGGACTTTCCTCATCTATGACCTGAGGATAACATTGTTATATTCCATACCTATTACTTTGACTGTAAATGTGCAAGTAGCCTTATTTCCTGATTGGTCCATTGCAGTGTATGTTATTACGTGATTTCCCTGACTGAATCTTTGAGGTGATTGGTAGTTTGAAGTCACTTTAGGTATTAATCCTGAGTTGTCAGTAGCAACCGGATTGGTCCAGTTCACCAACGCTGAAAACGTTCCTTTCTCTGCATAGGACAGTAACGCACTTCTGGGGCATGATGCACCAAATGATGGGCGCTGAGAATCTAAGATAACAAAATGAAGCAGAACTTATTAAGTTCGCAATTACACTGTTTTTTTTTTTTTTTCAATTCCTCCCGTGTGGCCCCTGCGCCAAACAGACATTGCATCCCTCGCTGTAGATCTCAGGATAGCCCCGCACGGTCCAAAGAGTAACAATAAATAAACAGAAACGAATATACTTTAAAGCGCTAAGTAACACATTGTCGAGTAACCATGTATTCGATGTCCCAGCAGGTTTTTAACAATGCCACGACCAACCTTCTCACTGACTGACTAGTCAATGAGCGGGTGAACGAACTAATTAATGCATTAATGGTCTGATGGATGATGATCGGACTGTTTCTGATGTTTGTATGGGTTTCGGGGACAGCAACATATATATAATTAGGCTTTCTTTTTACCAATGCAGGTCGCATTTCTAATGTCTTCACTCCAAGAGCCATTTTCAAGGCAGGATACTTTTGACGGACCTTCCAGTCGGTAATGATTTGTAACATTGCACGTCAAAGAGCAATCTGTATTGTAATCCACACCAGACTGGTTCTTGCACGATGAAGGAAGTACGGTTCCGTGAGAAGGCGGCTTGATGGGTGGGCATTTAACAACTAAAGAAAACGAAAAAAAAAACTTTAGAAGCCTAGAATATTAACACATTTAATAACTATAGATACAAAAAATTTAAGGAAAGACTTCGAAGATCTGGGAGTAGGTGGAGAAAGTGTAGGGGTGAGGAGATTGGAGGGGAAAAATAAGGGAAACTATCTAGCTTAACAACCTAAACATTCATGAGTAAATATTTGTTGTTATCTCTCAGAACCTTAGAGATTTACATCTTTCAGTTTGGTACATTCCCGTATTAAATAAAAGACGACGAACAACCAAGCTGATTTCACATCCATAATACGACAATTTTA
The DNA here is from genome assembly GCA_016490735.1 of Pachyseris speciosa. Classification (NCBI taxonomy): domain Eukaryota; kingdom Metazoa; phylum Cnidaria; class Anthozoa; order Scleractinia; family Pachyseridae; genus Pachyseris; species Pachyseris speciosa. The sequence continues at coordinate 189,576 of JAEMWC010000289.1, forward strand.
AATTGGTAGACATCCTTCGGATGAAACACATCTATCGTCAGTACAAGCAACAAAATCCATTAGTGTGTGTGACATAAATACAGAGAACCGAGCAGCTAATTAGAAATACCTCATCTCTAACAACAACGTTTAGGTCTAGAATTAGAAAAAGAAACACAGCGGATCTGGTTGATGATTCTAAATGTCAGAATTACTATCTATGCCACTCTTAATGTATTCTTACTGCTAGTATTCTTGTATATAGCTATACATTCTTATTGTACATTTTTATAGAGTTAATTTTACTACTATATTTTTGTATTAAGTATTTTTGTTGTTTGTTTTTGTTGTGTCCGCAATTAGCTGTAACCTAAATATCTTGACACGTAAATAATGTTTATTATTATTATCATTATTATTATTATTAATTACAATGGTACATTAAATCTAAAAATATAACTAATTACAACTTGACAGAATATGCAGATGCAACTCGAAACAACATTTTTCTCATGTTGCCATTGTGATTGTAATATTGTCACCATCCTTACCGCATATAACTCTTGTTTTTGTTGTTTTAATCTTGGGAAGGGATTTTTGCTCGGACTAGAAAGTCTCTGAATGATTTGTCCTTCCGATAAGCGACAATAGGGGTGTTAGAAAATATTTGAGTGAGTTTAGGGTAGTCTGAAATGGGGTGCCAGTGTTTCATAAGAATCTTTTTAAGATTCGGTGAAGCCGGGTAGTATGTAGTAACTAGTGGCAAAATTTCGTTTGATGTCTTAGTTTTCGTTTGTAAAGCCTCTTTCCTTGATGAGAAATTAACTTCAGCCATTATCGTTGTTATGATCCCTAGAGGATAGCCTCGGTCGAGTAATCGGGATTGAAAATCCCGTTTGAATGACTCGAAATTTTCTTTGACTGAGTTTGTTCTCAGAAGACGCAATGTCTCTCCTTTAGTAAATCGCTTCTTAACACTGAGAGGGTGACATGAGGAGAAATGCGTATATTGGAAAGTTTCTGTAGGCTGAAAATGTGTTTTGGAGATCAAGTAGATTGCCGTTAACGAAACGTGATCCTTTGAAACTTCAGTGTGGAGGAAAACAATTCGTTCAGGCGACATTTCTCAAGTATACTTGATTGTTGAGTGGAAGTTATTTGCGAATTCGACAAAATTGTTGATTTCGTTTTCGCTTATGGTCCACACTGAAAAAATGTCGTCTATGAAACGTTTCCAGAAGACACTATAACTCTTGCAGCTCTTGTTTTATTTTCGCGTTTAGAAAATACATTCGTGAGAGTTGTAAGTTCATTTAGTTTCGCTTTGATAGAACAGAGTCCGTTACTACGCGGCCTGGTTTGTCTGGCACCGGATTTCAGACATTTCGCGCGTCTGGTTTCCAAGGAAGCGATTCTATTCCTCAGCTGACTGAAACCCTCTGCAGCCCTGGGACGCCTGGGGGCTGGTGGTGGCTGGGAGGATGGTATGTCTTCCTCTTCCTCTGAGTCTGGTCTTGTCCGCTTGGCTGGGGACTGGATGGGAGAGATTGGCGGTGGTGCCTGGCTGTCTCTCATTTCTGCTCCTTTCGGAAATCTGAGTGGTTTCCTTCGCCAGTTGCCTTTGGTGCTAAGGTGAGCGTGAGCCGGTTTGTGGCCTGATGATAGCAGAATTGCTGTTTACATAGCTCAGTTTGCGCGTCCTGTTAATTAGTTTGCCAATGAGAAGCTAGAGATTTCGATCCGTTACGCATCAATTAGTGAACGTTTATTGTTTTAGAAAACAATAGAGTGTGAGTCGTATGCAAATTCGGATCGTGTTGTAAATGCTTCTGTGGCTCGAAAAAAGCTCGCAAGTGCAGGTATTCTAACCCTAAGTCGCAATATGGATTGAAAAACAAAATAACTGACTAAGTGAGCTAATCGAATAAAAGGGAGCCTACTTCATACGGTGGCGGCGTAATTTTTGCAAAGCAAATGATTGTAATATTGTCTAGTTTCGAATTGTGGGAGAACAAGAGAACCAAGTCGAGGTTCAGGGGAATAATTTTTCATTTTCCTTTGTTTTTGACAAAAGAAAATGCAAATTATTATCGAACAACCGAGAAAATGAATTTTTTCCTAACACACTGCTAAAACGTGTTCATAACTTCACATTCACGAGTTCAAAAGGAGACACACGATCACGAGACACACAATCAGTGGTTGTTCAACACCAAGTTGAACATTCATTGACTTCATACGTTTAGAAGAGCACATAAGTCCAGCTGTTATGTAAACTAACGTGTTTACACTTCCCTGGGATTTACAGCGGTTGCCAGTCACAAGCGCCCTCCAACGATTTTTTCCTTATTCGAAAACTAAGTTTTGGTGGACGTCAATCAAATGTATCCATGACAATAACGAACGCAGAGCGAGCGGAGTTTCCAGAACCACTGTTCCAATGTCTATTCCTAGAGTATCTGAGTTGCTCTTTCATCTTTACGTGATTCGTCAATAAACACAAACTGTCGTGGTTGAAACTCAGAAGTAAATCGTTTCAACACTGCGCCTTTTCGTTCGTCTCGCTCATGGGCAATGTTTTTGTTGCAAATTCAAAATCAGTGTACGACCACAACAACGTGAGAACTAAATCATAACCTTTATTACAGAATGAACTACAAACATTGACTGCTAATCTCTTGTGGCGTTCAGTACCTTTTTACTGTCAATCCCGTTTGCCGTGTAGTTCTTGTGGAGGTTTGCATTGCATACCACTTCGCCTGTTTGGTATTCCAACCACGCTTGCAACTCGTCAAGATTTCTCTAGATTATCTTATAGTATGACAAGAATTTCTGCAGCTAATATAATCAGCATCCATAAAAAGCTGATGAAAAATCAATCTCCACGCAACGCGGCTCATTTCAGAGGCTAACTTTTTCTGCTACCTGATATCTTTCATTTCTTTGACTTTCTCTTTGGCGGATCGCTTACGGCTCCAGCTGCTTTTCGTACTTTGAAACGCCGTCTTCTTCACAAACGTTTTCCTTACAAAAATTGTTTCTGCTATGTGATTCAAATACAGACCTGACGTTGTTTCCACATAATGACCCTCAATCTCAACGAAATTGGAAATGACTTTGTCATATAATAACTGAGCGATTATACCTGATCAAACCTTAGTTTTCGAAAATGGGAAAAAAAATCGTTCGAGAGCGCGTGACTGGTTACCGCTGTAAAAAGGATCGGCAAAAGATATTCTGAAACATGATTCCGATTTATTAGTCCATGATTCCATCACGAACCGGTCCCCCCCCCCCCCCGGGGTGTATTGATCTGGGCTTTCCTTTGATGTATTACCAAAGGAATTTTTATTTGGATGGAAAATAGCCTCTTCGCTTGAGAGAAAACATAGATTCTTTTAACAGCTTTGATCGTATTACCAAAGTTGTAATTTTATAGATGACCCTAGACATGTTGAGGCTTGTCCCAGAATCCTGGAGGTCGGTTACCGCGCGATTGCAACTGTTGATGAGCCATTCATTCGATGAAATAGACAAGAGAAGTTTATCTTTGAGCCATACTGATTTGTCTGCGCAGAAGGTGTTACGTCAATGTGCAATTGATCACTTGGATAGGTAAACAATCAGACTAGTCTTTTCATAACGATTGCCCTAATCAAGATTATCATATTATCCCGTATCTTGGAAAGTTTCTGTAGGCTGAAAACGTGTTTTGGAGATCAAGTAGATTGCCGTTAACGAAACGTGATCCTTTGAAACTTCAGTGTGGAGGAAAACAATTCGTTCAGGCGACATTTCTCAAGTATACTTGATTGTTGAGTGGAAGTTATTTGCGAATTCGACAAAATTGTTGATTTCGTTTTCGCTTATGGTCCACACTGAAAAAATGTCGTCTATGAAACGTTTCCAGAAGACACTATAACTCTTGCAGCTCTTGTTTTATTTTCGCGTTTAGAAAATACATTCGTGAGAGTTGTAAGTTCATTTAGTTTCGCTTTGATAGAACAGAGTCCGTTACTACGCGGCCTGGTTTGTCTGGCACCGGATTTCAGACATTTCGCGCGTCTGGTTTCCAAGGAAGCGATTCTATTCCTCAGCTGACTGAAACCCTCTGCAGCCCTGGGACGCCTGGGGGCTGGTGGTGGCTGGGAGGATGGTATGTCTTCCTCTTCCTCTGAGTCTGGTCTTGTCCGCTTGGCTGGGGACTGGATGGGAGAGATTGGCGGTGGTGCCTGGCTGTCTCTCATTTCTGCTCCTTTCGGAAATCTGAGTGGTTTCCTTCGCCAGTTGCCTTTGGTGCTAAGGTGAGCGTGAGCCGGTTTGTGGCCTGATGATAGCAGAATTGCTGTTTACATAGCTCAGTTTGCGCGTCCTGTTAATTAGTTTGCCAATGAGAAGCTAGAGATTTCGATCCGTTACGCATCAATTAGTGAACGTTTATTGTTTTAGAAAACAATAGAGTGTGAGTCGTATGCAAATTCGGATCGTGTTGTAAATGCTTCTGTGGCTCGAAAAAAGCTCGCAAGTGCAGGTATTCTAACCCTAAGTCGCAATATGGATTGAAAAACAAAATAACTGACTAAGTGAGCTAATCGAATAAAAGGGAGCCTACTTCATACGGTGGCGGCGTAATTTTTGCAAAGCAAATGATTGTAATATTGTCTAGTTTCGAATTGTGGGAGAACAAGAGAACCAAGTCGAGGTTCAGGGGAATAATTTTTCATTTTCCTTTGTTTTTGACAAAAGAAAATGCAAATTATTATCGAACAACCGAGAAAATGAATTTTTTCCTAACACACTGCTAAAACGTGTTCATAACTTCACATTCACGAGTTCAAAAGGAGACACACGATCACGAGACACACAATCAGTGGTTGTTCAACACCAAGTTGAACATTCATTGACTTCATACGTTTAGAAGAGCACATAAGTCCAGCTGTTATGTAAACTAACGTGTTTACACTTCCCTGGGATTTACAGCGGACGGTCCAAAAAGTAAAAAATAAATAAATAAAAAACACGAATACACTGTAATGCGCTAAGTAACACATTGTCGATTAACGATGTATTCGAAGTCCCAGCAGGTTTTTAATAAATACAATTTAATCCAACATTACACAAGCAGCAATAGTACAGTAGTACTAGTAACTAGTAACCATACCTATCATAGTTAGATAGAGGTCAACGATCCCAATTTCAAGAAAAATGCAAATGAGTAAATAAAAAGGTAAATTAACAAGTAAATGAATGAATGAATGAATGAATGAATGAATGAATGAATGAATGAATGAATGAATGAATGAATGAACGAATTAATTAATTAATTAATTAATGACCGACAAACCTGCTCACTGACTGACTGAGTCAATGAGCGGGTAAGCGAACCAATTAATTCATTAATGTTCGGATGGATGATGATCGACTGTATGAGTTTCGGGGACAGCAACATATATATAATTAGGCTTTCTTTTTACCAATGCAGGTCGCATTTCTAATGTCTTCACTCCAAGAGCCATTTTCAAGGCAGGATACTTTTGACGGACCTTCCAGTCGGTAATGATTTGTAACATTGCACGTCAAAGAGCAATCTGTATTGTAATCCACACCAGACTGGTTCTTGCACGTAGAAGGAAGTACGGTTCCGTGAGAAGGCGGCTTGATGGATGGGCATTTAACAACTAAAGAAACGAAACAAAAACTTTAGCAGCCTAGCATATTAACACATTCAATAACTATAGATACAAACAATTTAAGGAAAGACTTTCGAAGATCTGGGAGTAGGTGGAGAAAGTGTAGGGGTGAGGAGATTGGAGTGGAAAAATAAGGGAAACTATCTATCACCTAGCATAACAACCTCTCCATTAAAATTTTGTTATTATCTCTCAGAACCTTAGAGATTTGCTTCTCTCAGTTTGGCACATTCCCGGATCAAATAAAAGACAACGAACAACCAAGCTGATTTCACATCCATGTTACGTAGATAGATGGTTCTTATTAACGGTCATAAACGTTACGACAATTTTTAACTTAGTAGATATGTTTCGGATGCACTACACCCATCGTCAGTACAAGCAACAAAATCCAATAGTGGGTGTGATATATACCCAATGCAAAAATGGCTGCCTTTAAATTATTCTTTTGTTCGGATTCAAAATAGCCTCACTAACCTCGTTTTTGAGATCAAAATTCTAAAGAATTTTCTATTCCGAACGAGGTTAGTGAGGCTGTTTAATACGAACAAAAGCATAATTTAAAGGCAGCCATTTTTGCATTGGGTCAATAAATACAGAGATCCGAGTAGCTAATTACAATGTTACATTAAATCTAAAAATATAACTAATTACAACTTGACAGAACATGCGATGCAACTCGAAACAACATTTTCTCATGTTGCCATTGTTTGCTTCTTGTTTCGTCCACACCACCATTTTTGCAGCGTTTTCAAAAGTATTCGTTTTCGGTGTCATCGAAAACACATCAATAGATCCGTGTGTTGCTTTATCGCGAAATCATAACATCAGCTATTCTTCGCAAAAGACAGGAAACCACGGCGAGACAACTCTGGTTCTCCAAGGAAAACTATTTGTACAAGATCTTACGATATTTATGGATGTGAAGGCAAACCCAGGACCCGTAAATGTCGACGAAACTACTTCACGGCCTACTCAAGTTACGGAAATTAAAATACCCGCCATGAACAACGAAACATTATCATATTCACGTCGGGAACTTCTGGCCCTTCGTTCGAACAGTTTTCCTATCGTTCAAACAGCATGGACTTCTCAAGACGCGACGCACTAGAGCTGGAAAGCGAGTCAAAGCGAAAAATACAGGATACCGGCACTATTTAATTCTCATTATTCAAGTAACTTTGTTTTTCCCGCACAAGTTAATTATTCAAGCACAAGTGTGAGGCCTAATCACACCCCTATACAAACAACAGCAGTACATTCAAGCATGTCGCAACGACTCCTTGATTTATGCCTGTTAAACGCGCGCTCTATCAGAAATAATGCGCTTCTAATCAAGGACCATGTTGTGGAATATGATCTCCATCTGCTGTTAATAACCGAAACAACATGTAAGCGGACCAACTCACAAGAATGGAAATACCTTGGATCTGCTCATCACTCGTTCTGATGATGACTTTTTGTCTGGAGTCCGCAATATGCCAGGTGTAATCAACCCTATATTGTTTGATCATTATGCGGTTCTTTCTCAAGTGAAGCTCAAAAAGCCACCACTTGAGCGGAAAGATATTACTTACAGGAAGATTAGATCAGTAGACACTAAATCATTGCAGACTGACACAATGTCTTCGACGCTCCTATCTGATTATCGAGATATGGAAGTTACGCCACTTGTAGAGAACTTTGAGAATATGCTGACCAGTCTCTTAGAAACACACGCACCGACTAAGAAGCGCTCAATTATTCTTAGACCCCATGCACCCTGGTATAATGACTCTATTGACGTAGAGAAGAAGAAACGGAGGAGGCTAGAGCGGCAATGGCGAGCTATATATCACGCAGTGTGGTGTGATCAATGACATGATAAGAAACGCAAAATTTAATTACTATTCCTCTATCATTGCGGAAAACAAAGGAAATCAGAAAGTTCTTTTCAAAACTATTGATCAGCTACTACACAGGAAATCAGAACCCTGTTATCCTACATCATCATCGAATGAACAACTTGCTAATGACTTTGCTGCTTTCTTTCATGAGAAGATATCTAAGATGTGCTGTACCTTGTCAACTGAATCTGAATCTGTGATTAATCCACTTCCTGATTCTCCCCGCTGTCAATCTGAATTTCCAGATTTCCGCACTGTGAGCACTGCTGAAGTTAGTGACTATTTAATTTCTTCTGGCCTCAAGACATGTGACTTAGATCCTTTACCTTCAATTTTATTAAGGAAATGCTTGGATGTACTGCTGCTGGTCATCACAAGAATTGTAAACCTGTCACTAACTATGGTTAATGTACCGCACCATTTTAAAGAAGCAATGGTAAGACCGAAGCTAAAAAAGGACTCTCTGGACTATGAACTTTTCCCTCACTTTAGGCCCATCTTTAACCTAAAGTTATTATCCAAGGTGACTGAGAAAGCCGCTTCTTCTCAGCTTATCGACTACCTTAATACTAATGGATACCAGGAAGTGCTCCAATCTACCTATAAAACTGCACACAGTACGGAAACAGCTCTTGTAAAAGTCCAGTCAGATATCTTGAATGCAATCGATAAACAGGAAAATGTACTTTTTTTGTTGTTAGACTTATCAGCCGCTTTTGATACGGTCGACCATATCATCTTGTTAAATCGACTGCGCACTAGATACGGGATCAAGGGAAACACCCTTCAATGGTTTGCGTCTTATCTCACCGATCGCCGACAGTTTATCCAAGTAAAGAATACCAGATCGTCCTCTACGGAGCTACAATGGGGAGTGCCTCAAGGATCTTTGCTTGGGCCAATTTTTTATAACGGTAATGGTAATGGATTTATATACCGCACATATCACATAGTTTCATGGCGGTTTACAATTCTTCTCTTGGGTGAGATCGGACGTCAGCCTGTAAAGGCGCCTCTAGCAGCCGCTATCAGTCCATTTTTGATCTCACCCACCCACCCAACCCACACATGAATGTCAAGACAGATGAAAGGTAGACCACCACACCGGGAACTACGTCCCCTACTCTTTGCGAACAGTGTGTGGGTTCTTTATGTCCCACAGATTATTAGGAACAAGTGTTGTATACACTTTACACAGCCCCTCTTGCTGACATAACAACCTCTCCGAAAACCTCAGTGGTTATGATTTCCACATTACGAATCTTTTAGGCCACGTTTTACTTACGAAAATCCGAGTGCACTCTTTAATCGACGCCGAAAGCCTTAGGCGAACTACCCTCCACCGAACAGATATCTACCGAAACTTGTCGTTGGGTGGCCCTGATGCCTGTAGATGATTTTATCAGCTCTATGCATGGGTTCGTTCCTCAATAAGCTTTGGTTATTTTATGGTAAATGGTAATGGTAATGGTAAATCATTATTTAAACACGGTAAAGTTCATCAGATACAGATTGGTTAACGAACATCTTCATATTTAAAATCTAAATTACAACAAGTCAGTGATTCATGACAGGATTCTTACTGTTGCATGTAGTTGCGTTGCCTGACCACGTCCCGTCTGATTCACATGACCGAACACTTGACCCATGCTGTCTGTATCCTTGATTACAAGAGAGCGAGGCCTGGGAGCCAAAAGACCATCCACATGATAGAGAGGTTATGGCACCATTGCTTGAAAGCTGGAGTGGTGGGCAAGACTTTCCTATGGATAAAAAGACAAAACAAAGCTTTCAAAGTACGTTTGGTCTAATGTTTGGTCCAGTCAGTGTTATGTGTGTTTTCCATGTTAAATGAAATTAAAGGAAATATCATACTTGCGACCTGCACGATGAAGCTACAGTTTGCTGTGTTCCCCTCGTCATCTCTTGCCGAGTAATGAACATTGTACAGACCGAGGCTTAAGTTGGCTGGAGGACGCACAGCAGGGTAGCTTATGATCACGTGATCAGAGTTATCAGTCACTGTTGGTTCATTCCAAGAGACTTGCGCGTAGGCTGCACATTTAGGAAGATAAAACACCATGTTCCCGGGACAGCTGTTGTTGAATGAAGGAGGCATTTTGTCTGCAAAAGACAGAAACATTTTACTCTCACAAGATGCACAATGTAGTGTCCAGCTCCAAAATCGGATTGGTACTTACATGAAGTTTTCCTTAGTTTAAATTCCTAACGCTCCTATGTTTTAAGCACATCAAGCACCCACAGGATATTGATACTAAACTTTTGCCACTAAAGGGCGACTGTTTAGAGCTGTATGCCATTCCCTTCACCTTTGCATATCGTGTCATTGTTTCCAGTCCACTCTCCGTCACTGCCACACACCCTAACGGAAGTACCCTCCAGAGAGTAACCATGTCTTTGGCAACTAAAGCTACAGGACTGACCATACGTACTTCTTGACAAACATGAGGAAGGGGATACCACACCATTGGGGGGGGGGGGGGGGGATGGAGAGCAGTGCAGTTCATAACTGTGTGAAATAGAATAATAATTACGAAAATATTGCTGAAAAAACTATTTCAGTCTATCTAACTCAAATGCTATCAATAATTTTGGTACCAGCAGATGTGCGAGTATTTTTTCATCAATTTATTTAATATACGATGTTAATGGTTACTCAATTTCCTTATCACACCTATCAAGTTGCATTTGGACGAAAATGGCTAGTAGTAGGTGTGTGAGGCTTATTACTACAAGAATTTCGTTGTCTCAGCTCTGTCATTTCCTCGACGATAACAGTTCTTTTGGCTAACGTCAAAAACCGTCAAGTGTCAAGTGCATTATTTCCTAACCTTGACAAGACGTATCCAGTCCACTCCAAGTCTCGTTTTCGAGGCACTGCCGCCTTGACGAACCAGTCAGGTTGTAGCCAACTTTACATGAAAAAGTGCAAACCGCGCCATATTGTTCGGATAACGGATCAGAGCACCCAGTTTTCATACCATTAGATGGAGTGGGAAGAGAGGCACACCTAATGGCTGTAAAGAAAATGAGGAGTACGAGACTAAAGGGATTTCATGTTGAACACGTAACCCTAATTAACCGTAGCCGTTGACGATTACTGACGTCAATACAAACGCAGCCCACTATAGTTTCAATAATGACATTTTCTCGATCGCGTCATTTGATTACAGGTACGCGAATCAGCTACGAGAATCCTGTAAACTAACATATTGTTAGCCTGCGAGCAAGGTCTCTATTGGGGACGTCTCACGCGAGATTTGCTTCGGGAGCGAGTAGTAAGCGAAGCGAGCCGCGAGAGGATTGGGGTGGTAGCGACAGAAGGAGAGCTTCCCACGATGACTGAAGAATTTTCATTTCCTCCCCGGAAACCGCAGGGCAGCAAGGAGATGGATTAAATTCCAACGGAAGTATGAATTCTATAGCCGCTTTTCAATCAAGCCGCGCGAGCAGTTCCAAGTAACATAGTAGACAAGCAGTTGGATGCATATATTTCGGTAAAAATTTTCCTTTTTGTTTTTTGAGAAGAAAAAGAATAGTTTGCATTTAATTATAAACTGGAAAATAACTGATCCATTCAAACAAACAGAAGAATACTAAGCAGTTAATGAACTCCGAAGTAACTGATCCATTCATATATACAGAGGAATATTTCACATTTAACAAGCTACGAAGGAACTGAACCATTTCATGTATATACAGAGGAATATTTCGCCGTTAATAAACCGCGAAGCAACTGATCCGTTTTTATATGCAGGGAATATTTCCCCATCAATAAATAGCGAACTCGTGCAAACCTTTGCGAGGACAACACCAATAATCGAGCCGAGCCGAGCCGGTTGAAAAAAAAAATTCCAAAGTGATTAGCCTGGCTTGCGCATTGAACTTGTCAAATTTAAAAAGAACCACAGAGTCGACAGAAATCCTTCACCGAAGAAAAAAATAGATTTTCTTCCTCGCGCGGCTTTCTTTTTCGGAGTGAATTCGACATTATTCTCACACGTCCCCAGGAACGTGATCACGTTTAAAATTTGCGGCAGGTCGTGCAAGGATGTCATCAATTTTAATTGATTGATGGTATGTCATTTTTCAGCCAATGGCATTTCCCTTCGCCCAGTCATCACGGCAAGCTCTCCTTCTCTCGCCCCCGCTTCAATCCTCTCACCGCTTTCTTCGCTCGCCACTCGCGCGACTCTCGCCCAAAATTAATCTCGCGTGAGATCCCAATAGAGAGCTTGCTTGCAGGCTAACACATTGTTATTTACAGCTCTCTAGGATTTCAAAAGGATAGATAAAAAAACTCCGAGACATTATTCCTTTTCATTCGTTCATGATAACAAAAGGACCTAGCCTTTACCAAATCTTTGAGAACCGTTTATCTTCAGTAAAGTAAAGTTCCTTGGACTTCTTTTTGTGCTGCGGGTGGCGGCTAAGTTGTATTCGGCAATCCGTTTTCTTTAAATTTTTTGCCGTACTGTCTCGAGAATGGCTGCCTTGTTTCGCTAAGAAACTCGCCCTAACGTATTTTTATTTTACAGGTTAGATCGTTTCAGCCATGCATTGAAATGTTCTTTCCATAAGTAGAGAAAAGAATTTGCAGCGGGGCTCCGCACGCCCAACGCGCGCGCAGAGCACTATGGGTGGAAAATATTGTAACCTAAGAAAGTTTGGTCTTGGTTATGACGTCACTGGCGACCGTGCGACCGTATGACTGACCGTATGTCCACCTTACGGCAATGTGAAATGTCACACTCGAGAAAACCCTGTGCTAAATTCCGTATTTTGGCAAGAAATCATATAAAATATAATAGCAACCTGAAGAAAACAATAAAAATTCAAACTCGAGAGAAAAAACCCGCTCAAATGCGTGTGCATGGCTCAGAATTTTACAGAAAGTTGCCAAAAATCTGTCAAGAAATTGTTGATAAAAAAAATAGCGCGCTTGACGCTTCATTGGAAAAGTTAGAGGTCTTCATTCAGAAACTGTAAACAAGGAAAGCTGTTGCGCATTTTAACTTCCTTAATTCTCGGTTGTTTCTGTTTAAACCAGCGTTTGGATATTAAGGTGCTATGGTACCCTAGAAAATGTATCGAACTCATAGCTTTTTTGCTAAAAGGGAGTTGGGGGGCACTGGGTATTGTTACGCATGTATCCTGTCACGTGATAGCTGATCACGTGGCTATACTCGTCTCATTTGAACTCACTCTCTGGTCGGCCGAATCATTTGCAGAATTTACCTTAGAATGTGTCAAAATTACCCTAAATTACTGTGTTTTGGGTCATTTGCTGGTGCCGGAGCTCATCATCAGGGCTGTAGTTTGTTCGAACGCTCGCTTGAATCTGCTGACAGTTTGTTGTTTGTGGACAAGGGGCCTAAAAGCAGATGTGCCTTTTCTCACCGGACTCCAATCTTCACTGGCCGAACAGCATTTGGTGCAGGATTGAAGCCTAGTCTCAAAATGAGAAATTGTTTCGGAGGAGCCTTTCCCGCTCAAGGACAAGTGGAATCTCCCAGGATGCAACGGGGGCAGATTTTGATGTTTGGCTGCTTGGTTGATGTTGCTGATAAAAAGGGAGCTGAGAGAGCTATGGTTTGCCTTTTTTCCTCAAACTTTCTCTTTAATTTGGAAGCAGAAGAGCTGTTTTGTAATATTTAGTCTCTGAATAAGGATTCAGTTGAAAAAAAGATTTGTCCAGACTGCTCGTTTGCGAGGTAAGATTTTCATTTAATTCTTGCATTCTCTCTATGCTATTACTTTGCTGGAGAAGTGCACTGTCATGCCTGTTTGATTTTTTCCCTTTGCTTCATGTATAACAGACGCTTTTGCACTGATATTGCTGGAAAAGATGGCAAAACCTGACCACAGCAATTTTTTTCGTGACCCTATGCAGGTTTGAAATTTGAAACTGGCATGGAATTTGTAGATGGCAACAATTATTTACTTTTAATGATTTTATTTTTACCAGCTTTGTAGGGATCAAATTTGAGGTACACAAACCTTCTATGCAATGGACCAAAATAAAGCCAATCTGTTGAATTGTTCTTTCATGACATTTGAAAGATTGATGGTAGGTATAGGCAGAAAACACCCATTTGTGAAACTTTGAAGATTTTTCTCTCTGCAAATAACAAGAGTCAGCCCATAAGTTTAGGTTCATATCATAGATCAATACAAATATAATTGGTAAAAAATTGTTTCTTGCCTCACTGACTAAGTATTTTTGCTCATTATTGTCACCGAGGAAGCACTATTAAAGACAGCTGACAAAAGCTTGTTCTGTTACCATGACAACAAGAGACTCAAACATCATTGTGTTTGTCATCATTCATGGCAACGAGTTGCATGATGGAAGTTTCTTCTGCAAGAGCTTGATTTTGGAGAAAAAAGTAGTCAAGGGTACCACAGCACCTTAAGAAAAGAACTCGCCTCCCACCAATGTGGCCCGGGTTTGATTCCTGCGTCATGTGTGGGTTGAGTTTGCTGTTGGGTCTCGTCCTTGCGTAACCTGCGATAAAGCGGGGGAGGAAAAAAAGTATGCCTGATACAATTACTGTACGAGTCGCCTGATGAGTTTACAAACCTCCTGGGGGTTTATTTTCCGAAATACGGCCGATATTTGGAATTATTTGAGATTTAAGATTTCGCTCGTCTGACGCCTGAAATTAGCCGCCTGACAAGGGGAAATAGAGCGGCCGAAAACACTGGTTCGCGTAACCAAATATGTCAACCTATCGGCAATCTAACACTTAATTTCTATAAAATGGACATCTAGCATCCTATTTACGACAGATTTCCGATTCTGAAGTGTAAAATCAACGCTTGTTAACCGCTTTCTAAATGGCCAGTTGACAAGAGCTCGTGAATGCGAAAAATTATAGGCAAAACTGAAATCGAGCTCCTGGTTATGGGAATTCTCTGAATTGCCCCAAATTTTAGTTTTGAAGTCTGGAGATATAGTGTTTTAACGTACATTAAAATTTTGGTTTGGCTTTTTAGCGAGCGCTTCAGAATAAGTCGACCAATTTGAAGAAATTTTGCGCTGTGACCTCAAATTGACCTCAGAGTGTTCGTTTACATTGACTAGTCGCATCGGTTACATTGAAATTAGCGCTCCATATTCTAATATTCTCATTCCATATTTCATTTGATAATGAATTTGACTTACCACTATATAATGGAGTCGAATAGATGCAAGGATTGTCTTGAAGCGGCAGAATGAAGCCGAGTTGTTGTCCAAACTAGATCTGATGTAAAAGTTTCAGAAATTCCTTTGTCAAATTTGCCTCTAATTATATGTGAATGTAAGTTGTCGAGACATCTGCGACACACTTAGATCTGTTTTAGTGTTGGAACTGGAGCTGATAAGAGCTCAATCTAGAGCTGATAAGACCCGACTGATGCAGGGCGTTATTGTCGATTGCGTGACAGATTTTGAAACACCCCACGGGATAAATCTTGTCTCCGAAAATCCCCCCAGCCCCAAATCACTTTTCTAATGGTCCATCTTTACAAATAAAATATCCAAAAAATAATAGTCAAGGGGTATATTCAGGAGGCAGGATGGCCGAGTGGTTTAGGATGCTGGATTTCAATACGGTCACCCCGGGTTCAAATCCCGCTCCACCCACTAGCTAGTGTTGTTCTGGGTAGTCCCTGGTTCAACTCCTTGGTCATCCTTGTAAATAGCCAAGTGGTTTGCCTCCGGCCAGTTGGGATTCTTATCAATTAATTTATGTTTATTTGAATTATTTGTTTCTGTATTTGCTCGGCCCCACTAGCATTTGTGCTATAAATACTGCCACGGGTAAATAAAGGTTATTATTATTATTATTATTATTATTATTATTATTATTATTATTATTATTATTATTATTATTATTACAAGTGAAACCGGAAATAACAATATATAATTATATATCCCATAAAAAGGTAGATATAAGGCAAAGAAACAAAATGATGGTCGAAAAGGGTAACTTTTAATGCCATATATTACGGCGAGACATGACTAACCTTCTTCAGGGGCAACACTGAAGCAAAGTAAAAATGGAGAAAACGGTTACAATACAGAAATAGAAATAATAGACGTGTACTGAAGCGGCTACCAAAAAAGTGGCATTCCCAAGGTGGCATTTCCAAGGTGGTAAGAACAATGATAAGTTGTGATGAATTTGCAATTTTGTTAGACTCTGCAACAAAGTTAAGACATAAGTAGATACTGCTACGTAAGGGGTAGAACCAGAAGAAAAAAGTACAATCAGTTGAAGGTTCAGAACCCCTGCCCCAGCCATTCATGCACTACTGACTTATTATTTAGACCTTGTAGACATTGTTTCTCTCCCTTAACTTCTCATGGTTTTGAAAGTTATTTGTTGCTGAGCCAGCAAGCCAGAGCTTACTAATAAATGTAAAAAAAAAAAATGGTTGTATTGAAATTTGGGGGTTAAGTGTTGTAAAGACGGAAGATTGTATTCATATTTTTGTGGATATTTATTTTGAGTGGGCTTGGATCGAGGCAAGTGTATTTGTACTTCTTTGGGAAAATAGTTGACAATTTTCCTTTATTATTTTTACCTTTTTTAGTTTTTGCATATTAATTCATTCATACCAGAAATCAAAAGTGTTAGTTGAGAGAGATAGAGAGAGATGCTCTGAAAACACGCCTACCGCTCTTGTTCTGACAGTTTTTTTAGTTCACGATAAACCAAAAATTAAATGTTTTGCAATTTTTTTCTTTGGTTAAATTACGAAGGAAGACATTGCCCGCTATGTTTGTCATCGAATCGTAGATTCTCCACACCTCGCGATTCACACGTCATTTTGTTTAACCAATCACAGAAAGTGAATCGACCTTCTGAAACGAAGCGAGGGTTTGCTTGCGACAGCGCTGTAGCTGTGGTGAAAGTGGTATTTGCGGTCAAGTTTACAAGTAATGGGAAATTTCTAGTCCGAAGCTTAACTACATTCAAAACGGTGAAATGATTTTGAAATTTGGTTCATTCTGTCTCATAAAACCTTAGACCAAGTCAGTGGATTAACGAGCACATGAACGCTTTGCGATACCTCGTTCGACTCTCTCGTTCCGCCACTTCGACTAGGTCACCTGAAGATGTGTTAGACTGTGAAAATATTTTTAACTGGCCACTCTGGGAAGAATTATATCAAGGCTTGATGGGCGGCTTTTTGGATGTATCTAAAGCGTTGCGAAAGGGATTGTATTCGCGCCGCGACTGCATTCGACAACACATAAATTTTCCCGCTGTGCTTTGAGCATGACTAAAGACGAAGGATGTGCGATTTACGCAGTGGCCCGATGTAGCCTTTTCGACGATTGGAGAAGGTATTTACCGTTGCCCTTTTATTTAGTCGTTTTCTTCAAAAAACTTACGGTCAACCGATAAGCCAGATAAGCGTTGTCTTTGTTTATGTGCCCAACTTTTGTATGGCTCGGCAAGAAGTTAAGCCTACTCTCAAATTTACTCTCAAGTTTATCGCCAGTTTGTTTGTGAAGAAGGTTTTCAGGATTTCTGTGTTGGACCCATTCTTATAGCAAATTACATTTTAATTTCCCCTCAATTTAAAAAATAGATTCAAATGAAATTTACCGTAAGCTTAAGCTTATAATTTAAACATTGTTGCAAAAAGGTTTTTCCTCAGACTACCATTGTAAATAGGTGCCACAAACCAGAAGCGTAACACTTTGTAAAACTGCCAAATCTATTAAAACAATTATTTGCTAATCTTTCTTTGTTTCTTTTTCGACTGGTTCTTGGTCGGTTTGACATAAACTTAAGTACTTGACGTCTTCAGAGTTATTAAGCTTAGGTACTTTCCGCGTTTAGCGCGCACGTACACGAACTCGCACAAACAGCCGTGATTTTAAAACTTTTCTCTGTTTCTGCTGAATCTTTGACATACAATTTTTAGCTTTATAAAATTGAAATAAATTATGTGAGCCCCCATGCATTACAACCTCTGTGAAAACGTTTTTTGTAGTACAGTAATTTTTCAGATACAACAAAATGTTTCGCCACTCAAATTAAACTTATGTGTCGGAATCGTTTAATTCATTAGGGTAATCCATTTGAAAGCACGAACTGTTCCAGTATTTGTTTATGCGCAACTATTTTTCTTAGGCCAATACTTTGAATAATGGCTTTATTGTACACTTTGTTATAATTGTAATGGGGAATTTAGTTCATGGACAGTATAAAAAAAAGTTCTGATGTCTGTGCGAATGAAGGTAACGTTTTAAGTTCCGGTTGAAAATAAAGTAATCATTTATTCCGTCACTGTTTAAGATACGTTTTTAACCTTCAAATATCGTATTTAGTAAAATTACTGAGCTTGCATCGGTTGCCTTAAGCAACTTAAATTGTTTCATTTAATGTTAGCATTAATTTGATTTCAGTCGCATTGCTCCAACTTCTAGTTTAAGTTTTATAATTTCAAGAATTAAACAACACTTTTTAGGTGAGAATTGCATTTGAGTGTACCACAAACGCGCTTTTTTGTTTTGTTTTGTTTTTTTAACAAACAGCAACAACTATCTGTATCAACTTACCTTCTCAAGTATACGTTGTCCCTGAGCAGACAGCAGCCATAAAAAAAAAAATAATTAAAAAAGTCGTCAAAAGTTCCGTTTAAAGAAAATGCAAGTCCAGTCCGTTGTCCAGTCCTTGGAATTTTTTTTTTCTAGCTAACCTTTTGTGGCGCGGCGTCGCAGTGAACAAAAAGCGCGCGAAAGTATAGCCTCGTTTTCGTTCTTTCCTCCAGGCCCTCTCCTCTGAAAAAAATCTTAAACATCGATCCTCGCCAAAAGCAATTGAAATTAGAAGAAACTGACAACGCCATCATAAAGAGCATACTCTCAAGCCTTAGGCAAAATTTTCTTTTATTCCTACCTCAAATGGTCGTTGAGCAGGAAGCTGACAAACTTTTCAGTTAGATTTTCTACTGCCGCACTTTTTTAGGAAAAAGTAATCATGGCCATTTTTTAAAACACTATTTATTAAACTACAACTTCGCTTAAAAATATTCTTGGAGAAAGGTTCTAGTAAACTTTTAGAGCGAATATTAAACTTCGGTCCGTTCTGGTCACGTGACCGATGACGTCACAGCATTAAAAATAACAAAAATGTATATTTCATAAAAATATCTACCAATATCCAAATTTTTGTTTCCTCGCGTTTAATGCAACGCGAGATAGCACTTGTACCCAGACTCCCACTTTTTGAAAATTGTATATACCTCCCTTAATATTTATATTTTGTTCGGTACCTGGACACTCCGAAATGGCTCACACTATTGTGCTTCAAACCACGTTGACTGCTTTTTCAATAACAAAATAACTTCGTCACAGTGAGCAAAAACGCACTTGTGAGCAAAGTCACGTGACCAATGACGTCATCGCCGTTAGTCTTGTACAATCATTAGTTTATGGTAAGACTTATTTCTAGACTAAGACTAAGTTATTTGGGATTGACGATTTTCCAGCTGCAAAGGATTCTGGGAAGGTTCTTATTATAATTATATATTGTTATTTAATTATTATTATTATTATTATTATCACAATAGCCGTTAAGCGTCTCGGTTGCATACCTGAACAAAACTTGTGCTAGCATCTCCATCATGGTGTTTCTTCCGCAAAATTCCTCAAAGAAAACACTTTAATATAACTATTCGTATACCACGCCTTTCATAATATTAACTTTTCGTTACTTCATTGTTCGGTAGGTTAAACGAATTACTTATGTTAGTCCGGGTCGAGAAACAGTCCCTCGGGTGCAATCGAGTGGCAACTGTTTGGATTTAGCTCTAAAAGTCGGCATGTGCTAAAACCAGGAACACTGGAACAAAACCACCGGAACGGAACCACCGAAACAACCGGAGCCACCGGAACGAAAGCACCGAAACCAGCGAAACAACCGGAACAACCGAAACTGTCGGAAAAGAATGAACGGAACCACCGGAACAACCGAAACGAATTCAAATCAAACTCTTGATAAAGAGAGTTTTTAAAAATTGTTGGCTTTGCATTGTTTTAAGCCGCGCATTTGGCGCGCGTAAAGAGGGGACGCTA
Source organism: Pachyseris speciosa (assembly GCA_016490735.1). NCBI lineage: Eukaryota > Metazoa > Cnidaria > Anthozoa > Scleractinia > Pachyseridae > Pachyseris > Pachyseris speciosa. The sequence goes on from JAEMWC010000289.1 coordinate 209,234, forward strand.
AATCCCTGCATGTTTAACGAACGTTGCGTTTACAGCCAAGACCAAGTGTCTCCCGATGGCGAGGACATATCTTGAGTTGATCAATGTTTTGCGGGCGTGAAAAGTAACGCGCTCTTGCGAGAATAAGCTCAACTTATCTATAGTACTCATGCTTATCTATAGTACGGCTGCAGTTGAGCAATGGCATGACTTTGAAAGACATTATCCTTGCCACTGAAACCACATTGCCCGCCAACGATCTCTTGAAATGAGCACGTTTCACCTTCCATAGAGTAAAAACATGATTTCCGCTCTCTCGTGCAAAACCCTGACCGTGGGGATTGGTCGATTCACGTCTTTGGCAAAGACGGGCAAACACTATTTGCGCAACCTGGAATTCAGCTAAGTAGGGGTGCCGAGTCGATAGGGAAATCTGGATCCGAATTTCCAATCGAACACGAAATCCGAAAACGGATTTCGCGGCGGATTTTGTTAATAGGAATCTTTCCCCGACATGGATTTCAATCATCAAAATCCGTCGCGAAATCCGTTTTCGGATTTTGTGTTCGGCTGGAGTGAAATCCGAAATATCCAGATTTTAAGATCTGAATCCAAATTTGCCAATCGACTGCACCCGAGGGGCTGTTCTCGACCCCAGGACTAACATAAATAATGAAGAAACGAATAGTTATTAGGGTTTTTTCTCTGCGAGAATTTTGGGGAAGCAACACCATAATAAGGATGCTGGTACACGTTGTGTCGATATGAAAATGAGACGCTTTCTTTAAGGGCCATTGTTGCGTGAAATTTACCCCTTGCGTAATTTTTTTTTTTTTGCTACTTAAGTTTTAGGGATAGACCATTGGAAAAGCGATGGGAGGCTGGGGTGGGGATTTTCGGAGACTCAAGAAGCACTTTTCATTTGAATGGAAAAACCGGGGAGAAATTTCTGTCTTAAGGAACGGAAAAATTTTCCTCAATCAAAATAGAACTGAACTAGAGTGTTCTTTTTACACTGAGGGTGTACTCTTTAAGAAACTAGGTACTAAGAGAAACAACACTAAATCGCACGTCAAGGAAGTCAAGGAGCATGGAACCAGTGGAACGCCGCAGATGTTACAGGATACCTTAGAAGGTATTCCTTGTATGTTTCGAACAAATTCCGGTGGAAACATCCGTTCCATTTGATTTACTAAGGGAACAATCGGGTTTTCGAAAGTGCCAAGGATTTCGCCCGAGGGTTGTTTCAAAATCTGTCACGCAATCGACAATAACGCCCTACATTCGGGTCTAATCAGCTCCATATTGAACTCTTATCAGCTCCAGTTCCAACACTAAAACAGATCGGCTAAATGTGTCAAAGATGTCTCAACAACTTACCCAGGCATTTGGTTGATGAACTGCAGCATTTCTTACGTTCAGATATAATACTAGGCAAATTCAACGAAGGAGTTTCTGAAAGTTTTATATCAGATCTAGTTTTGACAACAACTGCACCCGATTGCAGCCTCCATCGGCTTCATTCTGCCGCTTCAAGCCAACCTACGCTCCTATTCGACGCTATTATACAATGGTAAGTCAAATTCATTATCAAATGAAATATGGAATGAGAATATTAGTTAAAATGGAGCGCTCATTTCAATGTAACCGATGCGCTAGTCAATGTAAACAAACACTCTGAGGTCAATTTGAGGTCACTTAGCGCAAAATTTCTTCAAATTGGTCGACTTATTCTGAAGCGCTCGCTAAAAAAACCAACCTAAATTTTAATGTACGTTAAAACACTATATCTCCAGACTTCAAAACTAAAATTTGGGGCAATTCAGAGAATGCCCATAACCAGGAGCTCGATTTCAGTTTTGCCTATAATTTTTCGCATTCACGAGCTCTTGTCAACTGGCCATTTAGAAAGCGGTTAACAAGCGTTGATTTTACACTTCAGAATCGGAAATCTGTCGTAAATAGGATGCTAGATGTCCATTTTATAGAAATTAAGTGTTAGATTGCCGATAGGTTGACATATTTGGTTACGCCAACCAGTTTTTTCGGCCGCTCTATTTTCCCTTTTGAGGCGGCTAATTTCAGACGGGCGAAATCAAAAATCTCAAATAATTCCAAAAATCGACCGTATTTCGGAAAATAAACCCCAGGAGGTTTGTAAACTCGTCAGTACCTCTCTATAGACTGAAAATGAGGGTAGGTTAGGTTTTCGACTGTGGCCGCCTTTTGCTCGATTTTCCTGTGCACTCGTTCTTAATTCCTCCGAAAGTGATGAAAAAATGCATCGTTCTACTGATTCCAAAACATCTGTAGTTGTGGTGGGTGCCCTGGAATATATATATATATATATGGAACCAAGAAGTCGCGAATCTAAAGAAGGCGATTGTGCTTCCGCGATTGGGGAGTCAGTCGAGGTCCACAGAAAAATCGGAAAATCAAATCGTGGAAGTACTGTGTACAAAAGTTGAGGAATCATTTTAATTTACGGGCGAACCTTTTGCAAGACTTGCTGCTGCAGAAGTTTATACCCACACTTTTGATCGCTTTACGATAAAACAAGGGATTCTGGTGTTCCACCGATATTTTCACTGAATTTTTTGTTTCTTGACGTTTTAAACAGAGACATCACACCAACGCTTAAGCATGATTAGAAAAAATAGCAGCACTTTACCTTGCCGCAGGAAACCGCATGGATTTTCGGTAAAATCTGATTGGCTGACATTTATCTTACGAAACAAGATAACATCACTGGTAAAAAACCAAGAGGCGGCAGATGACTCGGCGTTCTTCTTCTCCCCCACCCGCCAAAAAGAACGCCTGATCGCAGGTTAGTCCTTGCTCCGAGAGGTTTTTCTCTGCGTACTCCGGTTTTCCACTCTCCTCAAAAACCAACATTTCCTGATTCCACTTCGATCCGGAATTTCGAGGGCCACAGGTTTGTAAGTTGGATTACCGCTAAGTTTCACCCTCGTTAAACAAAATCGGTTATGGTTTGGTCGGCTCGTGTGGTTTGACAAGATTGCTAGCGCCGTCTTCGCCGGCTTCTGTGTAGCTGGATGAAGTTTTGCCGCTGAGAATCGTTAATTGAAGAAGACTCCTCGGTGGACTTCGGAGGTTACCAGAAAACCATCAACGCACTTTAGGATTTGTATCTGCTTAGCCAAGCAATGAAATGAAATGGCGCTATTATGCAGCTCTACGTTCCGAGTGGTTGTTGACTAATCTAAACGCTCAGGTTCGTACTCTTTTTGTCTTTTCTACTTTAATAAAGTGATTATTACGAACATTTATGTCACTAACTGCTCAGCAATTTGTCTACCTTACTACTATTTATGTGATTTCTCCGCCTTCTCCGAGAAACCTTGAAGAAACATTTGCATCGTTTTGTTTTCTTACAATGTTTTGTCGTTTTCGACTCACGGAGAGACTAAAAAAATGTGTTAGATTATATTTCCAAACGTTTGCTATCCAGTAGTTCATTTGGATCATTGAACTGTCCGTAACTGCTTAGTCATACGTCTAGCTTACCACGAGCAAGAGAGGATGAAGTAAGAGAACGGATTCCCAACACATAGGCCTCTTCCAATGACAGTTTTTTAAAATCTAATTTTAGCTCATGGTTCACCTACGCAGCTATTTTTAGAGAAGCGCCTGATTGACAAGTTGTAACGACGTAATTTAATTTTAAATATGCGCGGCTTGAGCAGCTTGTGAAAAAAATGGCCTCCGTAGTAGGGATCACGTTCGTCACCGAATCTCTAAGCTTTGTTCGTTCGTCGGCGAAACTCAAGCTCAAGGGGGAGAATATAGCCAATCAAATGGATGTACATGTCACAAAATCTGACAGAAAGTTTTCAAAAAGCTGTCAAGAAAATGTTAAAAACTAGCGCGCTTCACGCTTCATTTGAAAGTTACAGATCTTCTTCCAAAGACTGTTAACAACGAAGTTTCGCTGTCTAACTTGAGTAATTCTCAAGTTTTCTTGAATCAACGTTTGAATGTTAAAAAATCAGCAAGATGTGTTGGCTGGCTTTAATCATTTTATCGTGGACGGGTCTGCGAGGGATAAAGCCCATGTGGTTTCGCAACTGAGCGCTGAATACCGGATGGTGTTTTCCCGCAGAGAATGTATAATTGAAGAAACTTCCTCGCTGGACACGGGATGTAACAGTGAAACTATTAAGGCACTTAAGGGTTCTGTGTCTGTTTAGCCGAGCAACGATTTTGTGTGAATGGCGCTATTATGCAGCTCTGAGTTCGGAGTGATTGCTAACTGACTAAACGACTACGGACATCTATGTCAAAATTGCTTAGCAATTTTTCTACCTTGTTACAACTTGGTATATGTTTGTTTCCTGTCTAATTTCTCCACCTTCTCCAAGAATATCGAACAAACGCACGTATCGTACTTTGTTTTCTTGTTATGTTTTGTCTTTGATCCACTTTGAATTTCTTTACGTTCTCATCTGAAGTTAGTTTGGACTAAAGAATGTTTGTTTGTTTGTTTGTTTGTTTTTCAAAAGTTTGGTATTGAATAGTTCATCTGGATCGTAGAACTCTTCGTTTTCCTTGTCGCTGTATGCTAAAATTTTTGGACACAAGATTTGGGCCAAGGAAAGCGATGCGAAGTTGCTCGATACCAGAAAAAATAATAATAATCGAGGAGCTCCGTTTTTAGACTTGGGTAAATATATATCCTCATTGCGGATGCTCATTGAGCTCAGACTACACTTAAAAATACACTGACAAACGTGATTAATTCTAGCCACACGATTTGGAAGATGAGCGGACGTGACACGACAGCGGGAAAATACTAGTATCGGAAAAATCTGATCCCTGGTCAACCCGGCTATGATAATCAAACCGCGCGACCTTGGGAACGAGAACTTAAAATAACTTTGCGAAACTACAAACAGATTTTAAAAAAACTATGATGGTGCACGGAGATTAGTTCTCTTACCTCATCCTCTCTTGCCAAGAGATATGTTTTCTATTTGTGTAATGTCTCCGTCTTCTCAAAAAACCCACAATGAAATATTCGCATCGCTTTGTTCTCATACAATATTTTTTTGGGCTTGACTCGTGGTGAATTCTTTTACGCTTTCATCTCGACTCATATTTATTCAATAGTTTATTTAGATCTTTAAAACTGTTAGTTCTCCGTGCTGTCGCACATTTTTGAGGACAAAATTGGTTAAAGAAAAGCTATGTGAAGCCGGATGGCTTTGTTCTGGTACGTCCCACGTCACCTTTGCATACTATTTTCTATTAAATTAAGCAATCTTCTGCAAATGCCAGCAGAAAACAGTTGTGAAGCTCCGTCTTTTGGCTTCGCTAAATAGATATTATCTTAATAGCGCCCTACCTTGACATGTTGGTGGAGGATTGTCCCAGAATCCTGGAGGTCGGTTACCGCGCGCATTGCACTTGACTGTTGATGAGCCATTCATTCGATGACCAATAGAACAAGAGAAGTTACACATTGAGCCATAGTGATTTCCACAACCGCTCATGTGCAGTGGACCTCCAGGTGTTACCTTCAGGGATGTGCAATTGATCACTGGTGATTTAAAACAAGAAGGAATGTGAAAACTGACAAATGACGTTTGTACTAATGGAAACAAAACCAGGGAAATTCCCCCCAATAGTTTAGTTCTTATTAATGAAAATGGGCAGACAAAGTATTCTTTTTATAACGAACGTCCAAATCAAGATTATGATATTACCCCGTAAGGATAATGCATCTCGAATACAGTTTTAGCTACTTGTATCTGCTCACTGCCGTCGTCCCTCAACTCTCCCAGTTTTGGTAGAATGAGTGTCAGGTACGCAAACGTTGCAAACGTTTTCTTTACCGACTTGTTGTCCATCATCAATATACCTGAACATTCCCTATCTGACCTTACGATAACGTTTTTATATCTCAGTACCTATTACTTTGACTGTAAATGTGCAAGTAGCCTTATTTCGTGATTGGTCCAGTGCAGTGTATGTTATTAAGTGATTTCCCTGACTGAATCTTTCAGGTGATTGGTAGTTTGATGTCACTCTAGATATTAATCCTGAGTTGTCAGTAGCAACCGGATTGGTCCAGTTCACTAACGCTGAAAGCGTTCCTTTCTCTGCATAGGACAGTAACGGACTTTTGGGGCATGATGCACCAAATGATGGGGGCTGAGAATCTAAAATAACAAAATCAAGTACAATTTATGAAGTTGGTAAAGGAAGACAATAATTTTATTTGAAAATTGGACTGTTTCTTCCCTCCAAGAAGCGCACCGTACCGGCAACAAAAAAGGGATTGTCATGGTGTTACAACAGACAAGATGTGTCCCTAACAACAAGAACAACAAAAGCAAACAAGCAAACTAAGGAAAAATAAGCACACAGTAAGCATAGATATACTGTATGCTTCATCGTATTGTCGATATATGTTATTCGGTTCCGGTTTATCATAAATGCAATTTGACGAAGTTAAACTGCATGTTGTTCGTTGCGCGGTGATTACCTGCACAGTAAATGTCATTTCCACTCCACTGCCCAGATGATAAGCATGTTCTCGTAACATTTCCAGACGAGCTACTATATCCACTTTTACAGGAGTACAAACAACTCGATCCATAAACACTGGCACAGGAAGGTGTTAGCAGTACGGCGTTTCGCGGGGTGATTAGTAAAGGGCAGGAGATGGCTGAAAGGGAGAGAAAGAGCCTGTATTTTAAAACTCTACCTATGTCAAATATATCTGTCTTTTAAGTACTATAGGTTATAGGTACGTAGTTGTAAAATGTAAATGTATGAACTTCATGACATTAGCATCTTTTTTAGCATGATTGACAATAAATCACAAACATATTTGTTGAATCTTATAATTATGCTAAGGAAACAGTACAAATGTCAGGCTATTTTCATCCTTACTGAACAGTATATATAACCCTTTTTGTTGGATATCATCAGATTACAACAATTTATTACCCTGGCAAATGAAATTTTGGCCACTCCAGCTTCCATTTTGCAGACATTTCCGAGTTGGAGAACCAAAACCGTTGAAACCAAGCAAGCAAGAAAACTGACAGACTGTGTTGTACGTTTCAACTGTTGTTCCTGTGCATCCCTGACGGATCCCATTGGACGGTGCCGGCAAGGCTGAACACGTGACAGCTGCAAGAGATCAGAACCCACATTTCTGTCACCCACTATCTATAGTGTAGATACTTTAATACATTTAATCTACAAAAGGTACATCATTGCGAATTTCACTCGTCTTACCTCTTTTGTGGTTCCCATGAATATTCCCTGTTTGATTGTGCTACGAATCCAACGCAGTAGCAATCAAACAAAAATTCGTTGTTGTTTACCAATTTGTAAAGTTATTCCTTTAGATGCTGACATAGCTGCAATTTCCAAGTGTTTTATCGTGCTTATAAGCGATAAAAATGTTTGGTTGTTTTCATATTGTCAGTTTTGACTATTGTCCCACTGTTTTAGTATCTCCATTTCTACCTATCAAAAGAGCGTTCTTGTAACCATTTTTTTTTTCATATTCAATGACAATAACGTGGCGGTCATTTTGGTGGACAATCACAAAGGCGGTTAATGGCAAACATTTTGAAGTTTTGAGGGTAAAGCAACATAGTGGTGATGACGCCACGCGCATGCTGTTCATGAACAATCACACAAACTCACCATTGCACCGTGTTTGTTGTCCAGTCCAGGTGCCGTCATTGTTACATGTCCGTGTGGCGGCTCCATTTAGTACGTATCCCTGATCACAAGAGAACTGACAGGCTTGTCCAGGTAAATTAGCGCAAGGCTCTAACTTACCATGGGCAGGAGCAGATAACTGGGGACATCGGTTGACTGTTTCGTGACAAAAAATAGAGTAGAAAAAACACTAATTATGAAAATAATTAAGGTCATCTTAAGTTTTGAAGTTCGAACATGTGCTAATGTGACATTTTAAAGATTTCGCATTTAACCAGAAGTAATAGCTGTGATATGCACCAATAAGAGCTACTATTTGCAAGTAGTAGTTGTTGTCAAATGATGTCATCGTTAAAATGTCCTAGTTCGAGCAAAAGTTACCACAATTTTCATTCGATTCGAACATCAAAAAGGTAAACAGGAAGGAAATGTAAAGTGGGTAACCGTGCTGTATATCACTGCTAAGCATAGAAGGGCGTTTGGGGATACTGGACGGAAAAAACAAACTAATTATAAGAAATAATGCTTATGTATAGCTGCACCCACTGGGTCACTAAAGGCATGACAGTGAATTTAGATCTTAATTGACATCCCAACTCGGTGCTTTGAATGGCGGGTATCGATGACGGACCGCATGTATGTAAAGGACTTCGCGAAAAATGATGGATGACAAAATAAAGAAAGAGAAGCAATTGAGACACCCCTTAAATTAGCAAAGTTTCGTTTCTTACTTCCTTGGCAAGTAAATTGGTCACCAGGCTTCAGTTTTACTCCCTCTGGACAGAAACAGCGATGACCAGTTGGGTTTGGAAGACAAATGTGACTGCATCCTCCATTCAAATGAGAACAGCTAGTGGTTCCTGAGGTAATTCAAAGTGATCATATCAGGAGATGAGCATCTTAAAACACAAAAATTCAAATTGAGGGCATCTTATAATCTAATTATTTGTTTTTTTTGACTTATGAAAAAAAGTAGTGAAGAGGACCAACTTAAACCTAGCACTCCGTACTGTTCCGTTGCCACTTGGTAAGTTCTTTGAATGCATTGTGACACCTTTTTTCACACCATTTTAACAACTTCCGGAGGGCTTCGATTCTAACGAACTCTCGAATATTATTATCAGGGAATGTATACTTTATAATTTTCAAGGACTACAAGATGTCTAAAAGTTCTCATAAACGTATTTAAAGAAACATTTTTCAACTCCCAATGGTAAAAAGAGCATCAGTGTGATCCAGCTACGTTAAGAAAATCGCAACGATGGAGCTTAATTTGGAGGTTTTGATAACAGATCCTTTGTGTGCAAAAGCTTTGCCTTTTTCAATTTTTACCTGTAGCAAAGGTTAATTTTAATTTCTCCAGGCAAAAGAAGGAGTCGTAAATTATTAAACAACATATGATGGCCTGGTCTCGTACTTCAGTGAAATACACATACCAGTAGTGATTGTCTTGTAATCGTAAATATGAATTTCCATTGGGCGTCTCATCCCATAGACAAACACTTCACTAGTGGAAGACGTCATGTTGTACTTGTGAACACTTTGGGTACTCCAATCTGTCCAAAAGAGGGCGTCCTCAAACAACGCCAACCCAAATGGATGATGGTACTTATTAGATGGCAAATTTAGTACTACAACACGGTTGTTTCCTTGGAGGTTCACTCTCTCAATCAAATCGAGTCTCGCATCGCACCAGTATAGCAGCTTATTTTTGAAATCAAGTGCAAGGGAGTTCACCCATCTCAGCCCAGAACTAACAAGTGTAGTTCTACTTGTACCGTCCATGTTCCCTTTTTCAATCTTCGGTGAGAATCCCCAGTCACTCCAATACATCTTTCTACAATTCATAAAACAAAGGATTTTGTGAAGCTTCAGAAACAGGAAATTTGATTGCCGTTAAATGATATTTTTGTTACCGTAAGTGTATCTGGAAAATTTACTAAGTGCGACAGTGTACTATTTACTTTTGCACTATGCATATATATACTCCCATCCATAGGTTGTTGTACACATTCAATACAATCGCTCTAGGGATTGATTTCAAAATACTAACAACATGAAGACAATTCAGATCTTAGGGAACGGAAGAACAGACAACTATACGTGGTTAGTCGATTATTACGATGCCTATGATCAGTTGATCATCATCAATCGTTGCGTCGCTATTTACAGGCAAAGTGTGTATAATTAATTATTCAGAGTAAATATAATGTATCATACAAAAATTAAGTGATTTGTTTCATGGTACGTAATCAAGATCTATGACATAGAATCCATCTCATGAAAAGAAAATGTGGTTTGCCTTACTTAATTACCTAGCCTCGATATCAAGAATTATAGCCCTCGGTAAGTCAACGTTCGCTGTAAGGAGGCTTGTTCTAAAGGACCCATCCAATCGCGATACCTCAATCTTCTTTGTACCGGCATCAGTCCAGTAAAGATTTCGCCCAATCCAATCAACTGCTATTCCGTCAGGACTTAACACATTATGACTGGCTAGGACGTCAAGATCAGAACCATTGGGGTATGCTTTAACAATTTGTTTCAAGGTCACGTCAGTCCAGTAAACCTTGCCCTCCACGGGGTCGTAATCAACAGCAACTGGCCTTGATATGTTGTTTCGTATGGCCAATGGTTCGCACGGAGTGTCTGTTACAGCCAGAGGAACCTTGTAAATTTCGCCCGTATTCGCTTCAGCAAAGAGCATGAACTCGTCCGAGCTTTTGTTGTAGAACGTATCTGAAAAAAAAAAAACTCAAAGATTTTCTAAAAATAATAATTTAGAACTTATATAGCGCATTTTCCATGTGTATATGATCAAATGCGCTTTACAAGCAGATGAAATTGGAATTTGGAAATGTTGGTTTTTGTGGAGAGGGGAAAACCGGAGAACCCGGAGAAAAACCTCTCGGAGCAGAGAAGAGAACCAACAACAAACTCAACCCACATATGACGTCGAGTCCGGGAATCGAACCCGGGCCACATTGGTGGAAGGCGAGTGCTCTCACCACTGCGCCATCCCTGCTCCCTTATTTTCTAACCGAAGTTACTTTCTGGAAACCCCAGTCTCAGCTACAGGCAATCTTTTTAAGGGAACAAATCTCGAACGAGGTCTTCTGTTCTCAGTCCCCTCGTGACCCGATGATAATTAATAACGAATTTCTCAGTTCCGATGAAATCATTAGATTTTGAGTCCTCTCTTCTCCTTGATGTCCCACAGCTGAAATATACTATAACCTCGTTTGCAAAGTTCCAACCTAAACGTTTCAGGACAGTCAAAAAGTTCCCAGCAAGGTTTTACAAAAGCCTACTTTAATATATATGTTTTTAAGGTCAAAAGTCAATTTTTGACTGAATTTAGGCCCATTTTGGTAAAACCTTCTATGAAATAATTCTTGAAAAGCTGTATCAAAACAAACGTGTTTCTTGCGTGTGTATAACCATAGTCTGCAAAATTAAGTCACTTCTACATGGACAAAAACTATTCTCTGTAGCTATGACGTCACTTCTACATGTGCAACAACTATTGTCTGTAGATAAGGCGTCATTAAAACAGTGCCAGCAAGAATTAGCTGCGTTTTTGTAGCCAGTCGAAATTGAGATAGTGACACCAATACCTAATAAAGATACGCATTCTCCATGAAAGACCAAACAAGTTTTATTTATTTTTTTTTTTGGCCCTCTTCGTGTTGTTATCTGGCTTTGTTTGTAAATGGTTGTATCTTGATGTTTCATAGCAACAAAACAGTTCTTCTAAATACTGGGAGCTACGTTGTTTAGTATTTTAAAAGACGTGATTAAGCTTAAAAACGATTCTTTGTTTGACAGGCAGCCAGTGCATCTCCTTGAGAGTTGAGCTGATATGGTCGTACTTACGTAAGGAAGCAATAACACGCGCTCCTGGATTCTGTACGTTTTACAGCTTATTAATTTCGTATTTAGGAAGACCATATAAAAGTGAGTTACAAAAATCCAGCATTGAGCCAAAAAAACGAGTGTATAAGAACTTCTGTATTGTCAGCACTAATAAATTTCCTGATCTTTGCAATAATATATCGAGGATATTACATGGCCGCGCGGAGAAAAGGGAGAGCGCAGTGAAGGATTGAAATATTTTTCGACACGAGAAGAGAAATTTCGTATCTCCAAGTGGGCATGTAATGTTCTATTTATTAATATGTAAACACCAATTGAATACCAAACCATTTCCCTTTCGCTCAGTGAAAGGAGCGATTTATTATGTAACCATAGCAACGGTGATCTCTTTACGTGTGAACATGTTATTTTAACGTGTGAAGATATCATGTTTTCGCGCGAAAGCTCACCTGGTATTTCATTGGAGTTTATATAATAAAGTAATATACTTTCTGATCTTAACCACTCACCATAGTTACAGGTTTTACCATCAGGCTTAAGAGCAATGCCTGTTGGACATGCGCACTGGTATCCTCCAAGTGGCTTCAGTAGGCACAAATCACTGCAGAGTCCACGGTTTGGGGCACAAGGATGAGAACCTGATAATGTTGAACAAATCTTTGACATTCTTACCATATGTTGATATTTACACTGAAACACGAATTTTAATACGCCTGGAATAATCATGTTAAGCACCCGACCCGAGGGTTTGTCATTTGGTAGCTTTCTCTGACCGTAAATACTAAAGGTCTATTTATTTGTCTGCAACTTTGATATTATTGGTTCAACTGTCTTATCACGCAGAGGACATGGGACAAAAAGACAAAGGACAAATTATTAACTATTTGTTGTAATAAATCTCTAACGTTTACTTGTCACAGCAAAAAAAAAAACAACGAATTTGGTACTTTAAATTGGGAAATCACTTTGAAATTTTGATTGGTTGAGACAGTACTCCTCGCTACTTCCTAGTTTATGGGAGAAAAACGCTATAAATTCAATACCCGAGATTGCTGCAGACGAATCATACAAGTGGATATCCATAGGCTTTTTTAGGCCTGTGATGATCATTTCCCTCCTTCCATTGCTCAAATCCAACCGTGAAATGCTCTTTTTAATCCAATCCGTCCAGTAGAGCATCCCTTGGTAGAACGTCAGGCCAAATGGATGGATATCAGCTGTAGATGACAAAATTAACCGCCTGTTACCTCCAGTAAGGTCAGAAACTTCAATCTTGTCCAATTTGGCATCTACCCAGTATAGGCGATTAGTGGATGGATCAATGGTGAGTCCATTTGGCCAGCCAAGGTTTCCTGTTACAATACTTTTCCTTGATGAGCCGTCCATTGCAGCTTGCTCGATCTTTGGATTAGATCCCCAGTCAGTCCAGTACATCATGCTACGGAAGAAATCGTTTATATTCTTGAATATTGAAAGCAAAAGCCACCCTGAGAAAGTACTGGTGAAGAACCTGGACTACAATTCCAACTCAGTAAAAGGTTGGAATTGCAAAATACGACTTAAGGGTTACAAACTTTGCTGTGAACAGCTATGACGCTAACTCAACCCATCGACCATAGACTTCTTTACACAGTTAAACTAGCCATTTACTAACAATATGGATTCGTAAAGCTACAAGATGAGATTAACTACTGTAATGCATTTCCAAAGATTAAATTTGGTGAGCTCCTGTCATCACCATTCGCTTGTCACCTTGTTGTGGAAGTGATGATTCCGTACCTTAATTATCTCAACAGTTACAGGAACTGGGGCTGTAGCTTCTGGCAGACCCAATTGGTACATCCCGATTGGTCAAGGGGGAGAGGCCGGAAAAGGACAAGCCTTGGCCTTAGGCGAGGGGTTAATGACCCCACCCTTTAAAGAGAAAGTTAATCTTGGAAACCCATCAAAGGAGCGTCAAAGTAGCCTCAACGTACCCATTTCTTTCATCAAGTACTATTGCTCTCGGTTCATCAAGACCAGCTTTGATAAGCAGTTTTCTTTTCGTCCCATCCAGTCGAGCCACTTCGATTCGATTGGTTCCTGTATCTGACCAATAGATGTTTCGCCCCACCCTGTCAATAGCTATGCCATCTGGTACTCTCACATTGCACCGGAATAAGATCTTTAACGCAGTTGCATTTGAAAAAGAACTGATTATAAGACCTTGTCTCACGTCAGTCCAGTACACGCGATCTTGAACAGGGTCAAAGTCCAGAGCAATGGGGCGTTGGTTTCCAAAATGAGAGAGTAAATTCATGGCGACGAAATAATTGACGTCCAGTGGTATAATATTAGTGGACTTGTCATCAGCATCAGTGAATAGGAAGAACTTCTTCATCTCTGCAAAGAAAAACGTTAGTTGCATAATCAAAGGAAAATTAGTCACATCTTGCGAGCCAACAAAAAAGCAATCTACTGTCCTGTGAGACCAAACAATTTTAATTTTGCAAAAGATATTAAAATAAAACATAACGACAACTGTAAGACTGAAAAACTGGTTTCCCGAAAACGTCTTTGGAGAAACCGCTGGCCAGACGTAGGCAAAACGCTTTACACTGGAGACTCTGCATTTTCCTTTCCTTTGTGCTCGCTCGCGTCCGCTCAACCACTTGAACAATTTTACTGAAATTCGCATTTTGCCAATTCTTTTCCTTCTCTTCGAGGCCTTTTGTTCGAAGAAGTCAAACGCTAGAAGCCCTGCGTTAACCGAGGATGAATAGAAACAAGCCATTGCTGAGGAGTCCTAAAAACGTCTTGAATGTCGCTACATCAAAATGTCCGGAGTTACAAAAGTGCATGAAAAAGAAAAGGACGCCAAAATAAACGAAGTGGATAGAAACGACTTACTGTCTTCACATGTCCTCCCATCTTGCTTCAGTACAAAACCAGTGGGACAGACACACTTGTAACTAGATGATGCCACCACACAGAAATGGCTGCAGCCTCCATTGTTTGAAGAACACTGATTTGAAACTTAAAAAAGACAAAGAAAATCAGTTGCTAAGTTGTTAAGAAGTCAATATAATATATAATATAATATAATATAATATAATATAATATAATATAATATAATATAATATAATATAATATATAATATAATATAATATAATATAATATAATATAATAAGAAAACAAATTCGCAAGACTAATCCTGCCCAGGCAAAGTTTAGTATTTCCTCTTGCAGCTGCTGAAGTTGCGTACAGAGCTCCTTCGTGTATTAGATGTTGCAGCCACATTTAGTGTGTACGTCAAGTATAATGATAATGAGAATGATAATGATGATGTTCCTGTGTCATTTCCTTACCGTCATTTCCGTACTTTTTGTCATTTCCTTACTATAAGAAAGTGACAATGTCATTTCCTTACCAAAACATGGTCATTTCGTTATAGTAAGGAAATGACAATGTCATTTCCTTTCCAAAAAGTGGTCATTTCCTTACCCAAACATTGTCATTTCCTTATGTCATTTCCTTACAATGATGTTTTCTGTTTTTGGTGAGGAATGGGTAACAAAGGTACCTTTACTGTTATCCCACTTGTTTGCAGTAGTTTCGGAACGGATTTATCCTCAATCATTGGTTTCTTTTGAATTTATCACTCTTAAGGTTACCGTATACCTTCAGGGGTGTATCGCGTTCAAGCGATGTAGCGCGTCGGATTTAAGATGTAGGTACCTAAACCCCGTATCAAATTAAGGCTTATAGAGCTGGCTATCAAACTATACCAAAGATTTTGAAATAAAATGAATTGTCTAATTTTTCACGACCTCTAAATGCGAGCGTCCGAATCACTTTTACAAAGCTATAATTCAAAGAGCAGAAAATTTTAGCAGTACATACATGAAGTCCTCTCTCAGTTTGTGAGCGACTTGGTGAGTACGCATTTTTTGGCTCGATCCGCGAATTACATTTTTTTCCCCTAAACGAAACACAATTAAGTCGTAGAAGGCAACGTAGCTGGAAAAATAATATTCAAAATGACGTTGTGTGCAGGCTGAAAAAAAAAACAATAATATCCAAGCGCAAGTCCGAGTACAAGGGTCTGCTTCCCATGGACCATGATAAAGAGTTAACAACGTCGATCCAAGGTTAAACAGTGGTTCTGTCAACTTCTGTAGAGCTTTTTATATTAAACAGTGCTTCCGTGCAGCTTATCAAAACTCCGA
>JAEMWC010000289.1:230000-247500 GCA_016490735.1 Pachyseris speciosa
TGACATACAGTCCTGGAAATCGCTTCTTAAGGCCGCTGAAATTAGGCAGTACAAACCTATTTTAGACCTTGTCGAAACATTGAAGGACAACGAGACTCCTGACATCTGTTACCATAGAAAATGCCGGAGTATTTTCACAATGAAAAAGGATCTTGATAGGATTTGTAAAGCTGAGGGCACTACTTGCAATCCTAAATCCTTGACAAGCCAAGAGAGAAGATCAAGTCGAGGACCTCCGACAACGAGCACTACTTATGAACGTATATGTATTTTTTGCAATAAAGAAAGTCAATACGGAAAAGGCAAACAGACAAGAGAAAGACTAATTCAATGTGCCGATCTACGCAGTGATCAAACGATCAGAAACATCGCCACAGCAAAACATGACACCAAGATTCTTGCTATAGTATCTCGAGAGCTTGTAGCAGCCGAGGCCTGCTATCATAAGTCCTGTTATAGAAATTTTACTCGTCCATCGAATCGAGTCCGAGGCTCATCAAAAACTGTTTGATTATATCAGATCTAATATATTAGATAGCTCTCGCCTTGTAAAGTTTACCGAAATAACCCAACAGCTGGTTTTGTTTATGCAAGAGTTGGGCACAAACGAGATCAGAGAATCGACCAAAACTCACCTCCGCAGAAAGCTCGAAACAGAATTTAAGTCACTGTTGCAGTTTGAAGATCTACTGGGAAACAACCGTTTGTTTGTTGTCCCTGAAAACCTGTCACGAATTCAGCTGGCTAAGGAGGTTGCACGACTTTCAGAACATCAGAAGATAAAAAGTAACTCTTCAAGAACAGAAGCCGTTCACCAAGTTGCTCTAGACCTTAGGGAATCCATTCTTTCTAGCAAGGATAGCATGTCATGGCCTCCAACGCAATCAGAGCTTACTGTAGATGCTATTCAGATCCCTAACAGCGTGAGGGCCTTTCTTTCTACGTTGCTGACCAGAACTACAGAGCCTCAAAAATTTTGCTCCCAGAGGGTGCAGCGCCTTGTAAGCTCTTTTGGACAAGACCTGGTTTTTGGAGTGACCTGTGGACGCAGGTTGAAGAACTCAATACTGCACTCTGCCTTCAGAAGTTGGCTGCAACGCCAGAAGACATGATCCCACTCCCAGACAACATTAAGCCGTATATTAGTACATCTTTAGCATGGGACAACATCGATCGCTTAGAGGAGACTCTGTCAGGGGAGGGAACGTCCCATCGTGTTAATGGAATCGCTATACAGGCTCGACATTTCGGCCCTCATCTCCCTTCTGTCGAGGTCACGCCTAACCTAGCAAAGTCGAAAAGACGAAGTGTCAATGTTGTGTTTGACAAGGAACTTCCGGTCTACAACGCAGGCGAGCGCTGCGGACCTCCATCCAGAGCATATGTGGAAGTAATCTCTTCAGAGATCGAGGCAAACTCGCGGAAGAAGAATCTTCTATGGATTCTGGTACGCCTTCATGCCGCAGAGAATCAGACCATTAGCGGGTGGACTGGATTCAATATCAGAGTGCGTTATCTCCAAGGATAACGTAGGGTACCTCCCAACAATTGATGCGCCCGCAACTAACATGTCTACTGTGTTTGAAGTGCTATGTCAGTCTTTAAAGATCAAGGAAAGTCTCAAGCTTAACACTATAGTCGTTGTTTTTGATCAAGCACTTTATGCCAAGGCAATGCAAATCAAATGGAAACACAGCGAGCATTTTGGAGATATCATTCTGAGAATGGGGGCGTTTCATACGATCTGCACGTTGCTAGGAATAATCGGGAAAAGGTTCCAGCATGCTGGCTTGAGAGATCTGTGTGTAGAGTCGCAGGTGATCGCAGAAGGATCAGTGTCGGGAGTACTGGAAGGACGGAGATACAACCGTGCCGTGCGGATACACAAGCTTGTATACGAGGCCCTAATGAGACAGGTGTGGTCGGGATTCCGGACGTGGATAGCAGAAAAGCACAGCGGGAAGATTTCTTTAGTAGAAGACATGTTTGTTAGTCTTCAGAGCTTGCGTGTGAATGTTTGCGAAGCTGAGTTCCAGACGAAATTCTACGATAACTCTTTCTTGGAGGTTGCAGAACTATTTGAAAGATACATGTTATTCCTTCGCCGTGAGAATGGTAAGCTGTCAGAGTTCTGGGTGTCCTATCTTGATTTGGTCGATATTTTGTAGGCGATGATAAGAGCTTCAAGAGAGGGTGACTGGGACCTTCACCTCGCCTCCATCAGGAACCTCATACCCTGGTGCTTCGCCTACGACAACATAAACTACGCGAGATACCTCTCGTCGTATCTGTCAGAAATGTCACATCTGGAAGAAGAGCATCCCGAGGTGCCCACATATTTGAAGTCTGGTGGGTTTGCTGTTCAAATAGGGGAGGACAATCCCTTCGGTAAGATTCCTGTCGACCAAGCATGCGAAGAGACGGTGAACAAGGACACGCAAACCCCTGGGGGAACGAAGGGCTTTAGCCTGAAGCCAAAGGCAGTCAATAAATATTATTTGATTGCTGAGTATAGAAGCATTTTCATGAGGAATTTGAAGGAGATGCTTCACTTGAGCAAATCAAGCAGTCACCATAATGACCTTCAAAAGAGTAGAATTGCACGAGATGAGGCCGATGTACAGTGTTTACTGTCAACACTGGAGGGCTGGGTGAATCCGTTTCAAGGACAAGGGCAAGACCTCATCTGCTTGTCCACAGGAAAGATGGCCACTGAGGATGTTGCGCATGATCTCCTACAAGCCAAAGATCTGGGCGAAAGAGCCTACCGAAGTTTTAGCAAGGAAAGGTTGGAGGCTAATCCCCCGAAAGTGAAATTTCATGATACGATGTCGAAGACAAAGCTAAAGACCTTCAGCCACATGAACAAGAAAGTGGAGCTCCGAAAAGGAACTACCAAAGAGATCGTCCTTAAGGCCGACCGTGCACTATTCGCACAGATGATTGTAATCGCAGAGGCAAGGCAACTCAGTATGAAGGAGGTACTCTCCCATCCACTCAGTCCACTACCTTGGTCTTTGGCTTCTCCTGATGGCTCCCTGAAGAAGACAGCAAAATCGTCATTGGCAAAAGAGTTACAGAAAGATGCTCCAGCGGTTGAAAATCTTCCACCCCAGTCGGCTTGCATTATAGATGGCATGGCAATGGTCCAAAGGCTTAAAGGTGATCAGAAAACGTTTGGAGAAGTTGCAGATATGCTGTTGGCCATGGTCCTGTGTGAAGGCGCTGGCAGCGCCAGGATCGATGCTGTGTTTGATGACTACCGAAAGATATCGATAAAGAATGGAGAGAGGGAGAAGAGAGGAGCTGAAATGGGCAATGAATACAGAAGTATTTGTCCTGACCTGTCGAACCCAGAGAACAAGAAGCAACTGATACACTTCATTGTTAACGAATGGCGGAAGGAACGTTGTAGTGTCAAGCTTCTAGGGAAGAAGCTGTACGCCACAGCAGGAGAAGAGTGCTATGAAATCTCGTCAGATGGTTCAGTACTGTGTGAAGAGCTAAGGTCTACACAAGAGGAGGCGGAAACAAGGCTGCTGCTACACGCATATCACGCAGGAAGAAATGGCTCCGCTACGGTCGTGATTTCATCTGACGATACTGATGTGTTCGTGCTCTGCCTTGCGTTCAAGAGTTTCATTCCCTCGACAGTCTATATGAAGTGTGGAACACAGGCCCGAACAAAGTATATCGACATCACACATGTTGTTCAGCGCCAATGTTCAGAGCTGTGCAGATGTCTTCCTGGGCTACACGCCTTTACTGGTTGTGATAGTGTTAGCGCCTTTTCCGGAAAAGGAAAACTGTCTGCATTGAGGTTGACTAAGCGATACGTGAAATTCAGAGAGCTATTTCAAGTTCTTGGTACTGAGTGGGAAGTGTCGGATGAACTGTTTACACGCCTTCAGGAGTTCACCTGCTTCATGTACAGCTCAAATCCGGGAACCAGTGATGTAAATGACCTTCGGTACCGTCTCTTCTGCGCCCGGAAAGGAGACCTCGACTCCAACCAGTTACCACCATGCGTCGACACTCTGCGTAAGCACTGCGACCGGGCCAATTACCAGGCTGCGATATGGCGCCGAAGCCTCCAGAGCTGCCCGCAGATACCCTCTCCTGTTGGCCATGGGTGGAATCTTGAGGAAGGTAGGCTGATAGTTGACTGGATGAGTGGAGAGCCAGCGCCCATGGCTGTGTTAGAGTTGTTATCGTGCCAGTGTAAGAGGCGCTGCCAGCTGCCAAACTGCACTTGTCTTTCAAATGGTTTGCAGTGCACGGATTTGTGTAGATTGCAAGACTGTGACAATCGGTACGAGGATCCGATCGAGGCTATCGATGAGACTGACGACGAGGATGATGATGATTAGACACGTACTAACATCAAGAGGAAACTTGTGATAAACAGGACTTCCCGTAAAGCAGATCAGATCTCGCAGTGAAAGACATTACCGTTTGCAAGGATTCCCTAACTAGTAAAACCGTTGCCATGGAAATGAAGATAAATTTACAATTGTCAGGATATATTCCATTCATAAGTCATATTTATAGCTGAAAACTTTTCATTAATTATGTACTTGTATTGAAGTAACCCAAGAATTGCTAAATGGCTTGTATAAACATAGTTTTCATTCTAACTTCAAAACGCTCAAGAAGCTGAAGTTAAGCTTGTTACAGGCAGGAACACAACTAAAACTGTGATTAATTCTTGTCATAAGGTCGGAGAGAGTAAATGTAAAGGGGGATCAAATAGTAAATGGAAAAAAGAATATGGCAAACCTTATTTTAAAGAAAATGAGGCTTCGTTGCCATAGCAACCATAGTGAAACGTGTTTTAAGACATCTCGAACTCGAAACATCCCGTACCATTTACTCATCGCCGAGAATGCTATTGTCTTTCGCGACATCTACTTACAGCGCCCAGTTTTTCAACGCGAGGCATAATGATTTGTATATCCAGAAAGAGTCGGCTGTGATTGGTAGATAGATTCCGCTTTGGGAATACTCGAGTTGCTTCAAGATTTCTGCTGCTGTCAATCAAACGCTTGGATGCATGAACTGAGATCCCAAGACGCGATGTAGATAACAAAGGCGCTTTATTTAAAGGCGGGCCGCGAATCCAACTAAGAAGTTGAGCGAGGTTCAACTTTTACGTTTACGCTCGGCTTTTCACACATCGCCGCTATTTTATTTACGCAGGTAAAGCCAATTCAAATTTACGTCCTTGCGCACGTGAAAATTACGCGACAGTGGAAATCCACCGCACAAGTTCGCACGCAGCGACATCTTTTAATTTGTCCCAAAGGACTTCCAATGGTCAAAACGTTATCCGAAGTTTACACAGAATAAGGTTTCTAATTTTAGTGTGAAAGCCTGATGAGTGACTGCAGAATATCCCGCCACTACAGCTTTTCGGGCTTGCGAAATGTTTTCGGAGTTTTGAAAAACTCATGCCAAGGCCGAGATGTTTGTGGCTGCGTAGCTGGCGGTTTTGTTGGGGAGAGCGCCGCGGCGAGCGAACGCCGAATCCGCGAGGAGAATGGAGTTTCGCCGCTCGCTTGGTCGCGCTCCCCAGCAAAACCGCCAGCTTCGCAGGTGAAGTTGACTCTAAGCTGTTTGACAACCGATTAAACCACGATTTAAGTTAACCGAGCATTTTAAGTGAACGGTAAAGATAAATCTAGTTCAACTTAAATTTCAAGGCTGATTAGTGATTGAACAAAACTTATACTCTCGCGGGAAGTTTAAAACTGGCCAACTAAATACCCATGGGAGATTCGAAAGAACGAATTTGCATGTAAGCTCATGGCTGTAGAAGTTGGTTTCAAGAAAGCTACAAAAAATAATACTTCCACCAGTCAGAATTCTGCAAAACTTCGGGAAGTGAATCTTTAAGAGTTAAACAAAAAAAGCCATATGAAACCTAAATTGCTCGCCCCTTTTTTATCAAGATTTTCCACCTGAAAGTTTCGAGGCCATACAACGAAAGTGCCCATAAGGCTACTTTTGTAGCCAGAAAAAATATTGCTTCTCAATGAGCCACCAACATAAAAACAGTCCCATTTTCTTTTCTAACTTCTCAACTACAAAAGCCATATGAAACCTTAATTGTAAACTGAATAATTATCCCTTGAAGGACGATTTTCCAAGCGGTCCTCGCCAGTTTTAGGCCGATTTTCTCTATTGTTTGCGTACGTCTTCCTAATTAGCTTTCGAATTGAGCGCCAGAAAGCACAGAAAAGTCCCGGATACGTCGCGCCATTCTGCGCGATGTTATTGTATTTAAGCCAGAGCCTGTTCACTATTTACGAAGTGAAACATTTTTCATTGCATTAGTCAGTCAAGAAAAGTAATATTTCATTATATTAGTGACGTCATTTGATCACGTGATTTACACAAGAAAGCTATGCCATTGGCATGGCTATCATACATAAAAATAAAGTAGAGGAAGCAACGTTTCCAAAAAGATGTGATAGCCTTTGTCCCTAAGAGTGGTAAGAAATTCGAATTTTTGGGGTCTTGGCCCATGGACTATAAGACTTCTGTGACCATATTTTGGCCAATCTAGTGAGATCTACGCAATTTGAAATTTTGCATTGTTTTTAATATTCACTGAGCGAGCACTTGATATCACAGGATCGTCTCATATCACGGCGCGTGCAAATTATTTATCTACTGCAAGTGGCAACCACCAATTACTACACAATAAAGATAAAAACATAAAGATCAAACACCCAGAAGCAAGACATTATGGATTCCAAAACATCGTATCTATATTATGGATAGAAGCAAATGAGGTAGGGAGTAGGCAATACGTATTCGCGCTCAAAAAAAATGTATTCTATAGCTGACTAAACGAACCAAACATCACCTTTATATCAAACATGAGAAAAGAAAAGTCATTTGATCAAATGCTATTTTGGGTCTACATTTCATCAAACACGTTCAAACACATATCAAAGACGATCAAACTTACATGGCCAAACAAGGCGTCCAACGGTAAAATGTTTGGTCATCAACCATTCCCCGTTTGGTCGGGGTATTAATAGTTTCCTGCCATAACGAAATTTACAATTTTTCACAGTAAAAAATTGGGAAACGTTACCGTAATGCAGAAAAAGGAGGAAAAGGAGAAAACACCAACCCAACCAGATCAGGTACTTGCACGTGAACCAAACAATGAATTGATGTCCGATGACAATGACGATCAGCCAAAACAGACCCATAGGCATACTAGAGACCTTAGCGAAATCATTAAAGGTTGGGAAAATTTGCTACGGCGCGCTAATGAATTAGAGGATGATGCCATCACGGTTTTGGGTTTACCACCAACCAAAATCAAGTCTGAAGGACTGGATAGTAGGGACGCGAAGCTATCTTCTTTGCA
Source organism: Pachyseris speciosa (assembly GCA_016490735.1). Lineage (NCBI taxonomy): Eukaryota > Metazoa > Cnidaria > Anthozoa > Scleractinia > Pachyseridae > Pachyseris > Pachyseris speciosa. The sequence goes on from JAEMWC010000289.1 coordinate 237,388, forward strand.
ATGTGAATTCAGTGCACAAGCTGAGTGTCAAACCATCATCTTATGGAAGAATCAGCGCTGAGAAGTTTGAAATTCATCCAGCACACGGCGATGAAACTGACTGGGCAAAGACTAGAAACAGGTATTTTCGAAGTGGACGAAATCGCCATGTCAGCTGTCGGTGTCTTGCAAGACAGGCAAACATTGCCGCGAGCATCAACAGTTCCAGCCCTGGGTCCACTGCTTGCCAAAAATGAATATTTTTTGGAGATACACGGCAAGAAAAAGAAGATGGCGCGTGAGATGAGTGGGAGGAAGTTCGTCAAAAAGAAAATGAGAACATTGGGGCATGAGAAAGAGAAAGAGGAAGAGGTGGTCGAAGTTCAACAGCCAGAGCGGGTAGAGGACGACTACCCAGGAACACAAACCAGCCCAGTAGTGTTTGTTGCAAGTAAACCTTATTCTGAAAATGGAAGGCCAGACGACAATCCACCGATAGTGGGTAGTTGGTTACTCGATGACAACCCCCGAATTACTTTGAAATGACAATTACGCTGTGTTCTACCCTATTCAGTGTGTCCTCTTTCAAATGACGGGATAATACGCTTGTGCTCTTATGACAAACCAGCGGAGGACCAGGAAACCACAAAAGTGACCTACGTTTTTAGAGAGCTATACTGAAAACAGTAATATCTCCGGAGTAAAATGGTACGTTACTTGTTCGCAAGAACAAGCCTGACAAACATAACTAGGTATGAGCAATTAACTAAATAGTACACAAAAGATGCACGTGACCGAAGTTACTCGAAAACGTTGAAAAATTGTCATATCCTTACTTTTTCCAAAACAAAACGTCTGTAAGAAATTTATAAAAGCTTTGATATTGCTGAATTTATTGTGGTTACTTTCTTTCGACGTCCTCTATCTGTGAAATTTGTGGCAATCGTTTATCACCAAATTAGAGGTCCATTCTGAGCTTTGAAATGTTATTCCTAAAATTGCAATTTCCTTACCTTTTGGGCATTCCACCTTTGACCTCTCGTAACATCTTCAACACTTAAAAAATTACATTACACCTACCCTAGATTTTTTTGTCATCAAAGTGGCACTTTTCTAAAGTATCAGTGATAAAATGGGGAATACAAATAAGCCTGTATAGAATGATTTCACCAACTGACAACCAAATTTGCAATTTCTAGCCAATTTTCTTCCTTGATTCCCCATGTTTGGTCATTTCCTTACCTATTCCAGTCTTCAAGTTGTCGTTTCCCTTGCCATTTAACAGTCACTGGCTGCCACTTTAGCATGAAAAACATCCACTCAAGGATTGCCTTTTGTGAAAAGACTAGGCCTTTGTGGTTTAAAATAAAGGTTTTATAGGTGTTTGTAGATTACCATGAGAAAGGTAAGGCCATGACACAGCCAGTATCCTTTTATAGATTTACTGTCAAGGTAGTTTTTCTTAATCTCGGTTCCAGACCCCTATATTAAAAGTATATAAATAGTTTTCAAAAATTGTAACGGTCACTTTTGAAAATGTATGTTGCCTTGCATACGAAACGTCAAGTCTATATAAACGCGTTGGTTTACCGTGTTTATCTGTTTGTGTGTTATTTCTTAAATTAAGCCATATATGTCTTGAAACAGTGATATCGTGTTTGGGTTAAAACAGGTGAATCTAAAACGCTAGTTTTTGGAGTTACAACAGTATTTACAACAGACTTTGGGCAACAGTTGTGATTGTGAAATTACTATAAAAACGTTCACTGGCTAAAAAATTTTAAAAAGAACATGACCTTTCGGCTGTCGATCTACAGCCTTGGACGGATAAAAATGGAACGCGAAATGATAAAATATATGCAAGAAAAGGCGAGATAAAAAGGATAAGAAGACAAAAGCAAGGTAAAAATGTGTAAATTAAACAATCACTATTGTTTAAAAAGAATGCTGTACTGGGTTGGAATCGGCTTAAAATTATTGGCAGCGTTTAAAAAACATGCAAACCAATTCTTCAGGCGTGGGGTTGGCGTGTGTGGGCGGTTTGGAAAATTTCCGCTTTAACATGTTAGAAATAACGAAAGAGGGATAGTTGTTGGCTCGTAGAGCATCAAAGACATGGTTAATTTCAGCATTTGTCCCTTGCGATATACCAGGGAGTTTTTTAAATGGGCTGCGCCTCAAGAGAATTCTAACAGTTTTGCTGTCCTTCCCTTCATCATTGGTGTCACGCAACCACTAACTAACAAGTTGTAAATAAGCCCTTCAAGACCTTGCAACAAGAATTTCCTTCTCCCAAATTCAGACCATCTATTTAACATCAACCGAACGTGATTTATAAAATACCCTGTGCCGATTGTGATTGGTGTTATGTCGGTGAAACCGGCCGGTGTTTTGAAACCCGTAAGAAAGAACATATTAGGAATGTCAAAACATGTGCTAATGGATCAAACATTGCGAAACATGCGTGGTCATTCGACCATCGCATAGATTTTGATAATTCCAGTGTTATTGACAAAGCGGGCTCTTTTCGTATTAGAAAACCTTTGGAGGCTTGGCACACCTATGCTACCAAGCATGCTGACAATAATTCTAAACCGATTCCAAACCAGTACAGCATTCTTTTTAAACAATAGTAATTGTTTAATTTACACATTTTTACCTTGCTTTTGTCTTCTTATCCTTTTTATCTCGCCTTTTCTTGCATATATGTTATCATTTCGCGTTCCATTTTTATCCGTCGAAGGCTGTAGATCGACAGCCGAAAGGTCATGTTCTTTTTAAAAATTTTTTGCCAGTGAACGTTTTTATAGTAATTTCATTATGTCTTATCCTGGCTGCGCTTCAATCTTTATTTGTCATTGTCTTTGATGTACTGATGGGTGGCCTTTCCGGGATGATAGGTTACGCTTGCCTTTTTCATAACATTCAATTCCGTTTGGTAGTATATTTTTTATTCTGTCTGCAGTTAATTGGTCAACTACTTCAGAGGAACCATACCTGGAGGCTGCCTGGATTGATCATACGCCACAATACCCATTAGCCAGCCTCTTGTCATGTAACTACTGACTATATAATTCCCGGTGTCAGCGTCTAGTTTGTGGAGCACGCCTCCTGAAGCCCAATCCGTAAAAAACAGGAAAGGGGGTATCATAGCTACTCCAAAAGCATGAAAGCCAGTAATTTTTAAGAGTAAAGTCCTGTTGTTGCCTTGGTAATCGACGGATTCTATTCTGTCAGTGCCTCCATCCACCCAATAAATTCGCTTGTTTCCTCTGTCAAGTTCCATGCCATTTGGCCATCGAAGCTTCGTGGTTACTATGGCAACTCTTTGGTTTCCAGTAGACAAGGTAGCTTTCTCTATTTTTGGAGTATAGCCCCAATCAGTCCAGAACATTAAGCTGTCAGATGATAGGGAAAGATCAGCTGAGTTTGAATTTAACACATACGATTTAATGATTATCAACAGTTATCACCGTCAATGGAAAATTTCAATGATCGGAATATACGATGAGTTCGAAAATTGTAGAATTCACGACAGATAACGGAAAATGTCAACATGCTATTATTTTACATTAAAAATCATTAATAATTCATGAAGGAAATACAAAGGAAATTAATTTTTCATGCTAAAGACAAGGTTCAATTTTACATCCGATTTTCTAGGCCAAAATAACCCAAAATCTAAATTTTAGTGTAAGAATGGATAGATGTACAGTAACCTTTTTTAAAGCCGTTCAATAAATTCGCAATTCCTGTTTCATCAAGCCCTAAAACACTCGGCTGCGCCTCGTGTTTTAAACTTGATAAAACACTCCTGCTCATTTATTAAACATTACTTTACGATTAGGGTCATGGTTTAACTACATAATTTCCTCTTACCATATCCCTTATCAGACCTTAAGAAATTGTGCAACTGACATTGTTTTAATCTTGCTATCCACGTCGAAGTCAACGGAACTGCACGCCAACAAATAAACTGTTGAGATTTCGCTCCAATTATTATAAGCGGTACCCAATTTCGGACGATAATGGTGGAAATCTCACGTACCACATCGTTTGCGGGCAGCAAAATACATAGCTTATTTAGGGGAGTATCCTATATGCCAGTTTTCAACTGATTGTCACAGGATGTAAATATATACTGTTATAACTGAGATGATTTGCGTACAATAAATGTCACTGAAAAAGCTGATTTACCCGCTATCTGGATCCAGAGCGATATCTCGTGGTTCATCAAGCCTCGAGGAGAGCAAACTTCGTTGGTTATTGCCCGATAAGTCTGACATTGATATCTTATCGTGTGTAGTATCAGTCCAGTACAACTGTGATGTCCTCCATTCCACTGCCAATCCATCACAAACACCAATGCCTCTGATAATAATTTTCAGGCCAGATCCGTCAGTTGCGGAGCGTTTGATGTTTTTTTCCAATACGTCGCTCCAAAATATGTATCCCAGGCTAAAGTGAACATCAACTGCGATAGCTCTTGTTAATCCAGACACTACAGAATGTGCTGCTGCCTTTTGGTAGTCGAGTGCAACGATATCCGTCATGTTGGAGAACAACAGGCACGGAGGGCTGCAAATAGCGACTGCATTAACCGCAAATAAAGAGCAGAGGAACAAAGAAAAAAGACAAAAATGAGTATTATCAGTGTAAATGCCTTTGCGTTATTAAATTATAACCCAGCAAGGCTGCGCTGCTGTGACACTTCCAAAGGCTGCAATATATCTTCCAGATTTTCTTGTCCAAAAAGGTGTAGAGGAGTAAAAAATAAAAAGCAAGTGTTATGTTTAAGTGTTGGTGGTGGGAGGAGACGGCCGGGGGTTAAGTTCAGCATGTCTTGTTTCCGCCCGTAGAGTCACACTCAATCGTTTTACGTATTAACTCGGCAAAGTAACTGGACACCTTTATAGAGATATTTCTACAACTGAAAATTACTCAAATAAAGCCCATTTGTTTCACCATGTTGTCATCAGCTATCGCTCCCTGTCATTAAACTGTCCCCTTTCGTGTTGACATCATCTGGCCTGTCAGAATAAAGTTTCGATAGCAGAAAGAAACTGTCATTTTGCCTGGTTTGCACGTTGACTTGTGTGTGATAAAACCGCGGAGTTCAAATGCATTAATTATGACCTGAGGTGATGCTTTCAAATGTTAATTTACTTTTACAAAATATCCTTCATGTGATCGTGGAAGCTATAATAGAACAAGATTTGCGTTTTCGCTCGCAATAATTTGTGTTTTTTTCATAGGCGAGCGGAATCGTTTAAACGAAAAACTGACAATGTTTGCTTGGGGGAATTAACAGCCCTCACGTTATCACGAACATCCAAATAAACTGGACTATATCACCCGCTGGCTAGCGAAAGTGTGAGACTTTTTTGATATTTCCATTGGTTCCTGTGAAAATCGATTGTAAAATTGACCAATAGAATAATTTTCCAAGCGTACCACACGCTTGGACGCCAAGGGAAAAAATATATCGATCTCTTGAAAGTCTCAAACAAAAAAAACTTTGGTACGGTAGCATTAAAATCTAGTTTAAGATTAATACATTCGAATGAAGGGCATTCATAACAAAATAAGCACCGCGTCTTTGGTCTCCAAAGATTTTCACAGTGTTCACACCGTATTGAAGTTGCTGTCAAAATAGGGTCATGAACCCCTTAAAGATACGTGACGTGAGGATAAGAATGTTGAAGAAAACAAAATATGCAATACGATATTATGAATGACGCTCAACGTGCGAAAAATGTCAACAGGCTGCTAGATCCCTAATTGGAATTACAGATTTCGACAAGTTAACTATTTATTAACTGCTCCCAAAAAATCATTTTTACCGTTGCTCGCGTCCCTTTCTTCATTTGATAATTTTCTTTTGCAAATTGCCCCGTTAATTATTTGTCTAACCAAAGACGTTTTATAGTAACGTTAAGTTTATTATGTCAAAACACTCAGGGGTCAACGAGGTGAAAGTCTTCGATAATATTCTAATCTTATGAAATGAAGCAGTTACCTTTCCATATCAAGAGTGATGAGTAATTTCCTTTTAGAAAAGTTAGAAAAATTTTATCAACATGGGTTTCTTAAAACAATTAATGGTAAAAAACACGGTTAAAATCGAACGACGTTTCGACCGTTTTACGGTCATTCTCAAGTTCAATGTTGAGGCTGAAAAGAATTACCATATATATACTTTGAGAGATAATGAAGTAAAATTATGCGCTAAAAGATAAAAGAGGGTGTTAACAAAACAATTAAAATATGTAAAAAAATTTAAAAATTTTTTTCTTATAATTAACTAAAAACTTTTGCACAAATAGAGTCAGATTGTACATTAAGATTAGGTTTCAGTTTGTTAATAAAAAACATCTCATATACGAGGCAGTCAAACTTGTTCTTGCATTTCTTTAAAACAGTAAAATTTTTAGGAAGATCTTTTGGGGTTAAGCCATGCTTCACGCGGAAATGTTTGCCAATGGAAGAGGACGAGTTCTTGTGCTCTTCAACGCATTGATGTAAGTGCCGGCGTGTGAAACCAACATAACCTGCATCGCACAGGTCACGTTGAAGAGCACAAGAACTCGGCCTCTTCCATTGGCAAACATTTCCGCGTGAAGCATGGCTTAACCCCAAAAGATCTTCCTAAAAATTTTACTGTTTTAAAGAAATGCAAGAACAAGTTTGACTGCCTTGCATATGAGATGTTTTTTTTATTAACAAACTGAAACCTAATCTTAATGTACAATCTGACTCTATTCGTGCAAAAGTTTTTAGTTAATTATAAAAAAAAATTTTACAAATTTTTTACATATTTTAACTGTTTTTTTAACACCCTCTTTTATCTTTTAGCGCATAATTTTACTTCATTATCTCTCAAAGTATATATATGGTAATTCTTTTCAGCCTCAACATTGAACTTGAGAATGACCGTAGAACAGTCGAAACGTCGTTCGATTTTAACCGTGTTTTTTACCGTTAATTGTTAGAAAAATTTTATTTGCATAATTCAGGTGACCCTGGTGTGCCCGAGAGCAACGTAGCAAACAATAAGAATTAACCAAGCATTATATGCGCAGGTGCCTTCCTTAAAGTTAAGTCGTTTTAAGATAACACACCATATCGATTCATTTTATAAGGCCTTTATTTCTTTAGAAATCACAGAAATATGGAGGGTCCGTATTACAGCACACGCACGCAGCACTTCACATTCTGTTAAGAAACGCTGGTGGTTATATTAAATATAAGAATGGAATTAGCCTTAGGATTCAATGATAGCCGTTCCATTGAAATGAGCTTTAAGTTTGCGTGTTGGGAAAAAGAAAGCGCACATTCATCAAAATTCGGGTTCGACGACACTAAATGCGACACTAAATGCAATGCAAATAAGAGTTATCAATCTTATGTTACCGGCTTTATGTGCCCCGGCGTGTCGGATCTGCGGAATAGATGACACAAACAAATTTGAAAAAGAAACCCGCCGGGGAACTCTTCATGCTTCTTCATACACGTGACACTTTCAGTCACTGAGCGAAACAGAGGTACACGAATTAGTTGATGAATGCCTTTCAGGATCTCGATACCTTAATAGGCAGTATTTAATAAACTTAAAAGTAAGGAAGAGGAATACCGTTACATAGTTACTTTTGATTTCATCATTAGAGATCCACAACCCTGTGGTTTTGACCCCAGACATACAGAATGGAAACAGCTCTGTGAACGTACCTGCAAATATATTTGCAGATTTTTCTTGAATGAAGGCCATGACAGTCAGCGCAAAAATCCATCTTATTAGTTTTCTTAGGTCACCCATAATTGCTGAAACATTCAGTTCTTCTGCAAAGACAAGAGAAATGTAGTAATGAAATTTGGGGGCAAATAAGGTCAGGTCTGTCTGCACGCATCTACAATTCACGATTAAATTCTCGAATTTACTGCAAACCTATCAATAACATTTTGATGACATCAGTGGGTAGTTTGCATCTGAGGAAGTATAAAAACTGCAGGTTTTTGCCGACATAAGGAAATTTACTGTTAAACTGTAACCAGCAACCAGCTCCCTTGTTGAATGCATCTGATTATTATTGTACGTTATCCTCGAAACCGCAGGTGGCAAATCATGGCTAAAGCATTATACTTCCAAAGGGTTGCTTGAAGCACTACTACAAGCTACAACAGCAAAAAAAATACAACATCTTTAGGAATCGAAAACAAAAAAAAGCGAACACGGAACGAAAGAAAACTTAATCGAATGACGACGAAAGCCCTCCAGGGGCGGCAAATTATATACGCATTTGGTGCGCGTAACATTTCCGCCCCCATTTCTGCTGATCTAGATCAATAAGCACATTAGCAAAAGAAACCTTAGAGAGTAAAAGAAAGCAACTTACCCTGCTAGGAATATTTCAACCCATATACTGTTGGAGGTCTACACGAACTTATCTGCTGTAAAAAAAAAAACTTATCCCTCAGAAGCAGAGGTGGGAATGGTTTGAGTTGAGCAAAGGGAAATGCCCTGGGAACGAGGTTGTTAGTTGAGGTGTCAGCAAGGTGGAAGAAAAGAAGATTTGAAATCATAATATATTCACAGCACTTTTGTCCATGTACGTTCGGATACGTTCACACAAGCATGGACCCCTGACCCTGTTTATAAAGGGGATTAATTTTTTGCACGAAATCTTTGGCATCTTGGGGATGATAGGCACCGAAGGAAGTAGGAATACTACTTTCCGAAAACAAATTTAAAAATAAGAGTGCTGTTCCGCAAAAACGTTCTGTGACATGTTTTCAGCTTCACTTATAGTTGCTAAAGTAGCTGAGAAACTGTTGATCGCGATACACGCGTGCGCGCCGATTGGATTGTCTATTTCATACCATAAAAGAAATTGCGTTGCCTCCACCCCCCCCCCCCCCATCCCCCCCAACCCATGGAATGGTGCCCTAACACCTGGGCCACCTGCAAAACACAACGCTAGAACATTGAATGGGGGAGGCGGAGGGGGGGGAGGAGCATTTTTGTGCTAGTGTCTTAATGATTTTGCGGCCAATTATCTAAGGAGGCTCAGGAGCCTTGTAAAATGCCGAATAGAGCACCACGCCGAAGGGAGTACAGACGCATAAATTATGACTTGTTATGAAATTGCGGTAATGCCCCTTTATGTTCAAGTTTCAATCTTTTAACCTAAAGCACGCGACGCTACAAATTTCCCGTGACCAGCCAGACTGGAATATTTTTCTTTGTTATTTGCTTCGCTTAACTGTCTCTTTTATGGTATCAAATAGAAAATCCAATCGGCTTTGGATAAATAATATTCCCGAAATTCCAACATATTATTTGAACGTACATGGACACTGCAGTATTTTTGCGGGTATATTGCCAGAGCGTTCGTCTAATTTCTTGCTTGCTTAAAGGTACTCGTGGCATGTGGAAGTGATGGAGCTAAACTTGAGCTTTGTTTTTAAAACAGCTTATCCTTATCTCAGATAGTGTAACAAATTACCTAACATAACTGAGTAAGTAAAACTTCAAAGACTACCGTGCACTACAACAAAAGGTCATGAATTTAATCGGATAATAGACCTGATAGAGTGGAACAGCGGTCACCTCTCGAAGTCGGGAGATCTCTTCTCTACAGCAGCCACTTACCTATGTTTGAAAACACTTTCTAACTGTTCCTAATTTGACTTCATTGACTAATTCAATAGCTTGTGGGGCGACTATCATTAAAAAGGAAAAAGGAAATATTCTGTTTACTTATTTGATAAACTATTGAATATTTCACGATCTTTTATACCACAGAAGGTCATTTCTAAGCGAAATGACAACTGAAAGTAAGACTTTCATACGCTTGCAGCGTCCAAGCCTTCTGTCCTCTGTATCTAAGTTATATCAAATTAAAGTCATTAAAGGTTATGAGGTTAACTTCAATGAGCTTATCGTGTTCTGCGAGACTATTTCAGTTTATACACAATTCACAGACGGCAAAGACTGGTCCTGAACAAATCAGTATTCTAAACACACAGCCAGGAATAGCAGTTTTATTCGGCGTTAAAAGCTAAATCACCGATTTTTAAATTACCTATATAGATCCGCTTATAAAAAAGGATGATCTGAAATTCTAAATTTCGGCA
>JAEMWC010000289.1:252500-265000 GCA_016490735.1 Pachyseris speciosa
ATTTTACTTTTATTGCCTCGTAGCAAGAAATATGCCATCAAGTGACAGTGCATCACTGACGGAGACATTTTGCGCTTTACCGGGATCCACGATTGATAAGTTAAAACCTCTTCATTCGGAAGTGTTTACAAAAGTTCACTGGGGGAGATTATTAGTGTTTTTAAATTTTGTCGAGCAACTGGGACTGACTGAGGAGGAATGGGAACAACTGTTTGATTTTCTCGTTCCCAGTCACCCAAATACAAGAATAGATTTAAAAGGGAGTGCAGCATGAAGAAAAGTCAGTCGAGTGTCGACGTTCGCAGTAGTCACTAGTAATGGGTTGCTGGCCGTCCTCACCCACTTTGGCATTAGAGCGCATTTTCAACCGCATTCGCTGCGTATTAGCTTGTTGCGGTGGTAAAGTGATTGTTCAAAACTCCGAGTTCTGCGATGGAAAAAACACTGTCCAGCATTTATCTCGACCCAAGTCAACCCGCAAGTTTCGGTGGTTTAGATGCCGTTTACAGAGCAGTCAAAGAAAAAGGAAAGAATAAGATTTCTCGGAAACAAGTTCAAGATTGGTTGAGTCAGCAAGATGTTTACACGCTTCATAAACCTGCGCGAAGACACTACAAGAGAAGTCGTGTCATTGTTCCTGGTATTGATGCACAATTTCAAGCAGATCTGGTCGATGTTCAGAATCTCAGTCGATACAACAAGGGATATAAATACCTACTGACGTGTATAGACATCTTTAGCAAGTACGCTTGGGTGGTGCCTTTAAAGACAAAACAAGGCCAAGAACTAGTCAAAGCTTTTCAGACGATTTTATCCTCTGGTCGTAAACCAAACAAACTTCAAACGGATCAAGGCACTGAATTTCTAAACCGGCTGTTTCAAAACTTTCTTCGAGAGAAGAACATTGACTTTTTTACCGTCAACTCTGGGCTCAAAGCGTCAGTGGTGGAGCGTTTCAACCGTACATTTAAGAACAAGATGTACAAGTACTTCACAGCTAAAAACACTCTGACCTACATCGACGTAGTACCCCAGTTGGTAAAATCTTATAATAACACCTACCATCGTAGCATCAAGATGAAACCAAGTCAGGTGACTAAAGCTAATGAAGCAAAAGTGTGGGACACTTTGTATGGCGACGACGTTGACAAGCGTGTGCGATTTAAATTTCAAGTGGGAGATCGCGTGAGGATCAGCAAAGTGAAACGAATGTTTGAAAAGTCTTACCTCCCTAATTTTACAGAGGAGATTTTCACAGTGTACAAGCGAATGGTGCGACAAGTGCCCGTTTATAAACTAAAAGATGATGCAGGTGAAGTCTTGGATGGAACATTTTACGAAGTGGAATTACAAAAAGTAATCAAGAACGATGATGTTTATCGTGTTGAAAAAGTTTTACGTAAATGAAAACGCAAAGGAGTAGTGGAATATTTTGTGAAATGGAAAGGATACCCAGACAAGTTTAACAGCTGGGTTGCTGAAAGTGATATCTCGAAATTGTAATGTAGGCTTTGTTTTCGAATTCAAGAAAGAAAATGAAAATGTAAGTTGGTTGTTGGGTGATTTCTTATAAATTAAGAATACCTCGAGTAAAAATTTCATTTGAACTCAAGACACGATGGAGGTAACACAGTTTTATCTCCATCTCCCTAGCAATAGCAGTTTAGATAAGTTTCCAAAGAATACCTTATCCGAGTATAGGGTAGGGTTGCCTCAAACCATCATTTTATCGGGTGACTGGGAAGTGGCTTTAACCGACATTCATTATCCACATAGCTGGAATAACGTTCAACGCGATTTCCGGAATCGATTTCATCTCCGAAATCAAAAACTGCATGGTGTGTGGGAGGTACTAATTATACCACCGGGACATTACTCCTCTATCACCGATGTTATAGCTAAGATGAACGAAGGGGTCGGTGAGGATGATCGCTTCAAAGACGATGTGCAATTTTCCTTCGATACCCTGAACCGAAAAGTGACCGTTCACGTACAAAATGGCGCCGAAGTGTATTTTTCTGACATCGGGCAAATGCTCGGGTTCTCTTCCAATACTCGGATTTCAAGCACTTCCATCGCCGAGAGAGAAGCAGATTTGGAGCAAGGGTTTCACGATCTTTATGTTTACAGCGATATTGTTCAAGCACAACTCATCGGAGATGCACTGGTTCCTTTGCTTCGAATTGTCCCCGTGCAAGGTGATGACGGTCAACGCGTAAGTAAATCGTTTGAGCGCCCGCACTACTTACTTGTCAGCAGAAGGGAGTTTGAAACGATCGAAGTCAATATAAAGCGCGACACAGGAGAATCAGTGCCATTTGAGCTTGGGAAAGTGTTGCTTACACTTCATTTTCGTCAGAGCAGAACCTCGAACTTTTAAACGCGATGAAGAAACTTTACATTCCAAATACCAAGTTGTACGAAGACTATTATCTAAACCAAGCTAAGCAAAAAGGTGGAAATTTACCGGCTTTCCACGGATCCCGATTTCAGCAGGGATATGGCTTAGGTTCCATATTTAAAGGTTTGTTTCGCTGGGCGATACCTCACCTGAAACAAGGTGCCAAGGTACTCGGCAAAAAGGCTTTACAAACCGGTGTCCAAGTGGCTGAAGATGTTCTGGATGGAGATCATGTTAAAACCGCAGTCAGCAAAAGGGCAAAACAAGCTCTCAGTGACATGTCTTCCCAGACTTCATCGCAGTCAGGAGCTGGCCGGAAAGCTACAAAAAGGAAAGCGCCGGGAACAAAAATCAGTTCACCTCCAGGCAAGAGAGTGAAAGCATCTCCACAGCAAAAGAAGAAGAAAGGAGACTTTGGTGACTTTTTTCAATAAGGAGATAATGGCCTTTGTTCATCAGAGTCAAACGAGTGTACTAAATCAGAACTGGATTTGTTTAGCATCCCTTCAACACATACCTCTATCAGGAAAGCTCAATGGATTGAGTATCACCCTCTCAGCAACATCACCGACACTGGTCCTATCGAATTTAACGTATCTGGAAGCGGAGAAGAATATCTGGATTTAGCATGAACACAACTGTATGTGAAGGCTAAGATCACCAAACCAAACGGTACCAACCTAGACCCAGATACACAAGTGGGACCTGTGAACCTATTTTTACATTCCCTGTTTTCTCAAGTGGATGTATCCCTAAACGAGCGACTGATCTCCCCCTCCACCAACACCTACCCATACCGTGCCATGCTTGAAACGCTGCTGAATTATGGAGAAGAAGCCAAGACAAGTCAATTGTCAATGTCGTTGTTTTACAAAGATACCCCAGGCAAGATGGATGTGGTGAATCCAGTGGCTGAAGATGCTGATGCAAACCTAGGGTTGAAAGCCCGCTATGCTTTTACAGCGAGAAGCAACACGGTGGATATGATGGGTCCCATACACAGCGATCTTTTCTTCCAAGAACGCTTATTACTGAATGGAGTTAATCTAAGAATCAGGCTCAACAGAACCAAGAATGCTTTCTGTCTGGTCTCGTCTGCTGTGAATCCTCAGTTTAAGGTGGTTATTACACAGGCGATCCTATATGTAAGGAAAGTGAAAGTAGCACCCGCCATCAGTCTAGGACATGCGGCCGCATTGAAACAAGCGACCGCCAAGTATCCGATTCGTCGAATCGAGTGCAAAGTCCTCTCTATTCCCGGAGGTTTCCCTACTTTCACCCCAGATAACATCTTTCTGGGTCAAATTCCCAAGCGTATAGTATTGGGATTAGTGGATACAGAAGCTTACAACGGGAGTTACGGTACCAATCCCCTCGACTTCAAACATCACAACTTAACCCAAGTAGGCGTGTACATGGATGGCGAGCAGATCCCTCGAAAACCTTTGTTTCTGAAATTTTACGAGGCTGGTGGTCAGAATTTTATAGCCGGCTTTCAGAGCCTTTTCTCCGGTATTGGAAAGCTTTCCCAGGATACGGGTAATCAGGTGACAAGAAGCGATTACGGTCAGGAATACACCTTATTTGCATTTGATTTGACCCCAGATCACTGCCCGGGAGAACATTTTGAGCTTATAAAACAAGGTAACCTGCGAGTAGAGCTCCACTTCGCTCAGCCACTCGCCAATACAGTCAACCTCATCATCTACGCAGAATTTCAAAACGTGATTGAGATCGATGCGAGTCGAAACGTTCTGTACGACTTCACAAACTAGCTAACATGGACACCGTTCAGCTGACGCTCATTTTGAGAAAGGATAAATATACCAGAGGCGTGTTTCAAGGAGTCTACCCTTCAGACAAACTACCGATCAGTGTTTCGTCTTACCCAGCCCTGTTCATTGCCAATGTGGATACCAGTGACAAGCCTGGATCGCACTGGATTGTATTTTATTTCACCAAGGACCGAGAGGGAGAATTTTTTGACTCTTACGGATTACCTCCAAGCAATTATTCAAGAACATTTACAAGCTTTTTGAACAATAATTCTGACAGCTGGATTTTTAATACTGTGACATTGCAAAGCGTAAACTCGAAAGTTTGCGGCCATTACTGTTTGTATTTCGCCTTATTTCGCTCTAGACAAGTTAACATGAGCAAGATTGTACATCGTTTTTCAAGTAATAAAAGTCGAAATGATTTTCTTGTAAAACGGTTCATTGAGAAACATTTCCCTCTAAGTCTTCCGAAATATCGCACTGATGTAAAGAAACAAAGAGCGATAGCACAACGCAATAAACACACCATGTAATTTCTTTTCAACGTATTTTATTGAGTGATCAAAATAAAGATTACAATTTGAAAGATAAAATTCAAGTGTTCTTTTTTTATTTTTTAATTATTGTCTATAGTCGCAACCAGCGCACAGCCTGAGGGCGCGGACTCTCAACTCTTCGCCTTTTCTTTCTCGTGGGAGATACCGTGACAGGTGGAGTAGGTAACCAACGGGAAGGACTCTCAGGAGTCTCGTCTCGCACTCTTGCTTTAAACTCGCGAATAGCACTCTGCCTCTGGGGATTACGCACTAGATTTTCTGGTACATTCATTCTTGCCAGTCCCCTCGCAAACACCGACCATCCCACGGGTTCAAAGCCTTTACGGTGACGTAGCATATCATTGACTAAATCCACCACGTGAGAGCCGTTTATCGGTTTGTTTTCGTACAACAATTCGCCTTTATCGTTCCAGTCCAACACATCTCGATTTTCTTTAATTTTGTCCAACAATTGACGCGCTCCGTTCTTGTAAATCTTGGGTACACTTTTCAGTACTTCTTGCTCCACGGCTGAGGTAATCTGAGATTTTTCAGGGGGAGATTCCTCTACCTGTTTCTCACTTTCCTCTGGATTGGGGGTTTCTGTGGGCTTAACGGCTGTCAGCTTGACGTGGAGGGGTTGACCTTTTCGCTGATCATAATAAGTCAAATAGCGCTGCAACACTTGATTATACAGCTTCGCCTTTGCTTCATCATCTAATTCTTTGCTGGATAAAATGTCGCTCATTTCCCTGTCTAAGGTTCTCAGAGTTTGTGTCATGGGTGGGGTTAAGATCTGCTGGCGTTGTTGTAATCTTTCCAGTGTGTTCTCAGGCACGAGAACCATGCGCCGAGTATGATTCATCCCTTACGTAAGGATTGAACTTAACACACGAACACACAAAAAATTTCCTCCGTGTTGAACCAAAAGTTTCTTTTTCTTGTGGAGCGGTGTACTTTTATCAGCTAGAGTGATCAGCGATTTCTTGTGAACAAAAAGCTTTTTCTTGGCTGGTTTACTGACAGATACGGTTCCTTTTAGAACGTTAAAAACACACTCACAAATGGTTCTCACCACAGCGTCGTCGGCTCCTTTCAAAATCGCTTTACGCTGAGCGGGTGTACACTTTACCAGGAGCTTCAAAAATTCGTGGTTCTTCCTCAGTCGCTGGGCCATGCTCAACTGAAGTAAGCTGAAGTGGTTCACTCTTTTTATAGCCTTCTAACATAAGCACATTGCGTCTCCCCAGGGAAGATGTTGCTCCGCAAACGGAAGTCGCAAGGTGTTTCCGGTTTGAGATCGCATAATAAATAACCATAAGACCGTTTCGTTGCATCTTGAAAGGCTTCTTGCATGTATTTCACATGGCCAGGAAACATTTGCTTCGCCAAATGATTGACTTGACTGCTATCTCTCGGAGACTTGAACAGTACCAAGTAATGACAATTCAAACTCATATCTCTCAGTTCTTTTCCGCGGTGAAAAATGTTTTGCAAAATAAAAATTACACTTAGGTTCCGATGATGACAACCTTTAGTGAACAAACTGGTTATTCTCTGGTCGTTACTCAGTTCGTGAATCAAATCGTCAATGACCACTAAATTCCGAATGGTGGGGTTTATCATGGATTCTAAATCACCAGGGACGCCTTCCACAAAATGAATGTTTGGAATACTTCTCAGCATCTCATCGTAAGCGGGTTGATACATGCCATAACACCAAATGATATTTTCAGGAGCACCTTCAATCATGTCTTCGCCCGATTCTAGTAAACGTTTTACAAACTGACTTTTTCTGCAACAGGTCGGTCCTGCCACAAGAGCGGGGAAGGGGTGTTTCCATCTTGGATCCATGCTTACAACTGACTGATTGAACGGCGTGCTCTCACATTTATAGAAAAATCGTTTTAGGTTCAGTCTCTTTGTCATATACGCGTATCGCATTGGTGTTTCGTAACTTGGCAAATTGAAGCCAATATTTTCGTTCCATCTCTGTTAATTCGTGTACCTGACTTAAATGATTTGCTAATCGTACTAAAAATTTTGACCCACACCCTGGAATTGGGCAGTGCTTACACGTTCGCCGCACCATGTTATCTTTGTGAAAGTTGGATTACAACTGAACAAAACTGTTAATAACACGACATTTATCGGGCCAAGAGGGCCACACGGGCCAAGAGGGTCATTTTTTAGCTGTGTTTTTTCCCCAGGAGTGCGCGTGGAGATCTCGCGTGGAGTTAGCGCGCGGGGCTAGACAGAAAACAAGTCATGTTTAGCATATCAAACTGTATTTATTTACAATCTATCGAAAATTACATTCTTTTGAAATATTAAGTCTTAAGGAAAAATCTCTCTATTTACAATTTACAAAAACCAAAACGTATCTACAAACTCAATTTTTTTTTAAAACTTGAAAACTTAAATGTCCAGTGGAGTGGTGCTGACTCCATCAGCCAAAACTTTTCGTTTGAGATAAAAATACGAAAATGCATCGCGCACTTGCTCATGTGTATACATAGTATTATTTACAACACGAAAACCCCGATTGACACCAGCACTATTCTGTTTGGTCAACAGTACATTTAAATATTTATCTTTGTTAATGTCATTGCATTTCTTGTTGACCCCCTTACAACTGAACTTATCTTTGGTCCCAAAACAATAATAGGTTTTTGAGCATAAACCAATAATCCCTTCTCCCTCCCACTCTACTTTAAAAAGACCTGGGGTTCTCTTGTCGTAAGCCTTGTGTTCCCTGGTGTCGGTTCTTGGGAACCAGTTACACTTATTGGCTTCGAACTCTGCTTTCAACTCCGGTTTGACTAAACTTTCTACACTCTCCCCAGCAATAGCGATATACGCTGAATCCGTATCCATTTCACACATTTGAAAATCGCTACGGTCTAGATACTTGTCTAAGAAATCATAATAAAACTGTAGCATGCGCAACTTGGCATACTGATAAACAAAAAAGCCTACTTGAATGGGTAGATTTAGTTTGATGGATTTTTTGCAAGACTGCACTTCATAAGTATCTTCAGTGATGTTTTCTAGTTTACGGAAAAGGTGGGTGTTGACTTTTCGGCTGGCCTCTGCGTCACTGCAATACTCCACGTTTCTGTGCTTCAGCTGGTTAGTGATGGTTTTGCCATAGCCTGAATTGCCCACCTTAGAAATCAAAGAAACATTTGTATAAGTTTTATGTATATAAACATATCCTTCCCCTCCCCCAAAGTCCCCGGAAAGGAACAAAAACTTACCAATTTCATTGTGTCCGCGATGATGCCTTTACTGGGATCCACGTCTCCGGCTCTCCTCGCGTCTGACACCGCATCCCCAAACGGTTTAAAGTAGGGCTCAGGGGTGAACTCGGTGTAATTTCGTGACCTCTAAACCACGTTCCAGGTACCACTTGAGGAGGGGTGTGGCCAGCAGGATCTTTTCTCCTTTCATGCTCCCAATCAAACTGCGACGGGGCTGAGCCATGATGTTGTGCTCCTCGGCGTACGCTTTCATAAATTCACCAATATCATCGCGGCTGATTTCTGTGTTCTTGAAGATCGGGCACATTTCACTAAACTTTTCCTTCAAATGATCTGGTACAGGAATATCTACTTCCACGCACCCGAACAAACGCTCATGTCGCACCTTGCTCAATATTCGCTCCGGGCTCATAATCTTGACTTTGTCCAAGGTTCTGCGAACTTCGGTGGCAATAAAATGCTGTAGTTCTCGGTTGGTTCTCTTCATTTCTCTCCATTGACATTCATACATTTCCACCACGTTGTACCCTTTGCTGCTGATATACTCAGTGTTGGCTCTCGTTTCTTCCAACACTCACTCATGGGTTTGTTTCGTTTCTCGTTGAACTCTTTTCCGCGGTTAAGAGCACAGTCATGGCCGTGCCAATAACAGCCGTGGAATTGATATACAGTTTGCGTCTGCGCGTTGAAACCGTCTACAGGTAGTTTATGACCACCGATGTGCTTTTCTGTATTGTTCAGCTGATGTCGGATTTGAATTCCCTCTTTGTGCGCCACCCACTCTAACCATTCAATCGCCATCTTGATAGAACTTTTAGGTTTAAACTGATTTTCCGCCAGGTGTCTCGTGTAGCTGCCGGTGGGCATATCTTGCATCAGAGCCCAAAGGTACAGCGCATTCGCGTCATACCCCACGATCTTCTCACACAGCTTAGCAGCCTCGCCTTCCTCTGCTTCTCTGATCTTTGTTTTACCGGCTTCCTGGTAACGATGGAAGATGATAGAGGGACCGCCTGTGTTGTTGTCTTTGATCAGATGATATAGATCACTGTTTGCTTGATCGAAGAGACTAAAGTAAGTTTGAGGTGAGAGGTATGAGAAGAGGTACTTGAGGGTTAAACCAGGGACTGAGATACCATCTTTGAACATGTCAATCTTCCTTTCTCGCCAGAATTGACTCATTTTCTCGACCGCTTCTATAAACGGCACCACATCCAGGTTGTTGTACCACACGAGAAAATCTTCAAATGTCTGCATGTTGTTGTCTTCCCACACTTGCTGGCAATACTCATATTCTTGTTCTGTTATGTTGGTGTTTTTCAGAGATGAATAGAAGGCAGCATGAGGGGGTAGCGATGTCTCGTTCAGCTTATCTAACCCATCGACCCACTCGTACGGGAAGAAACCTTTGGTCTGCTCGCATTCATATGCTTTGAGAAACTGGTCATAGCTAAATCCCGGCGCAACATAGTTCGAAATGTCCAGAAATTTTAAGGAGTCTGTCTTGAGGCACATATGATTGCTGTTTCTCTTGACAGTGAACTTGATGGGTTGAGACTCAATGAGGTAGGGAAAGAGAAATTCTTTTACAGCGTTGAGATCATACTTGCCCGAGTTGAAACCCAAGACTGGGAGTTCTTGTATGTATGCGTTTAGTTTTTCAGCCAGCTCGTTCAAGACTTTGTTGTTACTGGTTTGTTCTTCACCAAAGAGTAAATCTTCATACTCTGCTAGTTCTTCTCGCTGTTGTCTTTTCTCTTGTCTCCTTTCAGTATCCAACTCTACGTTAAATCTTCTATAAAATGACGGGTCGTTTTCCGTTACTTGTTCGTCTATGAACGCGCGTTCTTCGTTCTCCGGTTCGATTTCTTCTTCATCTTCTTCATTATCACTCGCCATTAAATCAATGTCTCTACTTTCATCTTCGCTCTCTTCTTCGCTATTTTCATTTTCCTCACTTTCAGCTTGCTGACTTTCCTCTTGGATGTCTACCAGAATTTGCGCCAACTGGTCGTCTTCTGTGACCCCAAGACTAGGAACAGATTCTTGTTTAAGCGCTTCAAACACAGGTGCAAACTGGTCACGGTGAGGTACTGGATAAATTCTGAAATAAACTCGTTTGGGTCGCCGTTAGACACGAAACATTTCGGTTCTTGGTAACCAGGCACGTTACTACAGACGCTCACTCTCAAAGGCACATGAGATGACTGCCAATTCAACTTGTCTGTGTTTTTCAGTTCTTGTGCTTTTTCTTGATCAAAGTAGCACTCGAAATCGAAGGTCGCATGGTAGGGAAAATAGCGGGCTTCTTCAGGGACGATAATACCCTCTTCTTCTAGTTGCTCAAACACTGTTTTAGGGACACGGTACGCGCCGCCAGGATATTTCAGGTGAACTTTTCCGTCACAAGTTGCTTCATGTTGCCTTAAATTACTTGCACGTTTCCAGTACTTGCCGCAACGGGAACAGCAAAAGGATTTACTGTAACGGGCCAGGTCTTTGATATACGAAAAATGGTTTTCGTACAAGTTCAAGTAGAGTGTGCTTGAAAAATGGCGGTGAGAGCGGCGAAGCAGGGTGGCAGCAATGTCGGGTGTGTCTTCCTCATCATCTTTATCTTCCCTGTGGTTATGAGTAGGCGCGAGACTGTATACTTGAATATTGACTTCGTACAGTTTCTCTAATTCGTCTAGTTCATTCAACTTCACCCCATGGAACCTTTTCTTGGATAGACCTGCTTCTCGATACTGTTGGTAATAATACTGCGTTTCTCTCTACAGCCGTTATGGAGCGCCAGGCAGCAGAAAAAGCAGAGATTGTCTTCATAAGGTTTGCCAGTGTTATGGTTTCGATCAAGAGCAGCAATGCCACGATTCTCAGCTATGTAACCAGGTAAATGGCTTCCACGACCAATCGGATGGTCTCGAATTTTCGTGATGAACCACGTCACATTCGTGATGAGATCGACCACCCATTTGGAGTTTGGTCTTTGCTGTCTTACCCACTCCAAGTAATCGATCTCCGCTATCTGCTGATATAGGCGGTCTAAATCAGCTTGATTGGACATCAGGAAAGGCTGTTCTAGCACCAGGTTATTGTTAGCGGATGGGTGATGGTACTGTAAAGCTCCCGTTTCTGTGTTGCGGAGGATAAAACCAAACGAGAAATTCACTTTAAAGACAGTCGTTTGATCTGCAAAGATACGGGTGAGTTGTTCGCGGAGGCTCGAAGGACTGATGGTGGACAGGCGGAAATTATACCAATCTTGTAGTCTGTTTTTGCGACTAAATCGGGTCCGGATTTGAGGCCAGTGTTGTCTGTACGTTTCTGCTATATTCTGTTCTGTTGCAGGAACAAGGTTGTCGGGAATAAGCACGGGATCCGCTTCCCAACTGGAACCAGCACTGTTTAGAAAACAAAGGCAACTTGAATAAAACAGAGTAAATTACTTACATTTTCTAGCGCCGCGCGTTCCATGTCTTCGATTTCTTGCAGGTCAGCATTCGTAAACTGTAAAGCAAAGAATATTTTAAGATTAATTTAAGTTAAGATAACTGATCCTGTGGGTATTAGGCTTGAGTTAGTCTTAACTCACTAAACAAAGAGGTGCTAATTTTTCATGTAAATTCGGTCAAGTCTGTTGGCATAATTTAAACTTGTTGAACTACAACGCTTTATAACTAAGTTTGAGATGGGAAAAATAAACTTACCGAGTTGAGAAAGTCGAACTCATCCTCCGCGTTGGTTGGCAAAAGGTCGTTGCTTGATGGCTGTGATAAGAGAATAAAAATGTGATCAAAAGAGAGAATTGAATCTTTAACGCGGGTTATCTAAAGCAATGTTTGAATGATCGAATAGCTAAAATTTACGCTCTAAAATAGTTATGAGAAGGAAGTTTAGAAATCAACTTGTTAACTTAAAAGCGTTTTGCTCGCACGTTTGTCTTGAAACAACAACAAAGTTTGAGTTAAGAAAATCAAGAGAGATCAAGCAAAATATTTCAACTTACTTCGAGTTCTTGCACAGTCAGTTCTGTCAATCGTGCAAACGCCATTGGTACCATCACTTCAGGAATTTGGATCGATTCCGTCAACATCTCCCAGTCGCGGACAGTTACACATGTGTTCAAAGCAGCTTCGATATTCTTCACGGTTAAGCAAACCATTTTAACGATAAACGTTTCGAATAAACTGAAAGTCTCGGAGATAAATTTTCCAGAGCAAAACGATTCCAAGAGTAATATGCTGAACGGAGAGCGCGCTTTTTAATCAAACAGACAATATAAATCTTAAGAACCAATCAGGGTTAAAAGAGATCGGGCAAGTTTGGGCAGGTCTATTGTTGCTGTTGAACTAGAGTGACGCTCATTTGTATGCAGGAAGACACTGACTAGGCACTTGATTAATATGGAGGAACGCATTTTTACCTAGGCACTTAATTAGTATGGAGGAACCCATTTTTAAATAGGTTATCACAATAGGTGACGTCATTGACTCGACCGTTATGCATATTAATAACGGGA